>CM064900.1:36567026-36839526 GCA_030347415.2 Decapterus maruadsi
CGATGACGTGTCACTGTGAACCTGCCTGGTCACCACGACGATGTGTGAGCAGCCGTCGCTCAGGGAACAAGGACTAACTCCTAACCTAACCCTAACCTTTCACAGTGACTGGTGTTCTTTGCAGAGCGGCAACACGTCCTCCTCTCGTCACAGCGGCGTTGTTAGTTGGACTCAAACGGAGGCGGGAGGCGAGTCCAAGGTGAGCGTGTTGTTGTCAACGGTAACGCGGCCGAACTGGAAGATCAGTAACAAAGTAGGACAGACGGGTTCCTCCGGAGATCACGCTGAGCAACACTGGATGTTGTTGCTACGGTTTCTGTGGTGTCATGACTCCTGACCAATCAGCTGGCTTCGTCTCTGTCGTCCAGATCCTGGACCTGCGACGCCGCGACGCCTCGACGCCACGACGCCGCGGCCGCGCGGTCGGGCTCTGATCCTGCACCGACTGTAAAGATGGTGAAGGACTGGGGGGGGGGGGGGGGGGCCATCAATCCTGTTGTCCTTCTAATGGGCAGCGGGGGTTAACACAGTCTGAGGTTAATTACTCTCCTATCAGTGGAGGCGTGTGTGTGTGTGTGTGTGTGTGTGTGTGTGTGTGTGTGTGTGTGTGTGTGTGTGTGTGTGTGTGTGTGTGTGTGTGTGTGTGTCAGTATGCCACGGGTGGCGTGGACGCTCCTGGGCGCCGCGATGTGCTGAATACCCGTGTCATCCATCATTCCTCCGTGCCTCAGTAGAGAGGGACCAGACAGAAATAAAGAAGCAGGTTTAGAGTGATGCCCCCCCCCGCCCACCCGGCCGGCCGGAGACGCCTCGTCCCACACAGGACAGTTCACAGCTCCAGTTTCTAGTCCAGATTAAGGTCCCACCACCCAACATTAATGACTGCTAAAATGTTGAACTATCCCTTTAAAATGACTGAGATAAAACCAGAAAGCACAGAACAGAGACAGTGAAACTAAACACTGTTGACCTGTTCCATGTGGTGTCACATACATTTTACCCCGGCCGTGTTCAACCCGACGCACAATGTTTCAAATGTTTTTATTTTTTTAACTATATACATTTTTTCTATATAATTCTTTTAAATAAACATTTTAATGAGCTGGTCTCTGTTGTTCTGGTACAAAGACAACACATAACCTGGGATGTTGGGGACTGTTGTGTCTCAGCTCAATCAATTAGAGGCAAAAAGCCCCTAAAACACTGAAAAGAGAGGAATCAGGAGGATTTACACTGGGTTGAGCAGGCGTCCCATATACAGAGGCCGGTTCCCTCCATTCCCCCGGTGCCCAAAATTAAACAGGTTTTAGGGGCTGGACTCATTGAAATGCTGAGCAGCAGCAGAAACGCTGGTCTTTACATCAGTGTTATAAACACACATCTGGAACAAAACACAACCATCTGTGTCTCTGAATGACCTGGAGGCAGGCTAACACTACCCATACACTTCCAGTGTTTGAGCTAAGCTAAGGCTAACACTACCCATACACTTCCAGTGTTTGAGCTAAGCTAAGGCTAACACTACCCATACACTTCCAGTGTTTGAGCTAAGCTAAAAACACTACCCATACACTTCCAGTGTTTGAGCTAATGATAAAAATAAACAGGCTAACACTACCCATACACTTCCAGTGTTTGAGCTAAAAAACTAAACAACACTACCCATACACTTCCAGTGTTTGAGCTAAGCTAAGGCTAACACTACCCATACACTTCCAGTGTTTGAGCTAAGCTAAGGCTAACACTACCCATACACTTCCAGTGTTTGAGCTAAGCTAAGGCTAACACTACCCATACACTTCCAGTGTTTGAGATAAGCTAAGGCTAACACTACCCATACACTTCCAGTGTTTGAGCTAAGCTAGGGCTAACACTACCCATACACTTCCAGTGTTTGAGCTAAGCTAAGGCTAACACTACCCATACACTTCCAGTGTTTGAGCTAAGCTAAGGCTAACACTACCCATACACTTCCAGTGTTTGAGCTAAGCTAAGGCTAACACTACCCATACACTTCCAGTGTTTGAGATAAGCTAAGGCTAACACTACCCATACACTTCCAGTGTTTGAGCTAAGCTAAGGCTAACACTACCCATACACTTCCAGTGTTGCAGGATATGTACAAAAAGAGGGTGTACCACAAAGCGCAATCAATCCTGTCCGACAGCTCCCACCCATTATTTCAACAATTCGAGCTTCTTCCCTCAGGCTCCCTCTTCAGACTCCCTCCAATCAAAACCAACAGATATAGACAATCTTTTATTCCTACTGCGGTCTCCCTCCTCAATTCAAAGAGGAAGAGGTAGTTTATGCACAGTGCACTTTACATGCAAACTTATTTATTTTATTTATTTTTATCAACTACTAAATTCATTCATATTGACTTGATTTTTTACCCTTGACTTTTTAACATCTGTGACATTGTCCATTGCTATGTTCATTATGTTTATTGTAGCCTACTATTGTCGTGTGTGTTGTGTATAATTGCTTTTATTCTCCTCACTCCTGCAAACGAATTGCCCCATTGGGGACAATAAATAAAGAAAGTTGAAGTTGAAGTGTTTGAGCTAAGCTAAGGCTAACACTACCCATATACTTCCAGTGTTTGAGCTAAGCTAAGGCTAACACTACCCATACACTTCCAGTGTTTGAGCTAAGCTAAGGCTAACACTACCCATACACTTCCAGTGTTTGAGCTAAGCTAAGGCTAACACTACCCATACACTTCCAGTGTTTGAGCTAAGCTAATTACGGCGATTCGGCTCTATCTCCATGGTTACTGCACACACAGTGGAAAGGATGGTGTCTATCTGCTGGTCATGGACTCAGGAGTGAAGCAAGACATGGAAAAAAAAGTTGGTGTATCCCTTTAAGACTGTGTGGGGGTGCACACACACGACACATACACATGATGTTGAATATATTACATCCTCCCTCACAATCACCTTATAATTACATGTCCTGCAACTTGAATTAAGCTGTAAGGGGGGGGGGGTGGGGGGTGGGGGGTAATAAACACAGTGAAGTCCTCCTCCTGGTTGGGGGCGGGGAGGGGAAATAAACAGAGTGAAGTCCTCCTCCTGGTGAGGTCACTGAAGGCGTTCCCACCTCCTCGTGTAGCGGCGAGTGGACGGAGGCGAGTTGGGGGAAGGACTCATTTAAAAGTTACATTAATCAGCGTCTGGCGGCGTCAGACCGGGATAATCACCTGCAACGACTGGGCTCCGATAGAAACGGCTTCAACCCAGGGGAAATTCTACCTAACTGTTTAATTGTTTGAAACCTTTGAAGGGTCCGTTTAATCTAAGATTAATTTATGCGATTTTAAATAACACCATGTATGATTAATACCCTCAGAAGAAATTAAAAGCAGTTTGAGGCAATTATAATAAGAGACTGGTCATCACCTCATTAGAATAATGTTGGAGGAAACATGGTGTGTGTGTGTGTGTGTGTGTGTGTGTGTGTGTGTGTGTGTGTGTGTGTGTGTGTGTGTGTGTCTGTGTGTGTGTGTCTGTGTGTGAGAGACCGAGAGAAGGTGAAGAGGTAGATAGAATAACCAGGGCTTTACAGATTTGCATGCTAATCACCTGCTCCCTCTGGAAACTAGCTGCACCACTCTACACTATGGGAGATCTTAGTGCACAGGGAATGTTGGGAAAAGAGAATTCTGACGCTGTTTCTCCTCTAGCTGTAATGATCCAGGATTCCCAGAGTCCATTGATCAAAGCTACCTGTTGCCTTCAGGACAGGATGCGTCAGGCTGCGTGTTCTCCAGACATAGAGCAGATATACATCCACATATCATGGCTCATTGTTGGACACCAACACAGACAGAACCAACTGGACTCTATCATTATTATTGGATGCTCAAATAGTTCTGGAACCCAACTACACATTTTTCCTAAACCCAGGGTTCCTACACATTGGAAATTTCCAAATTCCAATTTTTTTTGTGCAGACCCAGAACCAGACTTCTCTGAAAAACAAACAAATAATTTGTGATATTTAAGTAAATAGATGTGCATGATATAAAAATATGTCATTATTCTGAATGTGTGTGCCAGTATGTACTGTAACCAAATACTTATACAAGACAAGAACCCAAACAACTTCAGATAAAACCAAACCAAGATAAGCATCGAGATAAATATATTTCCATACAATAGTTTCCATTTTCCAGACCTGGGAATGTATAAAATCAAATTCCATAACCCTATAAACCAATAATGTGACAGTAATGTGCACAGGGATCCTTCACTATCATGTTGTTCATGTCAACAACAAACTGCAACATTGTGTGTCTTCCAGGACACATGTAAACATACGACAGTACTACTGGCCCAGTTCTGACAGACCATAATCCATCATGGTTTACTCATCAACCACCTATAAAAAAGATAAAATACTAAGTGTTTTTGGTAAAAAAGTTTGTTTAAGATCAAATCTTAGTTACTATTTGTTGGGCCAAACCAAGGATTTTGGCTCAACAACAACACAATGCATTGGTTTCTTTGTGATGGAGTCCAGGTCTCATTCAAACTGATGTAATTGAACAGTTGCACAGTAACATTTAGACATCTGACATTCAGAGAGTGCAGAAAGTTTGACTTCCACAATGACTACAACTCAGTACGACACCAAGCACAGAGAAACAAACAAACAGAAGTGGATGTGTAGCGTGACATCCTTTCACTAAAATACCAGGGTGTAATCAAAAATGTGAACAATGTGAAAGGCAGGAATGTGAGAGCACCTCCATCACTGTTGAAGAATTCAGGCAGTTCAGGAAGCGGTAAAAAGGAGGCTGAATGCACGGCTCCATCTGCTGCTTTCTTTATACAAAATTAAAAAGCACAATGGTGGTTATCTTGTCGACGGCGCGCCTCATCTCATACATGTCCGTCTCAACACAGCGGTGTCACAAAGTCCTTCAACAGGGACGTTTCTCCACAGATACAAGGTTTTGGCTCCGATGTACAGCAAAATACGAAAAACCGACAAACACGAAGTAGAAAAACAACAAAGACAAAAGAACAAGGACGAGCGTCTGTGACTGCAGGTTATGAGTGGTTTTCATACGTCTCTATAGCAGTAACCTAATAAACTGTGCATGGCATGGTTTATAGGACAGAGCGTGTTAATATTAACTAGTCACAGGATGTTAATATGGTCTAAACACTGGGTGTGTGTTTGTGCGTGTTAAGTTGAATCTAGAATTGGGTTAAATTCAGAGACGGGGGGGGGGGGGTTCTTTTGTGGAGAAACCAGGGGCTCATCTGGTCTCCAGGGTTGAAAAGGGGCAACGAAATGTGCGCGTGTGTGTGTATGTGTGCATATGAATAGAGGAGCAGAATAGGAGGGCTGCGCTGACAAGGGCGCTAAAAGGCTGTTTGAAGGCTGCTGGCTGGGGAGGGGGGGGAGGAGGGGAGGAGGGGGGGGAGGGTGAAATGTCCATCAAATCACAATCAACCAATACAGGGTTGTGAGGATCATTGAATCGTGCTTTATCTTCTTTTCTACACCTTAAAGGGATACGACAACATTTTTTTCATGTCTTGCCTCACTCCTGAGTCCATGACCAGCAGATAGACACCATCCTTTCCACTGTGCGTGCAGTAACCATGGAGATAGAGCCGTATTGCCGTAATTAGCTTAGCTCAAACACTGGAAGTGTATGGGTAGTGTTAGCCTTAGCTTAGCTCAAACACTGGAAGTGTATGGGTAGTGTTAGCCTTAGCTTAGCTCAAACACTGGAAGTGTATGGGTAGTGGTAGCCTTAGCTTAGCTCAAACACTGGAAGTGTATGGGTAGTGTTAGCCTTAGCTTAGCTCAAACACTGGAAGTGTATGGGTAGTGGTAGCCTTAGCTTAGCTCAAACACTGGAAGTGTATGGGTAGTGTTAGCCTGCCTCCTACCTGAGCTGAAACCAGCATCAGAAGCTGATTTCATTTTAGCTCTAAACTCTGTAAATATTTCACTTTATCAACATTTCAAACATGTTTAGGTGAGAAAGTATCCGTTTAGATCAGCAGTGTGTCGTTAATTTGTCTAAATACCAGCTGTTTACTATTTTGTTCAGACGAATTCAGCGCTACTCAAGCTAGCTGTTGTGACCAACGCACTTCCTGTTACTTTCACAAAATAAAACACCCGTTGCCCTTTAAATGCAGAAGTGCTTTTACTTTGAAACAGGAAGCTAACCTACCCTCGATGCAGCTAGCTTGAACCAAATAAACCGTCTTTGCTTGAACTCTCCGTTTTGACCGATCTCGTCCCGTTAGCGGCATTTGACCGCTCAAGATACCTTACCAGGCTAACACTACCCATACACTTCCAGTGTTTGAGCTAAGCTAATTAGCTACTTTAGGTGGAGGCAGGCTAACACTACCCATACACTTCCAGTGTTTGAGCTAAGCTAATTAGCTATTTTAGGTGGAGGCAGGCTAACACTACCCATACACTTCCAGTGTTTGAGCTAAGCTAATTAGCTACTTTAGGTGGAGGCAGGCTAACACTACTCATACACTTCCAGTGTTTGAGCTAAGCTAATTAGCTACTTTAGGTGGAGGCAGGCTAACACTACCCATACACTTCCAGTGTTTGAGCTAAGCTAATTAGCTCTTTAAAATATGCAAAAACATGATTCCCAAACAAAACAATGTAGCACCGTTTGCATTTGATTCTACAAATGAACTAGTTTTCTGACACTAACTATAATTAACGAAGCAGACAGAACAGGCTTCGTGTTTAAGGAGCTCGGTGGAGAAAAAATACGGCCTGTTTACAACAAAAAGCAAGAAACTTCAGACAGGACGGGTCATCACCAAATACCTGCAGCTACCGTCCTGGGAGCGGGCCAATGGAAAGTCTCCTCATCTGACCAACGTCATGAGCTTATGATGACAGGATAGGGTGTCCACAATGAAAGATGCATAAGTATGAGGAGAGAAAAACACCCTCACTTTCCTCTCTGATGGCTCATCATGTCATTCTTTACAAAAGAAGGGACAGAAGAAATGGGGAAGAAAGATGTGTGAGTGATACAAGAGAAGCAGCCAGACAGAGCTCAGTTAGAGATTTCATCTTGATTAATTAGAGTCCAACTCACTGACAGACAGATTATGAATCATGGTGTAAACCATCTGCGCTCGGATCAACTCGCTGCTTCCGCTGGTGTTAAAGCTTTTTGGGTTAGGTGTCGATGTACAGGCAGTGAGTGCTACACACTCTGCACCACAACACTACAACACAGAGGGAGAGCACCTAAAACTCCTAAAACTAAAAACTACCACAGACTGTAAGAAACGTAATGTGTCGAGGACTATTACGTAAAGTTTTGAATAAATACATGTTTGAAAATGTATAATATATAGTTTTGAAATTCATTTATTATATTTTTAGTGTTTGTATTTAAAGCTACAGTTGGTAAGTTGAGGAAAGTGAAAGTAAACTCCACGACGTCACCGTCAGGTCCCGTTCTGAACCTCTGACACGATAAGGAAACACAACTGTATGATCCTGTAATGTTGTACTTCATGTGTTATCGTGGGCTATTTTATGTGTTTATTTATTGACTTGTGACAGTGCTGGATGTGCCCAGCTGTTATAGTGAGTAGTGGTGCAACGGATCACAGTTCCCATTGGGTCGTTGAGATGGAGTACGTGACCTGCAGGAAGTGACGACATAGACAACATGAAAACTTGACTTATCTGTGTCTAAACTGAACCAATGGCTTCACTTTGAGTTTTTTACACCTGTACCTGGGTCAGTTCTCAACGGTTGGTGAGGTTCTACGTCACTTCCTGCAGATCATACTCCATCTAGCCACAACCGTTCCCATTGCTCTCCACAGATCCATCGATTGAAAAATAAATAAATAAATAAAGAAAAGGTATATGGATAGTGTAGGCGGAACCGCCCCGGCCGAATAAACCGGCGATTAAAAAAACTGCTCGTCAATTTGAAGTTGCAGCTCTACGTCGCGCACGACAACTAAAAAGTTTGTTTTATCAACATGTTCACTACCCTGAACGTCACGACACACAACGTTCATTTACGTCGCGGTGGAAGGAACACGTTCAAACCTACGAATGTTTTTAATCATTTGAATTCTGTTCGAACAGCGAAGTTCAGTCTGAGTTGTGTCTAAGAACGGCCATTCTTATTGGCTTTCTTATGTCTCAGACACCGAGTGATGCTTCTGAAGAAGATGGGAGAATACTACAGTCCAAACATGTCAAGGTATCAAAGAGAACATGTTGACACATAAGAACTATTACATTTTCTCATGTTACTCCTCAACCCTGCACTGGCTCCCCTGTGATTTCATGCCAATAATATAATATACCTTTAGTTGGGTGAAAATGATAAGGTTGTGAGTGGAATTGGTAGTTTGAGCAAAGCGTTCAGTGTAAGTCGTTGTAACAGTGTGCGTCAAGCTGCAGGGACAGAACCCATCAAGAGCAAGCATGCAATCAAACAGCAGCCCTTTAAAGAGCGTCTAATAGGATAAAACCCCTGTGACAATAATGACGTCAATAAAACCTATAGCAGTGATTAGAGGAACCACACGCTGAAACCTGATGAGCAAACAAGCTTTACTAGCTGAGTCTCTCTGCTCATGAAATCACATTATTATCTCACTGTCTACACTACACTCTTAGAAATAAGGGTTCCAAAAGGGTTCTTCTGCAAGGGCTGAGGTTCTACCTGGAACCATTTGCTTCTGAAAAACCCTTTCCTGGAGAAATGGTTTTTCGAGGGTTCTTGGTAACACTAAGGGTTCCAGTAAAAGGGTTCTTGGTGGAACTCCCTGTGTGGGTTCTAGATGGAACCGTAAGAAGTCGGATATTTTCTGGATGAAACCCCCAGTAAGGGTTCTGGGTGAAACCAATACGCCATAAACCTCTCATTGGGGGTTCTAGGTGTAACCTTTCACAGATGGTACTAGGTAGAACCCTTTATGTTGGGTTCTAAGTAGAACCCTTTATGTTGGGTTCTAGGTAGAACCCTTTATGTTGGGTTCTAGGTAGAACCCTTTATGTGTTGGGTTCGAGGTAGAACCCTTTATGTTGGGTTCGAGGTAAAACCCTCCAAAAGGGTGGAGCCAAAAAGGGTTCTCCTATGACGACAAGCCGAGGAACCTTATATGGTTCTACGTAGCACTTGTATTTCTAAGAGTGTATTGTGTGATTTCGACGCATTACCTTCCAGGAGAAATGAGTGGCTGGGATAAAAACTGAGAGCAAATGGCAGCACTTTGTGTACAGCACAGGGAGAGAGAGAGGGGGGGGGGGGGAGGGGCAGTGTGTCTGGCTGCATTAACATACAGATAGAATAGGTAAAGAGTTTTAATGCACTCAGGAGGCTGGGGGAACGGGAGGGAGGTGGAGGAGAGAGGAAGACAATCAGCAGGCTGCTGCCATCCATGACCTTCCATCACTTCATCACAGGCAGACGGAGAAATGAAAAGGCCTACAGGAGGAAATATAGGTGAGGGAACGACAGGGAACGACAGGGAACGACAGGGAGCGACAGGGAGCGGGAGGAAAAGAGGGAGTCGGAGAAAAGACTGAACAGAACAGAACAAAACAGCACACAGCGAATGTGAAAGTGGGGCGAGCTGCTGCTGCTCCACGACACAGATTCAAAGAATCTTTAATAAAACTATGCAAAGACACATCTGGCCAATCAGAGAGCTTCCTCACTACTGCAACACATGGTCAAGGCTTTTCATCAGAACTGTTCTTAAATAGTTCCTCTGACATTAAAGAAATGAATATAATAGAGAATTACTGTAGTGATGAAGTAGTGGACAGATGAGAGAGCCGAGGCTCCTGGAGCGATTGTGTTCACATCCTAGAGGAGAAACCCACTATTCATGGTAAGTATTGGAAATGGATGCTTGAAGAAACCTTTGTCCTTGAATAATTCTGGTTGTTAAACCAACTAAGTATTGAAGGACACAAGAAAAAGAGCTGATAACTCTCCTCCAGAATGATCATCTTCCTGTCGGAGGTGTGAGCAGCAGCGGGAAGACGTCGGCAGATGGACAGCCGGACGGAGACAGAGACACAGCCGGACGGAGACACAGGCCGATTCAACCTGAAGACGGCATCACCTCAGAGAGCAGACAGACTGACACGCTAAAGTGACTGCAGTCAGAGGTGTCGTCAACACTTAAACTGAGGTCGACAAGTCACACAAAAAACCCAGAGCAGCTAAAAACAAGCAGCTGAACTTCTTCCGCGTCCGGAGACCAGGAATTCCCAGTGAGTCCGTGGTGTGAGACTGAGAACAGGGAATCTGTTAGCAGCTCTGCATTTACACCCTGCAGTCCTCACTCTCCTCACAACACAACCCCCCCCCCTTCACCCCCCCGGTCTCCGTGGAGCCGGACGGCGCTGTCCTTGGCGCTGACATAGAAACCAGAGTGGAGCAGCTCTTAAAAGGCAGTTTGTGCCGTGGCCTCGTAACACGTAACGCTGCCGCCACGGCAACAACAACGGTGCTAAACTATGGCTCACGCCGGGGCAGGGGGGGCAGGAGGGTAAGAGGGGCAGCAGGGGCAGATCGGTGGGCGCTGCTGCTGCTGCTGCTGCTGGGTTTCTAGAAACAGCAGGTCTGACTCTTGTGTCGGATGTTGCACTTACAGGTCACTACTACACGTGACAAGATGCACTAGTAGCAACTCTGCAAGTCCAGTGTCTTTTCCTCTGCTGCGAACCCTCCACCTCCAAATCAATCCATGGAGCGCTGGACAGCGTTGTGACATATACGATGTTACAGCGCATGTATTAGTCCTAACTGTCATAAACTACAGACCGCCAGCTACGACAGCTGGGACACCGTGGCGATGGCGAGGTACTACCCTGATGTTAAAGGAGTCATCACCCGGAAATCTCAATTTCTCTTGTTAAAACATGCATATTGGTGTTTGACCTCAGTTGAAACTTGCCTGAAAAGCTGGACTTTGAAAGCGGCGCCGTTTTTTCGCTTCGGCTCTTTTTCCGAACAGGAATAGCACACAATGGTGTGCCTTCCTAAAGCACCAGATTTTGATTCTGCTCCTACGGTGACCTCACCGTGGAGGCTACTTGCCTCTTTCACCACCCAACCCCGGCCCGTCCGCTACCTGAAATCGCCGAAGCGGTACCAGGGGGCTGTTTATGTTTTGGAGTCTGCATGCAGGCAACGCTCTGTCCTTCCTGTGTCAACGTGCCTCATACAGTGCACATCCAGACCAGTCAAAACCTGTCTCTGTCTGAAAAAGGGTCAGAACAAGCTCAATGTTTGATTAAAAAAATTTTTTTTTCTAATTAAGTTTTACGAATTGATCCAAAGCGATCCAAGGGGGGCTGGATACGTAAAAAACCAGGTGATGACTCCTTTAAAGGTTGGTTGAGACGCCGGGTGGAGACAGAGCCTCCGCTGTCAGTCCTAACACGTCACTAGTCTCGTAGTTCACCATCACAACTACTCTGGAGCTTCTTAGTGAAGGTGAAAACGTGGCAGAGCCGTGGGAGAAAACCTGCGTCGCTCCATGAACAAACAACATGGCTTTTCATTGGTCCTTCTCTACGGTGGGTGTGACATGTCCCTCATCACTAACACACTCCTCTTTAAACTAATTAGTGTGGAAGCTGAAAGCTCTGTGGTTAAGGAGACTGCCTCTTGATGCAAAGGTCCCTAGTTCGAATCTCCACTTGGCATTGTTATATTATTGAAAAATCAAACATTCATCAGAGTCACAACCTCTCCCTTCAATACCTCTGGCTGTAGCTCAGTGGTTAAGATGACTGACCATGAACGCAGAGGTTCGGGGTTCGAATCCAGGTTGGGCACTGTTGTTATATTATGTTGAATTCTGCTCCCCTTGATTTCAGGTGTGTTCATTAAGAGACACAAGAGCCACACACAACATTCCAGTTGGTTTCCAGGTCTGGTCACATGAGCAAACTTGATAATGTGATTTCCTCTTAACTGGTTTCAATCTTGCTTTGTATTTACATGTTTCTACTACTGCACTAAGATTGATTTGCACTGGAACTTTGAACACAGCAGAGAAATGTAAAGCACTTCAATTATTCTTATCCATCATTTCTTGTCCTGCACTGCCCCCTGTGACCAGCAGAATTAACCTCCCCTCCCCCGCCTTCAATTAGTTACAGGTGTTTGTTATCACACTGATTACTCCAACTGAAGTTTGCCAAATATGATCACATTAGAATAGATGACAACAGGTATCAGCGTGCTCTCTGTGGCAGAGTGGTAGAGTAAATGGTTGGAGATCATGAGGTTGTAGGTTCAAAACCAGCCTCTGTCATGTTGTTTCAAGCTTTCTTGCTTTCTTTCCATCTAACTAGATGCAAAGTCTCTGTTATGTCACACAGTATCTTGACTTTTCATTCAAACTATTCAGCTGTCATTGGACAGTCTTTGAATCTTGACAGTATAAAGCTGGGTACAAGTCAGGTCCTCTGTAGCCATGTGGTTAGTGTCTCAGACTATCACTCACAAGGTCACGGGTTCAAATCCTCCCTTGGACATGTTACTTGCATGCATCATTATTCAGCAATGTCATGCATTTTCTGCAGGAAATGCTGTTTCTAGTTACCTCTGCGCTCCAGGACAGGGATGAATAGATGATTGTGTTGTTTACATTATTCCCTGTTCCCGTAACGACGTCCGTGAGCGCGTCGGCTGAATGAGGAGCAAAGACGTTGTGAACAGACGTGACCTGATGGTGACATGACGTCCTTCAGCTTTAACATCAGACAGTTAATCACATTCAGTCTGGTGTCATCATGTCATGATAAGGACACATTAACGCTGTTGGGACTCTAGCGACCGGCAACAGAACAACACCGTCCTCTTTGTCCCTTCGTCACGTTTCCAGCGGGTTATAAAACTAGACTTTGTGAAGCAGCGTCGGTCGACTCCTGCTCTGCTCTCGGCCCTTCATTCACTTTGGCTCCGATGTGGTGAATGGAATGAATTAGTGCTGAAGGAGGTCGTCACCCTGACTCAAGGTTTCTGCTCCACCTCCTCAACGTCTTTCACTGGGAGCAGAAAGTTGGTTGTTGTTGTTTCCACATGACAACGGCGGCTCGGCGGGTCCTTGACCCCACGCCACCTCAATCATCGCAGAAAAACAACTGCATAATCCCAACGCTACAGAGATAATAACATTACCTTTAATTGAGTTCTGTACACAGTTATTCAACAGTTAGACAGAAAGGAGCGCTTGGTTTACTCACCATCAGGTTGTTGGGAGCCGGACGCTCTTTGGGCTGCCGTCGCATACTGGAACAAAGACACACAAACGTCTGAATCCACACACTGTTCACACTGACAACAAACCTTTAACGCCACAGGAACTAGACCTAGTTTCTTCTCATCAACAAATACAAACGGTTTAGAAACATATTAATGAATATTTCCAGTTTGTCAGGACCTCAGCTGGTTCAGTGTCTGTGTGTCTGTGTGTGTGTCTGTGTGTGTGTCTGTGTGTGTCCTCCACAGTGTGTACACGTACAGTACACAATCTAGGGGGGCGATCTGCAGTCAGTCATGTAGCTGTAGCTGCTGTGCCCCCCAGCACCAGGCAGGGCAGGGCCCCTCCCTCCATGTCCTGAGAGAGAGGTGCCCTGTCTGAGTAAATAAACACACATGGGGGGGTCAAACAACAGCTGGTGCAGCCGGCCAGCGCTAAACACACACGGGCCCATCGCATGTGGTTAGAGGGTGTATGTAAATGTTTGTGCAACTGTAAAGGTTGCAAGAGGCTAATGAGTGGGGGGGGTAAACACATGTCTATGAGTGGGGGGGTAAACACATGTCTTTGTGCTGCTGCATTAGAAGCTGCAGCACTGGAGCCATTACATCAGAACGCATCCACACACGCTGATGCCACTGTTTACCTTTAGACCTCTGATTCACCTGCAACAGTCCAGCTGATAGATCAGGGTTTTATTTGTGGGACTCAGATGTTTGACTTGTGATTAGAGGTTTTGTACCAGCTTAATGTGTTTGGCACAAATAAATGGAGCACACGGACAAAAGCCACTCAACACAGAGGGATAGTTCAACATTTAGTCATAGCAGTAGGTTTGTTACCTTTGATTGTCGGTGCAAGCTATTTTTAGAACGGCGGAGCAGAGCCGTGAGCTGCTCAGAGGGAAATTCATTTAAAACCTCTGATGCACGTTGCCTTCAGGGACAGTTGTTCATCAAACTCATCAAATGAATTTCCAACAACTCCAAAACAACTCTGTGTGGTAACAAGTTGTGACCTATTATCTCACCACGTGAGAATAATAAGGTCACAACTTGTCCACACAGAGCATTGTGGAAGTTGTTGGATTGTGTAATTGATGAGTTTGATGAGGAAAACCAAGAAATCCCAGAGCCTCCGTCATGAATTTCCCTCTGAGCAGCTCACGGCTCTGCTCCGCCGTTCTAAAAATAGCTTGCACCGACAATTAAAGGTAACGAACCTACTGCTATGACTATAGGGATTATGGTGATGGGACAGTTTGACTAAATGTTGAACTATCCCTTTAAAATCAGAAGGAGTCCTTCAAGAATCAATTGTTAAACAGTAAGAGTAAAGACTCACCACTGAGTGATGAAGTGAACAAACTTTTCACTGAACTGGTCGACAGGAAGAACAGGAGGATCCTGTGGAGAAGAACAAACAGGTTTCAACATCATTACATCATCACCACGGCGTTCCATACTGTCACTCTGACCTTTCACCACCAAAATCTAATCAGTTCAAATTATATTTATGCCGACTTTGAGAAAAGACGCTGTCCCCGCCCGAGGTGTTTGTATGAACGGGACGACTGGACCAACAACCCAAAGACACGGCGCCTCTGACCGCGGCGGCACAGAGGCGTGAAGAGCTTCTGAAGGCTAGTTGGTGATATCCACCCGTCTACGTGTTGTATGAGTGTAAACCGCTGAAGGGTCTTGATTCAAAGAGGGACCGTGTTCTTTAGAGACCGTACAGGAGCGTCTGACCTCAGCGCTACGTGCAGCCGCGAGCAGCTGCGACCTGCTACGTTCAGGTGTTGGTCTCGTTTGTCGACCACAGAACGAACGCTGAGACCCACAAGGTTCAAGGAGCCGTTTATTTAAATGCAGAGAATCTCTCCCCGTGAAGCCCCGCTGCGCCGTTAGAAACAGCTCTGGGCAGCGTGCTCCGACCGGCAGCGTGCGGCGTTCCTTAACGCTCCGACCGGCAGCCTCCCGCCAAGCATGATGCATGAACCCATTTAAATTAACAAAGGAATGGGTTCTAGTCTCACTACACCTCACAGTGGAGACGCCACAAGCACAGAAACATCCACTCACACAAACGCCCTCGAGCTCTGCACCACAAGCTTGTGTATACACTTCGTTTGGAGGGAGAGCGCCAAACAATTTGCAACCACTGTACTATACTGCACACACACACACACACACACACACACACACACACACACACACACACACACACACACACACACACACACACACACACACACACACACACACACACACACACACACACACACACACACACACACACACACACACACACACACACACACACACACACACGCACACACGCACACACGCGATCAATTTGGCCCACAGTTTGTGCAAAGTGTCGACTACACAACTAATTTATGGGTTGTGTAGGCTAAATCTGATACAAAATCTCTGTCTGCACTTTCCTCACATATTTGCATGCACATGCACCTTTTTGCAAGACACCAACACACACACAAACACACATTAATGCATGTATTCATGTCTCCAGCCGACAGGAACACGCTGCAGCTTTGATGTGGCAGCAGGCGACGCCACAAAAGACAAGCAGCTGATGAAAGTGGCTCGTCTGTGCAAATTATTCCTCTGATTGTCGATGTGCTCCACTATGAGACAACACGCACTGCAAGGGTACAAGGGTACAAGTAAATATACATGTGATTGCCATGAAGCAATTATTAGGCTAAATTAGATCAGTAATTACAGGCTTGAAAATAAAGTGGGAGTTCTTTATTAGTGGAGCCACTTGCTATTCAACAAATGGAGGAGAGACACATTGATGAGGCTGGACAGACCGCAGATGGGAGGAACTACAACACACAACAGGTTGACTATGTTTCTGTCACACACTCAGATAAAAAGATGCACTGATGGATATTTGTACAAATTCAACCAGGGCCTTCCATCCCTAAACACAGAACACGTGGCGCTGCGCGTAGAGTCGCACTTTGAGCAACTACGCTGCAAAACATGAGGCGCAACCAGTCAGTACGAGGCTGAATGTACTGAAGGGCTGGATGAAATATATACTTAAAGGAGAATTTCAGCCATTTTTGACCCTAACTCGTTTTCCTGGTGGTCTCCCAGCGCTGGGGGAACAAAAAACACGACTAAAATTGATGCAAAGAATAAAGAGTCAGAGGGATTGTGGACATCAACGCTGCACTGTAAAGAAATCAGGTGTTTGTTTCCGTGGCGCTCTGTGATCGGATAGTAATGTCTTTCCAGGACATTCCAGAGTTGGGATATCTGAGCTGAGTGAAGTTTATCCTGTTTCTACTGTTCACTATGAGTTCAGCTTCTCTGAGTGTTGTGGTTGAAGGAACTGCCCCCATGGGTTAGCCTTGTGGCTATCGCTAGCGCCAGGTAGCCATGGTGGAACTCAACCCCCGACACTGGCTGACCAACAGGACAATGATTTAGGAATTCTCCTTCACATAATAGACTAATTAAACTGTATGAAACATACAAGAGGTAAAAAGCTTTGGCTTGAGAGCAGCTGAAGACGTGAGTCCGTGTTGTGTTGTCATTGTGTTATACTGTTGTCGTACCACTGATGTTTATTCTGCAGACAAAGGGTTAAACATCCATTGTCTTTCTCCAAATACTCGGCTGAATTATGAAAATCCATCCAAGCGGCCTGATCCTCCTCCTCCTCCTCATTCAGGGCCTCGTGTTCTGTTCTCTCTGAACCTGCTTCCGTGTCTTTGTGCACTGGCCTTGGATAAAAGGAGTTTCTACATAGGCAATAAATATTGCTTTTGTTCAGCGCACAATGTCATATTTTTTCTTTTGTGGCTCCATCCCAGAGGTATGCATTCAACTGTTTTAATTCCTACTTTCTACCAAAGAAAAGGGCCGTGTTGTCGACCGGAGCCAGGCTGTGCTGTGGACACACTGGAAGATATTTCTAGAATGAGAAATTTCTTTTGAACTTTGAAAATGTTTTTTTTTGTATCAAAACTACATCCATTGTGTTGGGATGTGGAGTGATTGTGCAAAGCCAGATAGCATTAAGTAAGCAACAACATGTTGGTTAGTTGGCTGACCCAGGTTTCTGGACCATGTGACTCCTGTTCAGCTGCTCTTTGTCGTCGTAATGACGTTCAAGGATGTTCTCTCAGAAAATGATTTTAGAATCTTGGTAAGACTTTGTATTGTTCATCCTGAGTTTTGTGGTATTTATTGTGTTTCTCTTTTCTCTGCCACTGTGTGTTGTGTCTTGTGTCTTCAGGCTGTTGCTTCGCCCTCATCACACACATACACTGCATTCAGGAAGTAGTCCAAGCCCAGAATGTCAAGCCTTTTGCTGCTCTGAGATGTTTCTACAACTTGACTGGAGTTTATCTGTGTGACATTCAGCTGATGGAGATGACATGTAAAGGTCTGTCATACACACTGTACATACTGTACAAGGCAAAATCCATGGAACAACCCAAGCTATTGTGTCAAGGTGAAGAGGGCCCGGGCGGGCTTCCAACCCCAGACTCCCGAGTAAGAGTCGGCCAAAGGGACATGATCCCCTTGGCCCCCCCCTTGGCCAAGCAGCCAGGACACATGGTCAACTGGAGGCTTAGTGACAGGAACCTCAACTGTCGCACTACGATGTGGACAGGAACCTCCTACAGAGATCAAAGACATGATTGTGTTGAGATTCACATCTGGGACTTGGTAAGAACCAAGAACCTGAGACCCAGAGACGATGGGACCAGAGAGGATGGGACCAGAGACCCAGAGACGATGGGACCAGAGACGATGGGACCAGAGACGATGGACCAGAGACGATGGGACAAGAGACCCAGAGACGATGGGACCAGAGACGATGGACCAGAGACCCAGAGACGATGGGACCAGAGAGGATGGGACCAGAGACGATGGGACTAGAGACCCAGAGACAATGGGACCAGAGACGATGGGACCAGAGACGATGGGACCAGAGACGATGGGACCAGAGACCCAGAGACGATGGGACCAGAGACGATGGGACAAGAGACCAAGAGACGATGGGACCAGAGACGATGGGACCAGAGACGATGGGACTAGAGACGATGGGACAAGAGACCAAGAGACGATGGGACCAGAGACGATGGGACCAGAGACGATGGGACCAGAGACGATGGGACCAGAGACGATGGGACAAGAGACCAAGAGACGATGGGACCAGAGACCCAGAGACGATGGGACCAGAGACGATGGGACCAGAGACCCAGAGACGATGGGACCAGAGACGATGGGACCAGAGACCCAGAGACGATGGGACCAGAGACGATGGACCAGAGACGATGGGACCAGAGACCCAGAGACGATGGGACCAGAGACGATGGGACTAGAGACGATGGGACCAGAGACCCAGAGACGATGGGACCAGAGACCAGAGACCGAGAGACGATGGGACCAGAGACCCAGAGAGACGATGGGACTAGAGACGATGGGACCAGAGACGATGGGACCAGAGACCCAGAGACGATGGGACCAGAGACGATGGGACCAGAGACGATGGGACCAGAGACGATGGGACCAGAGACCGAGAGACGATGGGACCAGAGACGATGGGACCAGAGACGATGGGACAAGAGACGATGGGACTAGAGACGATGGGACCAGAGACGATGGGACCAGAGACCCAGAGACGATGGGACCAGAAACGATGGGACCAGAGACGATGGGACCAGAAACGATGGGACCAGAGACGATGGGACCAGAGACGATGGGACCAGAGACGATGGGACCAGAGACCCAGAGACGATGGACCAGAGACGATGGGACCAGAGACGATGGGACCAGAGAGGATGGGACCAGAGACCCAGAGACGATGGGACCAGAGACCCAGAGACCCAGAGACCCAGAGACGATGGGACCAGAGAGGATGGGACCAGAGAGGATGGGACTAGAGACGATGGGACCAGAGAGGATGGGACCAGAGACGATGGGACCAGAGACGATGGGACCAGAGAGGATGGGACCAGAGACCCAGAGACGATGGGACCAGAGACGATGGGACCAGAGACGATGGGACCAGAGACGATGGGACCAGAGACCCAGAGACGATGGGACCAGAGACGATGGGACAAGAGACCCAGAGACGATGGGACCAGAGAGGATGGGACCAGAGAGGATGGGACCAGAGACGATGGGACCAGAGAGGATGGGACCAGAGAGGATGGGACTAGAGACGATGGGACCAGAGAGGATGGGACCAGAGAGGATGGGACCAGAGACGATGGGACCAGAGAGGATGGGACCAGAGACGATGGGACCAGAGACCCAGAGACGATGGGACCAGAGAGGATGGGACTAGAGACGATGGGACCAGAGAGGATGGGACCAGAGAGGATGGGACCAGAGACGATGGGACCAGAGAGGATGGGACAAGAGACCCAGAGACGATGGGACCAGAGAGGATGGGACCAGAGACGATGGGACTAGAGACCCAGAGACGATGGGACCAGAGAGGATGGGACCAGAGACGATGGGACTAGAGACCCAGAGACGATGGGACCAGAGAGGATGGGACCAGAGAGGATGGGACCAGAGAGGATGGGACCAGAGAGGATGGGACCAGAGACCCAGAGACGATGGGACCAGAGAGGATGGGACCAGAGAGGATGGGACCAGAGACGATGGGACCAGAGACGATGGGACAAGAGACGATGGGACCAGAGACGATGGGACCAGAGACCCAGAGACGATGGGACCAGAGACGATGGGACAAGAGACGATGGGACCAGAGACGATGGGACCAGAGACGATGGGACCAGAGACGATGGGACAAGAGACGATGGGACCAGAGACGATGGGACCAGAGACCCAGAGACGATGGGACCAGAGAGGATGGGACCAGAGAGGATGGGACTAGAGACGATGGGACCAGAGACGATGGGACCAGAGACGATGGGACCAGAGACGATGGGACCAGAGACGATGGGACCAGAGACCCAGAGACGATGGACCAGAGACGATGGGACCAGAGACGATGGGACCAGAGACCCAGAGACGATGGGACCAGAGACGATGGGACCAGAGACCCAGAGACGATGGACCAGAGACGATGGGACCAGAGACGATGGGACCAGAGAGGATGGGACCAGAGACCCAGAGACGATGGGACCAGAGACCCAGAGACCCAGAGACGACGGGACCAGAGACGATGGGACCAGAGACGATGGGACCAGAGACGATGGGACCAGAGACGATGGGACTAGAGACCCAGAGACGATGGGACAGAGACCCAGAGACCCAGAGACGACGGGACGATGGGACCAGAGACCCAGAGATGATGGGACCAGAGACGATGGGACCAGAGACGATGGGACCAGAGACGATGGGACCAGAGACGATGGGACCAGAGACCCAGAGACGATGGGACCAGAGACGATGGGACCAGAGACCCAGAGACGATGGGACCAGAGACGATGGGACCAGAGACCCAGAGACGATGGGACCAGAGACGATGGGACCAGAGACGATGGGACCAGAGACCCAGAGACGATGGGACTAGAGACGATGGGACCAGAGACCCAGAGACGATGGGACCAGAGACGATGGACCAGAGACGATGGGACCAGAGACGATGGGACCAGAGACGATGGGACCAGAGACGATGGGACCAGAGAGGATGGGACCAGAGACCCAGAGACGATGGGACCAGAGAGGATGGGACCAGAGAGGATGGGACCAGAGACGATGGGACCAGAGAGGATGGGACCAGAGAGGATGGGACCAGAGACGATGGGACCAGAGACGATGGGACCAGAGACGATGGGACTAGAGACCCAGAGACGATGGGACCAGAGAGGATGGGACCAGAGAGGATGGGACTAGAGACGATGGGACCAGAGACGATGGGACAAGAGACGATGGGACCAGAGACGATGGGACTAGAGACCCAGAGACGATGGGACCAGAGACGATGGGACCAGAGACGATGGGACCAGAGAGGATGGGACCAGAGAGGATGGGACCAGAGACCCAGAGACGATGGGACAGAGACGATGGGACCAGAGACGATGGGACCAGAGACGATGGGACCAGAGACGATGGGACCAGAGAGGATGGGACTAGAGACGATGGGACCAGAGACGATGGGACAAGAGACGATGGGACCAGAGACGATGGGACTAGAGACCCAGAGACGATGGGACCAGAGAGGATGGGACCAGAGAGGATGGGACCAGAGACCCAGAGACGATGGGACAGAGACGATGGGACCAGAGACGATGGGACCAGAGACGATGGGACCAGAGACGATGGGACCAGAGACGATGGACCAGAGACGATGGGACCAGAGACCCAGAGACGATGGGACTAGAGACGATGGGACCAGAGACCCAGAGACGATGGACCAGAGACGATGGGACCAGAGACGATGGGACTAGAGACGATGGGACTAGAGACGATGGGACCAGAGACCCAGAGATGATGGGACCAGAGACGATGGGACCAGAGACCCAGAGACGATGGGACTAGAGACGATGGGACCAGAGACGATGGGACCAGAGAGGATGGGACAAGAGACCAAGAGACGATGGGACCAGAGACGATGGGACTAGAGACGATGGGACCAGAGACCCAGAGACGATGGGACCAGAGACGATGGGACCAGAGACCCAGAGACGATGGGACCAGAGACGATGGACCAGAGACGATGGGACCAGAGACGATGGGACCAGAGACGATGGGACAGAGACGATGGGACCAGAGAGGATGGGACCAGAGACCCAGAGACGATGGGACCAGAGACCCAGAGACGATGGGACTAGAGACGATGGGACCAGAGACCCAGAGACGATGGGACCAGAGACGATGGGACCAGAGACCCAGAGACGATGGGACCAGAGACGATGGGACCAGAGAGGATGGGACTAGAGACGATGGGACCAGAGACGATGGGACAAGAGACGATGGGACCAGAGACGATGGGACCAGAGACGATGGGACTAGAGACCCAGAGACGATGGGACCAGAGAGGATGGGACCAGAGAGGATGGGACCAGAGACCCAGAGACGATGGGACCAGAGACGATGGGACCAGAGACCCAGAGACGATGGACCAGAGACGATGGGACCAGAGACGATGGGACCAGAGACGATGGGACCAGAGACCCAGAGACGATGGGACCAGAGACCCAGAGACCCAGAGACGACGGGACCAGAGACGATGGGACCAGAGACGATGGGACTAGAGACCCAGAGACGATGGGACAGAGACCCAGAGACCCAGAGACGACGGGACGATGGGACCAGAGACCCAGAGATGATGGGACCAGAGACGATGGGACCAGAGACGATGGGACTAGAGACGATGGGACCAGAGACCCAGAGATGATGGGACCAGAGACGATGGGACCAGAGACCCAGAGACGATGGGACCAGAGACCCAGAGACGATGGGACCAGAGACCCAGAGACGATGGGACCAGAGACGATGGACCAGAGATGATGGGACCAGAGACCCAGAGACGATGGGACCAGAGACCCAGAGACGATGGGACCAGAGACCCAGAGACGATGGGACCAGAGACCCAGAGACGATGAGACCAGAGACGATGGGACTAGAGACCC
This sequence comes from Decapterus maruadsi, assembly GCA_030347415.2. NCBI lineage: Eukaryota > Metazoa > Chordata > Actinopteri > Carangiformes > Carangidae > Decapterus > Decapterus maruadsi. The sequence continues at coordinate 36,589,911 of CM064900.1, forward strand.
AGAGACGATGGGACCAGAGACGATGGGACCAGAGACGATGGGACCAGAGAGGGACTCACACTGGAGCAGACGGTAGACGGACGACAGCCGCTGCAGTAACGGCTTAAACAAGCCTCCATGTAATAAGTGGTGGAGGTGACGCGGTCTGGTCTACGTTCTGAGACTCCTGACCACCGCTGTAAGGACTGCTTATCCATCTGAGTTCCCATAATCCCTGTGTTGGTCCTACACACGGCTCAGTCCAGCCCGGCTGCCACAGACAGTCGGTGGATCTCAGTGTTTCTCTCCGGTGCATTGAAGCGCTGCCACGCGGCTGCTCCAACCTGCAGGTCTCTGACTGTGAGTCTGTGAGTGTATAAACTCCTCAACCTCTGCATTCTCTGTCAGCGACTCCGTCTTTGTGAGTGCTTATCCTCTTGTCTCTTCCTCTACTGCATTACCTAGGACAGTAAGGCGGCGCCGATCGCCAGGGACAACAGAGTGTTCCCGCCTCAAGGGGAGACGGCAAAGGGCACAGGAAAAATAGTTTGAGTGATGCCTCCGTCTGGCTGACTAATGAACAGGTCGGCCGGGTCGATCCATTACAACCACAAGCATTTAATTATTAATTACGGCCATTCTATAGGCAGTTAAGGACAAGTGACATTGTATGTTTAATGTGTGATATGGCTGGTGATGGGGGGGTGGGGTGGGGGGGGGTTTAGGCTCCAGAGGTGTTGTGGCATTTCTGCTATTAGTGCATGTCAGCACTTGAGGAAAAAAAAAAGAGAGTGAAGGGGAAGGTGATGATGAAAAGGCAGAATATGTGCAGCATGTAGCGAGTGTGGTTACACGTCCGTGCACAGACACACACAGACACACACACACACACACACACACACACACACACACAGACACTCACAGACACACACAGACAAAAAAAAGATGCACCAAACCAAAAACCCCCCCGGTGTGGTCGTTCTGCAGCCTGGAGCTCTTGTTATTTCAAGTGATTTGTGAAAAACAAAAGCAACGGAATGATCAATACACCAGATATCAATTAAAGGCATAGTTCAACATTTAGTCAGTGGCCCATCACCATAACCCCTATAGTCATAGCAGGAGGTTCGTTACCTTTAATTGTCGGTGCAAGCTATTTTTAGAACGGCGGAGCAGAGCCGTGAGCTGCTCAGAGCTACGCTACGGAGGCTCATGGGATTTCTTGGTTTCCCTCATCAAACTCATCAAATACACAATCCAACAACTCCACAACGCTCTGGTGGACAAGTTGTGACCTGCACATTCACCACGCTATGAGATAATAACACAACGTTACCACACAGAGTTGTTTTAGAGGGAAATTCATGCAAAACCTCTGATGTACGTTGCCTTCAGGGACAGTTGTTCATCAACAGTCTCTGGATTTACCTCGAAAACATTTGATGAGTTTGATGAGGGAAACCAAGAAATCCCATGAGCCTCCGTAGCGTAGCTCTGAGCAGCTCACGGCTCTGCTCCGCTGTTCTAAAAATAGCTTGCACCGACAATTAAAGGTAATGAACCTACTGCTATGACTATAGGGGTTATGGCCAAAACAATTTCCCAAAATGTTGAACTATTCCTTTAAAACCCATTTTGTCATACACCGATGTCTGTGCCACTGAGCTGCGTCCTGGTTAAAATCATTTTTATCTGCTTTGGTTCTGGCTCGACAGCAAACCAGATTCATAGCTGTGTGTGTGTGTGTGTGTGTGTGTGTGTGTGTGTGTGTGTGTGTGTGTGTGTGTGTGTGTGTGTGTGTGTGTCTCATGATGGGTCCAACCTCCACAGTAATGTGCGTGTGCATATGTGTGTTGCCTGAGGCAGTTGCATAGGGTGAAGGGTTGAATGAATGGGGAGCAAAGCCGCCTGAGTGGTTTGCTTCATTAGGAAACAAAATATAAGCTTTCCGGGCCATTAGCACTGACTTTAGATGCAGAAGCACATAAGACGACGACTCACCTCATCAACGATGCATTGCAGTAACTGGAGAGGCTGAAAGACGAGACACAGAGAGATGAAGAAGAAGAAAAACAACAAGGCAGCTCCCGTACATGCAATTTCTTGGCAACAGTGAAAATCAAGTGTGATAAAAGTATGTAGTTAGATTAATCAGACAAAGCCCTGCTTCCCCGATCACTGCTGCTATTATTCCATAATGGAACCTAATGTAATACCAACAGTTTAACCATCATCTCATATTTCATTGCAGAAATGCAATTTGCAATGCAATTCTTTTTTCCAAATGAGAGATCCACCCAAGAGTAACAAGACTACGGAGTGGGAGACCTCGGCTTCCTTCCTGTTCTAATGCAGCAACACTCACCATTAAAGATCCTTGGTTCTTCTGGATCTGCAGGGCAAGACAGAGACGGAGACGAGAAGGGATGTAATTAGCCTTTCATAATCAAGACCATGCACTTGGACACATTATGATCAGTAGGAGAAAATTATTGCTTTTGTGTTGGCAATTTGTGAGTCTGCATTAACACCATTTACATAATGAAAACACACAACTGTTAATGGCCTTGCTCTCATTTGTGGAGAATGGGGGTAAAAGCTGCTGATACTGATCTGAGGAGCTGCAGGGATGGAGAACTACTGTAAAACCATATGAGCAGGGGTTGCAATGAGAAACTAAACGGGTCTGTTTCACAGGTGGCTCCGCCCATAAAGGACCCTAAGACACCGTCACACAGGGTTAATACCATCTATCACTCTGGACAAAGGGAAGGAGGAAAAAGTGATCAACACCCAAAATAAAACAGGAGAAACAAAACAAGAAATAAAATTCAACAGTTAACACGTTCTCTAAGTGGATAATTAAAATGTAGTAAAAACAAGAAGAGGAACTTGTCATTTAGAAGATGTGGACGACGCCACTAGAATAAAATAAAACATCCACATGTCAGTCCACTCCCGTCATTTCCCCAAAACCCCAAATAGACGACATCATGTGACCTGAGCGCCGTGAGGCTGCAGCGCCGTGAGGCTGCAGCGCCGCGAGGCTGCAGCGCGGCTCAGCGCCGTGAGGCTGCAGCTCCGTGAGGCTGCAGCGCCGTGAGGCTGCAGCGCCGTGAGGCTGCAGCGCCGTGAGGCTGCAGCTCCGTGAGGCTGCAGCTCCGTGAGGCTGCAGCTCCGTGAGGCTGCAGCTCCGTGAGGCTGCAGCGCCGTGAGGCTGCAGCTCCGCGAGGCTGCAGCGCCGTGAGGCTGCAGCGCCGTGAGGCTGCAGCGCGGCTCAGCACCGTGAGGCTGCAGCGCCGTGAGGCTGCAGCGCCGTGAGGCTGCAGCTCCGCGAGGCTGCAGCGCCGTGAGGCTGCAGCGCCGTGAGGCTGCAGCGCCGTGAGGCTGCAGCTCCGTGAGGCTGCAGCGCCGTGAGGCTGCAGCGCCGTGAGGCTGCAGCTCCGCGAGGCTGCAGCGCCGCGAGGCTGCAGCGACGCGAGGCTGCAGCGCCGTGAGGCTGCAGCGACGTGAGGCTGCAGCCACAGTGAGGCTGCAGCGCCGTGAGGCTGCAGCGCCGTGAGGCTGCAGCGCGGCTCAGCGCCGTGAGGCTGCAGCGCCGTGAGGCTGCAGCGACGTGAGGCTGCAGCGCGGCTCAGCGCCGTGAGGCTGCAGCGCCGCGAGGCTGCAGCGCCGCGAGGCTGCAGCGCCGCGAGGCTGCAGCGCGGCTCAGCGCCGTGAGGCTGCAGCGCGGCTCAGCGCCGTGAGGCTGCAGCGCGGCTCAGCGCGGCTCAGCTCCATGTCTGGTGAATAAACAGCTCATTTCTCTCCGTCTTCTGACACTGCATTAGAGCACTTATTGATTCACTCAATTAAATACAGGTTTTCCCACTCTGTAAATACCCAGAGACTCCTAAACTGCCTCCACATCCACTTTTGCCTGATTCAGACACATTAAAGGCAACTATGGAAAACTAATTTGTGCTGAAATAATTACTAGGACAAAATTGCGTTCTGCCACAGGGGTTGAGATTGGATAGAGGGAGGCTAACGTATTCAAGCATAATTGAGCACTTATTCTTGTACTAGGCAGCTTGACCACACATCAAAAGAGATGTTTAATAACCCCCCCCCCCTCATCTTTCACTCTGATTATCTGGGAGACGTTTCATTATCTGTTCATCCTGGGGGTAAACATGGTTTTAAGGTGATATTTATACTTGATGTCCCAATTAGGCTTTTCTTCTTCATCTGGATGAGAGCAGCAGCAGAGGAGCTGCTCCTGCTGCATCCAGATGTTTGTGTTCAGTCTGTAAAGGATTGTGCATGAGAGGGTAAATAACTGAGTCAATAACCAGATGATGAGTGCAGGACGTGTGGGGCTGGAGAGGCCTGTTGCAGCAGCCACTCCACTCACTCCTTCCTCATCTGGAAACATCACACTGAGCTCAGTGTGATAAATAACAAGTCAGAAAATCATTTCTTCTCTTTTGAAGAGGAACACTTCTAAAAGATGGGACGGCTGTTTCCCTCCTTTAGAATTTCAAAGATGTGTCTTCAAGGGTAAGGAATCAGACAGCAGTGAAAAAAGGCTGCTTTTTCAACAAAACCATCCATTTCCACAAAGGTTGATGGGCTTGGTGCGGTTACGTCCCACGCTGCCGGGACGGCCACATAACATTATGAGGGGGGGCGTAAATGTCAAGGTTCTTTGGACAACAACAGTTTACTAATAGGCCGTTAAAACACATCCAACAAACTTGACCAAAAAATGTCAGTTTCACAGAAATAACTGATAAACACAGGCAGGTGTGACCATTCATGGGCAGGCTAACACTACCCATACACTTCCAGTGTTTGAGCTAAGCTAATTAGCGACTTTAGGTGGAGGCAGGCTAACACTACCCATACACTTCCAGTGTTTGAGCTAAGCTAATGATAACACTACCCATACACTTTTTGAGCTAGGCTGGAAGCAGGCTAACACTACCCATACACTTCCAGTGTTTGAGCTAAGCTAATTAGCTACTTTAGGTGGAGGCAGGCTAACACTACCCATACACTTCCAGTGTTTGAGCTAAGCTAAGGCTAACACTACCCATACACTTCCAGTGTTTGAGCTAAGCTAATTAGCTACTTTAGGTGGAGGCAGGCTAATTAGTGTTTGTGCTACTTTAGGTGGAGGCAGGCTAACACTACCCATACACTTCCAGTGTTTGAGCTAAGCTAATTAGCGACTTTAGGTGGAGGCAGGCTAACACTACCCATACACTTCCAGTGTTTGAGCTAAGCTAATTAGCTACTTTAGGTGGAGGCAGGCTAACACTACCCATACACTTCCAGTGTTTGAGCTAAGCTAATTAGCTACTTTAGGTGGAGGCAGGCTAACACTACCCATACACTTCCAGTGTTTGTGCTAAGCTAATTAGCTACTTTAGGTGGAGGCAGGCTAACACTACCCATACACTTCCAGTGTTTGAGCTAAGCTAATTAGCGACTTTAGGTGGAGGCAGGCTAACACTACCCATACACTTCCAGTGTTTGAGCTAAGCTAAGGCTAACACTACCCATACACTTCCAGTGTTTGTGCTAAGCTAATTACAGGCGATACAGCTCTATCTCCATGGTTACTTACAGGCGATACAGCTCTATCTCCACGGTTACTGCACGCACAGTGGAAAGGATGGAGTCTATCTGCTGGTCATGGACTCAGGAGTGAAGCAAGACACATATAAAAAAATGTTGGCATATCCTTTTAAAATACACTTGGCCTATATATAATATTTTCTCACATAGTCTATGGCTGAAAGGGAAGTCCAAAAGAACTGAGGGGACGAGAAATGATCAAGACTATGAAACTGGCATATAGTGTATAGGCTATATATATATATATACAGTACATGGTACTATGGCACCACTTCCTCTCAATTTCATTTGAGGAGAAAAAAAATGAAGCAACGAAAGCGAAAGCGTGTCTGGTGTTTGATGGATGCAGTGATGTGTAATCTAAGCCCCTGAAACACAACAACAACTACTACTAAAATAAACTGACAGTATTTCATCCAGAAATTCATTCAAATTTGAGAAAATATGACAAAAAAATGTAGAGAAACAAAAACCACCACAGAGCAAACAAAAAGACACCAAATCAATCAGAAGCAATAGCGCTGGCGGCTGTATACACATCACATCAGGTCTGGTGTCTTCAAAGACTTTCAGAGCGAGCCGGGAAAAAAACTCCATTAACTCCTGACAAAGAATACAAATGAATCCCGACATGTGGTGAAGAGGAATTAAAGAGACCATCTCTAATCTTGACAAACATGAGATGATGAGTCAACTGTGTGAACGCACACGACACAGCGAAGGAGAGACGATGCATCAACTACACAACAGGAATTAAAGCCACTTCGACAGGATGTAAAGGGTGAATAAAAGACCTAAAATTATCTTGTCGAAGTGCAACTCGTGAATGCCCCAAAGCCACATCAACTTCCACAACTCATCCTACACATTCCACTCGTCTACGGTGAGAAGCCAAGATGGCGCTGCTTCCCTCCTCCGACTCCTGCCTCGGTCTCTGCTAACATGTTCTCTGTGAAGTGCAGCAGGGGAGTTCTGCACAGACAGCTGTGCCGGCGTCTGCAGAAATGACAGCTCAGGCCCGAGGACGTTGGCTGGCTGCGCCTGACGAGCTGGATCCGAGCGCTCGCTCCGCGCCGCGCCGCGCCGCGCCGCTCTGCTACAGCCTGCAGGTGAAAAGCCTGCGCTGCCATATGGAGTTAGGGGAAAATTAACACTAAGATGAGTAAAGCTGCACGACAGTGGAGACGCTCAGATACTGATATTTTGTCAAGCCTCTTTATATCATTGAGTTTACACTAAGCCACCGTTCATCTCACAAAACTACACAATTACTGCGATACAGCGAGCGTTAAGCGAAGGACGGAGCTGCAGACACCGAGCTGCAGACACCGAGCTGCAGACACCGAGCTGCAGACACCGGGCTGCAGACACCGAGCTGCAGACACCGAGCTGCAGACACCGGGCTGCAGACACCGGGCTGCAGACACCGAGCTGCAGACACCGAGCTGCAGACACCGGGCTGCAGACACCGAGCTGCAGACACCGGGCTGCAGACACCGAGCTGCAGACACCGAGCTGCAGACACCGGGCTGCAGACACCGAGCTGCAGACACCGGGCTGCAGACACCGAGCTGCAGACACCGGGCTGCAGACACCGGGCTGGAGACACCGAGCTGCAGACACACCTCTGCTGCTGAAACACCAACTTAATGATCAACCCTTGAAACGAGTGCAGAGCTTGTCACGGCTGTGAAGAGTCTCCCAGATGGTTGTTCACATGGAAGAACGCATCCGCTGCTAAATTCACTCTAGTAAAAATAAAACAGCCGTGTTGCTTTCAGAATGCAGCAGCCAATGGGACGACACCTTCACAAGTAACTGACCAACATTTAAAACACGTATGAACCAACACAGACATCCACATGAAACCTTCAGTAAATGAGTTCTCAGGAGGAAGACCATAATATTTCATGTTTTGTTCCGATGCAACGCTGATCTTCAGAGGGTTGAAGTATTGTATATAGTAAATTATTTTTTTAAATTGATTTTCCACGTTTACAGCTGATTATCTAAAATAAAACGTTGCGACTTCCGACTCATTTTTCCAGAGCGGGTCACGTACGATCCTGTGTCAACGCCACTCCAGACCGCCATGCAGCCACACAAGGTCAACGATTTAGAAGGTGTGGATGTGCTGGAGCAGAAAACTGTGTATATATGATATATATCATATATATGGTAAGAGCTCCCAGGTTGTTCATGGAATATATCCGTATATGATATATATGGTAAAAATAAAACAGTGGTGTATATGCAGCAGCCATATGGTATATATGATATGTAACTGAAACATTTAAAACACGGAACAACACAAATCTTCCCCTTCCACATCTTCACTAAATGAGTTCTCAGGTAGAAGACCATAATATTTCATGTTTTGTTCCGATGCAACGCTGATCTTCAGAGGTAACCTAGAAATCAACAACTCATTTAGCATTGATTTTCATCCAGGGATTATCTAAAATAAAACGGAGATTAACCATCTTAAAGGACTAATTAAGACCTGATGGGATTGCAGCCACACAAGTCAACGATTTAGAAGGTGGGATGTGCTGGAGCAATTACATTTGAGCAGGATTTTCTCTTTGTGTAATGAAGGAAGGAAAAACAAACTGAATCCCCCTTCACATCTCAGACACAGTTAAAGTTCTACGTCAGGAGGTAACCTGAGGTAAGCAGACTCACAGCGCTCATCCAGGGATTGAGGAGATTAACCATCTTAAAGGACTAATTAAGACCTGATGGGAAATCAAAGTTTGGATTTTCTTGTTAATGAAAAATAACATGAACCCGTGACCAAACAGAGTTAAAGTTCTCCATCACTAAGGTCAGATGGAACCAGTGGTGATTAATGACTGATGTTAAAAAGAATCTGAAATCAAAGTTAATAGAGAGAAAAACCTGAAAGGACCTAAAGATCTGGTGTTAATGGAAAAAGAATCCTGCTTCTAGGACCTGAAAGGACCTGAAAGGACCCTAAAGGACCTGAAAGGACCTGAAAGGACCCTAAAGGACTCACCTGTGGGTAGGGAAACATGCCCAGCGCCAGCTGCAGACACAAGAAACAACACAATAAAAACACGTTCCTTCTGATAAAACACTGACACATTTAAAACACTGGGAGGTAAAGAAACGTCTGGAAATACCTCAACATCACAATAATGGAATGAGGGCCTTTCAGCCGGTGCACTGTGTGTGTGTGTGTGGGAGGGGGGCAGGAGTCCTGCAGGACTGAACAGCTGCTCCTTATGAAGCACCACCAGCTCCAGTCAACGGTGGATGTATATTATACATACATTATACATTATACATTATACATACATTACGTGGTCTTGTGGTTCTCAACGTGGGGTCTGGGGACCCTTAGGGTCCTTCAGAGATCTGAGGGGGGGCTCCAAGTTATTTCTTGATATTTTACCACTTTACTACCAGTTTTTTTTTTTGTGATTTCACCACTTTTTCATATTTTTTATTTTTATTTTAATTTTTTTTTGAAATTTTACCAATTCTTTCTAGAAAATTTCTACTTTCTAATTTTAACATTTTTTGAGAATTTTTACCACTTTTTTCTAGAACTTTTTTTTTTTAACCACTTTTTCTAGATTTAAAAAAATATATATTTTTTGGAAATTTTACCACTTTTTTCTAAACAATTTTTACTTTTGAACATTTTTTTTTATAAATTTTATCATTTTTTTTTAGTACCTTTTTTTTTATTTTATTTTACCACTTTTTATATTTTTAAATTTTTTTTTTTTTTTCATAGAAATTTTAAATTTATTATAGAAAATTTCTACTTTCTAATTTTGAAATTTTTTATAAAATTTTACCAAAACTTTTTTCTAGAACCTTTTTTTTAAAAGTTGAAATTTTAATATTTTTCTAGATTTAAAATATTTTTTTTTTTCTGGTTTTACTCCTAAATCTGGTCCAGTTTTTTTTTAGGGGGGGTCTTGGGGGGGGGCAATTTTCCGTTTTTCATTTTTTGTAAATTTTTTTAAATTTTTGTTGATGGACAGTCTTTCTGGAAAATTTCTGCTGCAGCTAATTTTGAACATTTTTTATGAGAAATTTTACCACTTTTTTCTAGAACCTTTTTTTAAATTTAATTTTACCACTTTTTCTAGATTTAATTTTTTTTTTTTTTTTTTTAGAAATTTTACCAATTCTTTCTAGAAAATTTCTACTTTCTAATTTTGAACATTTTTTATGAGAAATTTTACCACTTTTTTCTAGAACCTTTTTTTTTATTTTATTTTACCACTTTTTCTAGATTTAAATTTTTTATTTTTTTTTTGAGAAATTTCATTTAGCTTAATTCACACAGTCAAATTTCTAGAAATAATTTTGAACATTTTTTAGGTGAGAAATTTTACACTTTTTTCTAGAACTCTTTTTTTATCACAAATTTTATTTTTCTAGAATTAAAAGTTTTTTTTTTTTTTTTGAAATTTTACCACTTTTTTCTAAACAATTTTTACTTGTGAACATTTTTTACTTCTTTTTTTGAGAAAATTTTTACTTTTTTTTTTTTTGTTTTACTTTTTTTTTGACAATTTTTCACCACTTCTTCCTAGAAATGTTCAAATGTTATTATAGAAATTGGGGGGGCAGAAACAGATTTTCCAGAATTTTCAATAGTAATATCTCCAAAAGCAGAGCAGGCCTTAATTTAAAAGTATAAAATCATTTGATTCAGTCTCAGAACAAATATTTGTCTTTATTTCATGCAGTGCTTACTCCAAATCTTGTCCGGTATGTTCACACTATGGAAATGATTATGATATTAAATTTAACAACAAGAAAAGTAATGTCATGATAGTCAGGAGCAAAGAAGACAAGAAATCAGTTTTCCCAGTTTTAGGATGTTAATGGACAGGAGGTGTCAGGAGACAAAATATCTTGGCCATGTCCTTACAGAAGATTGGCATGACAAGAGACATTTCTAGGCAGTGCTCTAAGCCCCCACATGCTGATAACACCACTTCATCAAACAGCATCAGCTCATCTGATGTTAAATGTTCTCTGTTTAGATCTTTCTGTACACCTATGTATACAGCTCACCTTTGCAGAGAGCACAGTACAGGGATAAAGAGGACGGCTGCACGTCATGTTATTTTAGACCAACTGGTCGGATGGAGATCAATCCACAGGTGCCCAGGTGGCACAGTGCAAGCCAACTTTAGCTTAATACACACAGTCACAGCTAAAGTGAAGCTGTACTGAGAAACTTAATGTATCGTCTTTATCACACAGATATGATGTCGATCGGGAACAGCATTATTCAGTCTTTGAACTCATCCATTATCCAAGGAGCTGTAATGATTCAACCAGGCTTAGAAAACAAAGGCAGTAGAGGCCACATCATCTGTTATACTGGAGAGTTGATTCTTTGGGGGTGATTGTATACTGGGGCTTGTTGTTTTGTTTATTCCTCTCTTCTTTCTTAAAACAGATGGAGAATCATGTCCTTTGGGAGATAGGACCAGAGTGTCTGAAATAAAGATTAATAATAATATACTGACATTACAACACACAGAGTATCAAATACATGGACTTAAAGGTGCATTCTGTAGAACTCCTCCCTCTAGTGTTGTGGTTGTTTCATGTTGCATTCAGGTGAAATTGGGCAGACGGACGACAGCCGCTGCAGGTAACGGCATAAACAAGCCTCTATGGGGGGGGGGGGGGTAGAGGGGGGGGGCGGTGGGGGGGGGTGTGGTAGAGGGGGGGGGTGTGGTAGAGGGGGGGGGGTTACTGATTCATGAAAAACACAATGAAGAACCAAATAATGGATTTTGGTGAAGAGAGAACAGGAGAAGTTACAGAATGTCCCTTTAAATACTCCATCCAGTGTGGTACCTCCATGAAGGAGATCCCGACGCTCCAGACGTCAGCGTGGATCCCGTACTGCTCTCCAGAAATCCTCTCCGGCTGCGGAGCAGGAGCGTTTATTATCATCGTTCAACTTTAAACGGTTTGACATGAGAGAGAAACGCAGCCGCCGCTCACCGCCATGTACGCGTTGGTTCCCACGTAGGTTTTGGCGATAGAATTCACCAACTGCAAGGAGAATGACATCATGACATCATCAGTAAAGGAGCGTGTGATTAAAGGGACAGTACCCTGTTTTTAAAGTGTGGTTGTAGGCAGGAGTTGGTCAGGTCCACTTCTTCTTCTAAAGCAGCCTGACGGTGTCATGGTTACGTGATGGGGGGGTCCAGCTACATAACCTCAATGTACTGACATTTCAGGCTGATATTCTGGGATGTTCCCGATCCCTGCACAACGGACCAGGAGACACTATCTGTGTGTGTGTGTGTGTGTGGACACAATGGCACATCAATGACAGGACTGTGATAATGATGTCAGTTCATTTATGGCTGTGGGGGGGGGGGGGGGTCAGCGTGCCCTACTGAGTGTGAGAGAGGGAGACAGTGTGTGTGTGTGTGTCTGTGTGTGTGTGCGTGTAAGAGAGACAAACAGTTAAAACAGAGACGTCACCGTGTCAACGTTCACCTGGAGCTGGAGGTGAAACAACAACACTTTACCACACAACCAGTGTGTGTGTGTGTGTCTGTGTGTGTGTGTGTGTGAGTCTGTGTGTGTGTGTGTGTGTGAGTCCCCAGGGTTGATGTTTTGTGGGAACGCTGAAGGTCCGTCCCTGATGATTACATTACACACACACACACACACACACACACACACACACACACACACACACACACACACCTATTGTCTGCTACCGACGCCTCCACACGTCGACTGATACATATCAATGAGGCTCTGCTGCGTGTGTGTGTGTCTGTGTGTGTGTGTGATAATTATAAAAAGTGATTTTTTTGGAGGCAGCAGAACAATGGAGGTGGAGGGGGGGGGGCTAAGGGGGGGGGGGGGGGGAGCTGAGGGGGCTGAGGGGGGGGGGAGTTAATGTGAGAGGAAAACCCCTGGGACGGCGCTGATAGTTGAGTTGAAATTGAATGCAGTGATTGACAGATTGACCGTATACACACACACACACACAGACACACACACGGACACACACAGACACACACACAGACACAGACACACACACACACACACACACACACACACACACACAGATACACACACACACAGACGGACAGACACACAGATACACACACACAGATACACACAGACACACACACACACACACTGCAGGTCTGTGACGAGACAGTTGTTGTAACACTTTGATGTTTATCTCTATAACACATTATAACCAGACTAATGAGTTATAATGCAGTTATAACACTGTAGAACTATAGTTATAAACACTCATAATGCTTTATAACAATAATCATAACACAATATAAAGTATTTTATAAGGTCAGGTGTTATAATTCATGCATTATAGTTAGAATGTGTTATAACTGGCTTATAAACATTATAACTGTCATTATAAACACATCATAGATAATTTTATAATGGTTTATATAATATATAAGGTCAAGTATTAGAATGGAGTTATAATGCTCTATAATGTGATAATTAATGAGTGTTTATAATAATAGTTATACACGTTTATAAGCCAGTTATAACACATTATAACTATATCTATAATGTATCATCAATGTGGTCATTGTCAGTGAGTTACTAACAATTATAACCTATTATAATACCTGACCTTATCAGTCATGATGAAATGCTTTATATTGTGTTATGATTATTGTTATAAAGCATTATGAGTGTTTATAACTATAGTTCTACAGTGTTATAACTGCATTATAACTCACTATAGGTCTGGTTATAATGTGTTATAGAGATAGACGTCATGTATAGTTCCCCCCCCTCCAGCTGAGCGTACCTGCGTGCTGACACCAAAGTCACAGAGCTTGACTTGTCCTCGTGTGTTCACCAGCATGTTGGACGGTTTGACGTCTGTGGAGACAAAGTGTTGTTGAGCTGCAGCGTCAGCATCGTCGTTCTGCAGCCGCTCTCTGCAGCTCTGCTCCGTCTCTTCTCACCGTCATACTCACCTCTGTGAAGGATCTTCAGGCTCCACAGATACGTCAGGCCTTTCACCACCTGCAGACACACACACACACACACATCATAAGACAAACATCACAGGAAGTCACACAACATCCACCACAACACGTGGCTTTAATCTGGTTCTGTCCTGAGAGCAGCTCCATCTACAGGAACCATGGTAACGCAGCTGATGGCCCCTCCCACCGTGGTCGTGCACATCACCGAGGTGGTGGGGAAGCTCCTGGGGGGCCGTGGGGGGGGGGGGGCATGGGGACAGGGTTAGACGGGGTTCATGTTGAAATGCTGAGGATGCTGCGGTGCTGTACTGGTTAATGTAGTATTGATGCTGGTCTGGGATCAGGACGGAGCAGGAGTTCTCCAGTCGCTGCTGCACGGAGCCACAGATGCATTCTGGGTAGTGGCTGCATCTCTCTGGGCTGCAGACTGTGATGCTCTGCTTGTTCTTCTCTAAAAGCAGCAGCGTTGTCTGTGTGAAGCGCGTAGCTCTCTACGGTTCAGCAGACGGACTCTAAACGGTGCAGGCGTGGGGGGCAGACTGGGGGCGGTTAGAGCGGTCAGCGGTTCATGTTGAAATGCTGAGGAGCTTGGTGCTGCTGGATGAGAAATGTTAAAGTTATCATTAAAGAGACTTTGATTCTAAAAGAGTCTCATATCAATGTGGATGAATCTACGTTACCACTTGTTAACGGCTCCATATTCCAGAAACACATGGTTTGGTCTCTACAGTTATTGATATTATTATTTAGTGGTGCACGTGGACCCTGATGCACGTGGACCCTGGTGCACGTGGACCCTGGTGCACGTGGACCCTGATGCACCCTAATGATGGACCCTTCTGGACCCTGGTGCACGTGGCTGCAGACTGATGATGGACTCTGGACCCTGATGTTCCCTTCTGGACTTGATGCACGTTTGGTGCAACCTTGATGCACGTGACCCTGATGCATACCCTGGTGCAACCCTGGTGCACGAAACAAACCCTGATGCACGTGGACCCTGGTGCAGCCTGTTTGGAGGATCAGACAACCAATGGCCTTATTGCATTAAATCTGTGGTTTTCAACTGAAGCCCGTCTGTCCTCAAACTATATAATAATAATAACATTGGACATTCAGTTATACAGTACATACATGTATGCACGTTTTCAACAGGTACTGCACAAGTCCTGATTGACTGATCACAGCTGAGGCTCCAGTGGGGGCCGGGGGCCTGGAGGTCCAGTCCCTCAGGTCTGGTCACTCTGGGAGACCATTGATGTGATAAGACGACAGTTCAGGAAGTGTTTCCAGCAGGTTGTTCCTCCCTCCCTCTGTACATATATATAAATATATATATGTAATATGTATATAATGTATATAAGCTGGACGGATCATCACAGCTCTCTTTACTTCCTGCTTTGTGATGATTTGTTCATTCATGAGAACTCATCTAAGCTGCTGGTGTCCTGCCGTCCGTCCCCGGAGCGCTACACCCCCCCCCCCCCCCCACATAACATGAAGACAGCAGAGAAGGCGTGTGAAGTGGTGCGATGGCGGCCGGCGGCGGCGGCGGCTGCTTCACTCCTTCACTCTCATCCTTCTGTGATAATTAACAACTGTGACGGTGGAAAGGAGGCAAAGCTGTGAATTAGAAGTAACACGGACTAAATAGCTGTCATTGTTTGATTACGGACAAAGTTAAAGGGGCGAGACAGAAAAGAGGAGGGAGAGACGGAGGGGGGGGGGGGGCAGGGCGCGGGGTAATGAGTGTGGAAGAGACGCGCATTCATCAACTTCAAGGCCGTCTCCATCAAAACGCTGGATTTTAACAGAGAGCAGAAGAGGAGGGGAGGGGGGGGGAGGGGGGGGGGTCAGGACGAGGGGAACTCACCGACTTTGTCCGTCACTTCAACCATTAGAGGCTAATTGAAAATTTCACACACCTGCTTCTCTTTTCTTTCAGTTCTTTAATAAAACGAGTGTTTTTTTAAACAAACACGTTGTGTTTCCAACACGTGAACAACAGGTCACACAAACTTTAACGCACACGCACACAAACCGTCTTCCAGGTCGTACAAAGCTTTTCACTGCGTGGTCTAAACACTGAGTATTTGATGCAGACTTACGGCCACGGCGATCCTCCCCAACACGTGCTCCGGGATCCGTTTGTACACGTCCAGCGAGCCGCCTGCAAAAGACACAACTCATTAGGAACAACAACAACACAACACAGGTTCTAACGCTACACACTCGTCTTCACAACTTGTTCCTGTGCATCCAGCTCCACGCTGACACCCTCGGCCCGGCACCGAGGACCTGCCTGCCTGCCTGTCTGTCTACACTACAGTAAAACTCAACACCAGTCCAACGTTGGGACACAATGTTGTCTTTGTCTTGACTGTCATAAGACTGCAGATTCAGACTGAAGACATGAAAGAGGAACTCCAGGCTCCAGATCCTCCAACAGCTGCTCCAGCTGCTGATCTCTGACCGTCCACACTCACTGTTATTAATGGTAAATGAGTAAAAACAGAACCAACACATTCACTGATTGGTTCCCTGTTGGACACCAGTCCTACGTTGGGACACAATGTTGTCTTTAAGACAGAGTCTGTTTCCTGTCTGTCCAGAGTCCTACTGTCATAGACTGTAGATTCAGACTGAAGACATGAAAGAGGACCAGTCTCACCCTGTCTGTCTGTCTGACTGTCATCTGTCTGTCTGTGAAACAAGGGAATAACTGCATTAACACACACTGGACACGCACACACACCTTCACAACATTCACACCAATCCAAGCTGCTGATCCGTCCACACTCACTGTTATTAATGGTGAATTAAACACACCTAAAGATGCACTTATTGTCAAGGCTGGTCACACCCAGCTTTTAGATGAACACACCTGCACACACACTGCTGCTGCTGCTGCAACGTGTGAAACAAGGGAATAACTGCATTAACACACACTGGACACGCGCACACACCTTCACAACATTCACACCAATCCAGGCGCACGCGTACAAACACACCTACAGATGCACTTAGTCAAGGCTGGTCACACCCTTGTAGCTTTTAGCACACACACACGTACACACACACACACACACACGCTGAGCAGCTCGTTCTCTTGATCTGCACAAGTGAAAATGGACACAGACGAGAGACAGACGACAGGTCCCTGAAGTCTCTACGCTCTACGCAGCTGTGGCGAGGAAAACACACGTGTGATTTGCTGGGTTAAAGGGACAGTTCAACATTTAGTCATATTGTCCCATCACCATAACCCCTATAGTCATAGCAGGAGGTTCGTTACCTTTAATTGTCGGTGCAAGCTATTTTTAGAACGGCGGAGCAGAGCCGTGAGCTGCTCAGAGCTACGCTACGGAGGCTCATGGGATTTCTTGGTTTCCCTCATCAAACTCATCAAATACACAATCCAACAACAAGTTGTGACCTGCACATTCACCACGCTATGAGATAATAACACAACGTTACCACACAGAGTTGTTTTAGAGGGAAATACAGAGACTGATGATGAACAACTGTCCCTGAAGGCAACATGCATCAGAGGTTTATCATGAATTTCCCTCTAAACCTACTGCTATGACTATAGGGATTATGGTGATGGGCCAGTTTGACTAAATGTTGAACTATCCCTTTAAGCTACAGGAAAAACTCACCGTCCATAAATTCTGTGCATATGGATATCCTGTTTTCAACGAAGAAAGCGCTGAAGAACGTGATGATGTACGGTGAATCACACTGCAACCAGGAGAGAAACACTGAGATTATTACAGATCTTTATCTGATACAGAAGAAGTTGTTTCTATTGAATCTTCAAGAGAATTTGAAGTTTCTAATGATCAAGTAATTATTAAAATGACTGCAGTAGACGCTCAAAAGCAAATATTAAATAATTCTATCAGCTGTTGTGTTTCATGTGTTGGGTTAAGAGAGAGCGTGTCCTTTGTCAGCTCCATTCATGGTTAATTAACTACACAGACATGAATCCAAACCAACCTTGTAGAGAATCTCTAACTCTGACATGATCTGTTTCTGCAGCTCCACCGTGATGTCCAGAGGGATGACCTGTAGAGAAACATCCTATAATCAACACTGATGAGGTCGTGGTGTCCACAACACCATCCATATGAAAACTAGTTCTTACCTTGACGGCTAAAACCCTCTTGCCGTGGACGTGGTACGCTCTGGAGGAGAGGAAACAACAGGAGGTCAAACTCAACTAGAAGAAAATACTGTTGTGTGAGTCATTTTCATTTAGTTTGATTCAAGTCTTTCAGTCTAATATTCCTGTCAGCTTTCCTCATAGCACGGATCACAACATGTGGTGACAGCTCCATCAACAAGGCTCTGCTCCATCACCAGGTCTTCTCTGCACCGAGGCAACGTCTCTAAACACGAGCACACGTCTGCCCACTTATCATCCTGACTTCTGCTACTGCTCTTGTTGTTGTTGTTGTTGTTGTTGTTTTTCCCAGCAGTTGGTGTCACATGACGCTGTGTAAACCCCAGTAAAGAGTATTCTGAGCTGCTTGGAGCACCGACCCTGAGACAGAGACTAAACGTTCTGGGTGACTGTCCTTCAGGGGTCCCCCCGCCCCTCAGGGGTTCCTTCACCCCCCTGTGCTCTCAGACGCTGGAAGAAGCTTCTCGCCAGATACATAAAAATGGCCGAGCAGGTCGTCAGTAGGAGTCTGGTGCCCTGATAATAAAAACTCAACGCTCACAAAGCAGTTAAAGGTCCAGTGTGTAAAACGGGGGGAACAGCGCTCACCCCCCCAGCCGGGAAAGTGACGGTGGCCTCCGAGGACAAAAAGAAACTGGTTTACCACGACTGGAAGTATTTCAGGAGCGATGAGGTGAAGATCTGCTGTTTCCTCCTTCTTCTTCTTTCTTGTGTATAAAATAATAATCATAAGGCTCTGAAAACCAAACTGATGTGATTTCACGGCGATTAAACGCCTATTCATGGGGAGTAGATTCAGATTTAAACGTTAAATAAAGGTCAAAGTGGACGGTAAACTACAGATACATGTCTACGCCACGTGGTAACTGATACAAGTGGATCCGGTGTAGATTCATACGCACAAAGGCTGATGGAACTGGACTTTCAGAATAAAACTGAAGAATTGCATTCAAAGTTTCCTGAACCTCCACAGATCTGGGGATGAAAACAAAAAAGGCCTGTCATTTCCCTCCAAAGGTCAGAGGTCACGGTCCAGCAGCAGATCCAGTTCAGCCGAGTCACGGCGTGTTCCAGACAGAGTTTTGAGTTGCAGGTGCAGCACCGAGCGTCCAGTAATGATTTAATTATCAAAGTCCTTAATGCCAAACGGCGGCTTTAGTTACCGTCCCCGAAGGTCGGTTTACGCCGCTCCAGACCGCTCCACACAATCCTCAAGGACGAACGCTGTCCAACAGCTGTCAGGTGACGGCGGCGAGGCGGGGGCCGCGGACGTCATGAGAGATGGCGAGCTGGCGGGCGGGCGCGGTGAACGTGATACCTGGCGACTCACCTGTCGGCCGGCCCACAGAGGAATGTGTATGGTGAGGTGTGATTAATGCGTCTTAGATGAAGAGTATCCAGTAGCTGCTTGGCCAGACACCTCTGAACTAGCCCTTTAATTAACGACTCCCATTAGAGCCGCGCAGGTATTTACCACACTGGTCTGTAGGAACGCCGCCGCGCTGCACGGCAGCCCCGGTTTACACATCTGATAACTCTCAGGATGGTTCAAGAACAGAAACTACCGACTGAGACTGAATCCAAGCTGAAGAGAATCCACAGGAAGAACGGTTTTATTCAACGAGACTGAATCAAACAGAAACTGAAGAACGGTTTTATTCAGCGTGTTGTTCTTATTTCTAGGTGTCATGTTTTTCCAGCTCTTTGCACGTTAACGCTGACGGCCTGGTTTCCATGACGTCTCCGTCTTCCTTTAAGCTACAATCAATATCAGTTCAGCGTGACGGCTGCCTCTTAATTAAGACGAGGATGTTAATGAAGCAGGATGGGGGGGGGGGCAGCAACCTGAACAAGGCTTTAAACAACTTGGAGTTGTCAGGGAGTCACGCAGCACGCTAACAGATAGATAGGCTACACCCACCTAACTGCTGGTTAAAGGGATAGTTCACCCCATCATCTCCTCCCCCTCATGTGGACTAAGAGCTGGAGAAGTTTCAGAGTCTCTTCTCTGAGTGACAGGGTCTCGGCGTAGCAGTGCATGTCCATGTAACGGCTGCTAATGGACACCAACTGTCTTCGTCACAAACAGACACACCAACAAACATCCAGATCCGTCCATGCTGCTCCATACTTCAAGCTTGTTTTGTAGCGGAAGCTTCTCGAAGCTCCTCTTCCCGGTTTGTCCAAATTTGACGAACCAGGAAGAGAAGCTTCTGCTACAAAACAAGCTTGAAATATGGACTTATTTCATTTTTTTCGGGACAATTTCTCATGTGGGGGCTTCAACACAAGACAGACATTACAGACGAGCAGCGTGGAGGGATCTGGATGTTTGCTGGTGTGTCTCTTTGTGATGAAGACAGTTGGTGTCCATTTGCAACCGTTACATGGACATGCACTGCTAAATGTAAATTTTGGGTGAACTATCCCTTTAATATGAGCACAAGTTTTGTCTGAGTGTTGGTTGTAGTTTAGTTTTTGGGTCTGTGATGATAATTAAATACAGGATGTGGAAGTGTTTTATAGAGATGTAGCGACAACCGTCCTTGACCCCCCCCCGGGGTCGAGCGTCCCTTATGAGTTACACTGACAGGCCTGTGACAGCAGGAGACGTGGGGACAAGGTTACATCCCCCCCCCCCCCCCTCCACTTCCCCCTGATCTGACCCCAGTAAACGCGCCCCATTGCCTGGATCTTATTTACTCTCCAGCTGCTCTGTAATAACAGCTCCATCATGCAGTATTCATGTCCTCTCCTCTCCGTGTCTCTGGACCTGGACACCCGGCCTCCCGGCTCCCGGCTCCCGGATCAGGGCTAACGTGGTATTCATGTCCTCTCCTCTCCGTGTCTCTGGACCTGAACACCCGGCCTCCCGCCTCCTGGATCAGGGCTAACGTGGTATTCATGTCCTCTCTCCGTGTCTCTGGACCTGAACACCCGGCCTCCCGGCCTCCCGGCCTCCCGGCTCCTGGATCAGGGCTAACGTGGTATTCATGTCCTCTCTCCGTGTCTCTGGACCTGGACACCCGGCTCCCGGCCTCCCGCCTCCTGGATCAGGGCTAACGTGGTATTCATGTCCTCTCTCCGTGTCTCTGGACCTGGACACCCGGCCTCCCGGCCTCCCGCCTCCTGGATCAGGGCTAACGTGGTATTCATGTCCTCTCTCCGTGTCTCTAGACCTGGACACCCGGCCTCCCGCCTCCTGGATCAGGGCTAACGTGGTATTCATGTCCTCTCTCCGTGTCTCTAGACCTGGACACCCGGCCTCCCGCCTCCTGGATCAGGGCTAACGTGGTATTCATGTCCTCTCTCCACGTCTCTGGACCTGGACACCCGGCCTCCCGGCCTCCCGCCTCCTGGATCAGGGCTGGACACCTCTCTCCGTGTCTCCCTGGACCTCCCGCCTCCTGGATCAGGGCTAACGTGGTATTCATGTCCTCTCTCCACGTCTCTGGACCTGGACACCCGGCCTCCCGCCTCCTGGCTCCTGGATCAGGGCTAACGTGGTATTCATGTCCTCTCTCATGTCTCTGGACCTGGACACCCGCCTCCCGCCTCCTGGATCAGGGCTAACGTGGTATTCATGTCCTCTCTCCGTGTCTCTGGACCTGGACACCCGGCCTCCCGGCCTCCCGCCTCCTGGATCAGGGCTAACGTGGTCATGTTTACACCGCCACATGGAGGACGGGCCGCCGCCGCCTCTCCCTCTCTGACCGTCTCACCTGACCATCATGGCCGTCCTGCCTGGCGGGACAGACTCCGGTCTCCAACACTTAAGGTCAGACATTTTCAACTGCATGAATTCAGAATGAAA
This sequence comes from Decapterus maruadsi, assembly GCA_030347415.2. Taxonomy (NCBI): domain Eukaryota; kingdom Metazoa; phylum Chordata; class Actinopteri; order Carangiformes; family Carangidae; genus Decapterus; species Decapterus maruadsi. The sequence continues at coordinate 36,611,527 of CM064900.1, forward strand.
TCATTTTTTAATGCAGAGCTCCTACAACGTCTACTTTCATAAAGACGATAGCTGTGTTTTTTCCAATAACAGGATTAGTTTTGCCAATTTAATAAACAGATGATCGTCATGGAAACACTGACAGGTTGAACTGTGTACTAATAAACGTTGCTGGTGATTAGCTCGACATGATCACCTTCAGTAAGGCTGGATTTACTGTAGTGGAGCATCTTCAGCCTTTGGCATACAGTCCAGTACTGGCCTGGTCGCGCCCACACTAGTGACGTCACGCCTGGCGAGCGCGGCTGACCGCTAGTCTGGCCAACCGTACTGTTTACTGGATTTCTGGCCAACCGTACTGTTTACTGGATTCTGTCTCCCGAATCCACGGGATTCGAGAGCCAATCAACGTTGAGCCTCTCCACCGGCTCTGGGTAGAGGCGTGTTCAAGTAAGTGATGCAGTAGAGCAGCAGGAGAAGCTTCGACCAATAGCAGACTGAGGCGTTTGAGGGGGGCGGGTAAACCAGGTTTGAAGGATGCGCTTTGAGAAATGGATTCTCTTCATGTCTCGGCTCAGACCCAACGCTGAGGATCAACACTTATCTCCATGATAAAGCTGCGGTGCCAAACAGTCGCCACGACCTGCACATCTGTTGTCTGTGTTCAGAGGTCACAGTGGATCCACCAGAAAGCATAATGACACCAACTAGAAAAAGCATTTCCAACAATGGAAATGGTGTGAATGCTGAAAGCAATGCTGAATGAACTAAAGAAATTGTTGAAACAATGCTGGATGAGCTGAAGACATTGTTGAAAGAAAGAGAGAAACCAAGAAAGTTTGAAGCAACATGACAGAGGCTGGTTTTGAACCCATGACCTCATGATCTCCAACCATTTACTCTACCACTCCGCCACAGAGAGCACACTGACAACAAATACCTGTAACCTATTGAAGGCAGACAAGGGGAGGTTAATTATGCCGGTCACAGGGGGCAGCGCAGGACAGGAAATGATGCATAAGAATCATTTAAGCGCTTTACATTTTTCTGCTGTGTTCAAAGTTCCAGTGCAAATCAATAATAATAGTGCATTATCAAGTTTGCTCATGTGACCAGACCAAGTGGTATTGGTTAAAGTTGAAAGAGTTGAGACTTTGAGTCACCACAGAGAGCAGACACTGTGGAATGTTGTCATGGATTGTAATTGTGGCACCAGTAATCACTGTGTCTCTTAACGACCACCTGAAACCAATTGAAGGTGACGGAGGGGAGCAGAATTCAACACAACATAACAACAATACGCAACTGGGATTCAAACCAGGAATCTGTGAGTTGCAGAGCAGGCACCTTAACCCCTAGTCTACCACAGAGTTGGTAATGGAATGCCAGAGAGCATACTGATGTGATGTGACACTGATCAATGTGATAACATTGATCAGTTACAACACCTGTAACAAGAAATGTAATCACTGTGATTTCAACGCCACCTGAAACCAATTGAAGGTGAAAAAGTTAAATAACATAACAAAATATGCAACTGAAAACCAGGAATCTGTGAGTCAGAGCATAAAACCCCTATTCAAGACAGAGTTTTGATATAGAGACATTGTTGAAACAGCACAAAGATGAAGGAGTAGAGTAGGATTTCAGCTGAATTGCAAGAAAAAGAATAAATATTGTAAAAACAAAATAGTATGAAAGAAAAACAATAGTGTGAATGTATTCAAGAATTCACATTTTGATATTCAATTGTTCCAGGCACTGTGATGAAGGAATGAATCAGAATCAGAATCAGAATTTTAGACATTGAGATGTACAACGAGATTAACCATCTAAAAACCATTTAACGATCAAAAAGACAGACCACCATTTAACCAGCAACTAAACCACCATTTAATTCAGTTATTTAACCACCAAAATAGGAATAAATAAGATAATCATCATTTAATTAAATAAATAAATAACTGTCACCATGTTTCCATTTAACCACCATTTAACCAAAAAGTTTTTCAGTCTGTTTGTTTTGGCATCTAACCACCATCTAAAGCACCATTTAACCAAATGAGACAGTTACCACCATTTTCCACCATCTAACCACCATTTAACCAAACAGCCAGGTTACCACCATTTAACCACCATCTAACCACCATTTAACCACCATTTAACCACCATCTAACCACCATTTAACCAAACAGCCAGGTTACCACCATCTAACCACCATTTAACCAAACAGCCAGGTTACCACCATCTAACCACCATCTAACCACCATTTAACCAAACAGCCAGGTTACCACCATCTAACCACCATTTAACCACCAGGTTACCACCATCTAACCACCATTTAACCAAACAGCCAGGTTACCACCATTTAACCACCATTTCTTTTGTTTTTGTGATGTTCAGTTCCATTTAACCACCAAGTAGTTACCACCATCTAACCACCATCTAACCAAACATTTAACCAAACAGCCAGAACCACCATCTAATGCATTCCATCTAACCACCATCTAACCACCATCTAACTGTGATGCCAGGAATGAACACCATCTAAAACCATCTAACCACCATCTAACCACCATTTAACCACCATCTAACCAAACAGCCAGGTTACCACCATCTAACCACCATCTAACCACCATTTAACCAAACAGCCAGGTTACCACCATCTAACCACCATCTAACCACCATTTAACCAAACAGCCAGGTTACCACCATCTAACCACCATCTAACCACCATTTAACCAAACAGCCAGGTTACCACCATCTAACCACCATCTAACCACCATTTAACCAAACAGCCAGGTTACCACCATCTAACCACCATCTAACCACCATCTAACCACCATTTAACCAAACAGCCAGGTTACCACCATCTAACCACCATTTAACCACCATCTAACCAAACAGCCAGGTTACCACCATCTAACCACCATTTAACCACCATCTAACCAAACAGCCAGGTTACCACCATCTAACCACCATTTAACCAAACATGTTCAATACAGAGTCAACCAATGAGGTGAAACGCTCCAATCAATGAGAGAATGGGCTGAGACATTAAAAGGACAACCAAGGGTGTGTAAGTGGATGTCATCACATCACAGCTAGGCCAGTGTGCTGCTTTTAATTGCAGAGCTGGATCCATGAGTCACAAAAATAGCCTTTGTGTCCTTGTTATTGTATTTATAAGCCACAGAGCCGTAGATTGGTGGAGGAGATGGACCTCAGAGGGAGGCTGTAATAAAAAACAGAGGGCGACAGTGATGGATGGCTGGGTCAGCCCCGCGCGGCTGTGCAGAGCTGAGGTGTTGGTAACATCCAATTGAGTCTAAATGGCTCTGGGTCATAAATGGGCTAAGAGGTTAAAGGCTGGGGTGGGGTTGGTGGGGCTTTTCAAACGTGATAAGCCTCATATACGATGGAGCAGAGGGCAGAGGCTCAACACAACAAAGAATTGATTTCCAAGTGAGCAGGAGCCCCGTCCGGCCGGCCTTTCAGCGTTTCTACGCCAACGGCTCATTTCCTGCTCAACACAGCATCATCTGTTAGATTTGGAAGATGCAGGCGGCGGCGCCGACGACTCATTTACTCAATGGTTTTGGGGAAAAGACTGCTGCACTCGGAGGAACGGTGCAAAACATGGATCTGGATCCTTTACCATGAATACATGGACTCAGATAAAAATGTGTCACTGGAATTATTCATAAGCTGTTAAAGGTGTTCACAAATGTCCATTTGTCCCGTTTGTCTTGTTTGTCCCGTTTGTCCCGTTTGTCTTATTTGTCCCGTTTGTCCCGCCTCCTTCCACGACTTTCTGCACGAGTTTACACGAAGGAAAACAAATGTGATTGGCTGTTATCCAGCAGGTGGGATGTTCTATGTTTGGGGCGAGAGCTCCGTTGTACCTCCTCGTTTCCTCAGACGTTTGATTGACGGATGACGGATCCAGGATCACTGAGCAACATTATCCAATGTGAAAACAATCCACGCCCCTTTCAGCCCGGATTCACTGGAAAATAGAATCTTGAACAAAGTTTGGGCTCCATCGTCTGATGGATGAGTGATTGCACCAATAGTGGGATCAAACTCACTTTTCTTTTTTGAACACCTTTAAAAATGAACGAACACGTTCGGACGGAGCAGGACGCGTCAACACGTCTCACACAGAGACATGAGTGTGTCCTCTGGAGGAACTCCCCCAGTGAAGCTGCTGCAGACAGACTGGGTTGTCCTACCTCACCGTACCTCAGTCTCTGTCCCGTACAGACGGCGTGCAGACACGAAGGCTTCGCTTAAACTAGAATAAACTAACTGTTTCAGAATGCAGCAGCAGCAGCAGCAGCAGCAGCGATGCCATTGGTCGGTAGCTGACGGACTCACAACACATCAACAACACATCAACAACACATCAACAACACATCAACGTTAGTGTCGAGGGAAGAGTGGAATCCAATATCTGGAGTTTCTGACAAAATAATTATAATAAAAGTGACAGGGAGGCAATTACCTATTTAATTTCAAAAACACCCACACAATTAAGACCAATGTTGTTCCTTTTACAGGCTTTAATATCCTACTGTTACACCACACTGTGTTATACCTGGCTACATTATGAGTTCAGGTTGGACAACAATAGTATTTTTATATAATTACAAGTCATAGACAGACTTTACCTCAATCTGCAGGAAGTGATTTATGTTGATGAAATATGTTTGGTGAAGCCGCTCCAATAAGAGATGAAATATTTCACCTCTGTGTTTTAGGTGCAGTTTATTTCAGGCACCTGTTTATAGTCTCTGATACTGAAGTTAGCGTTATAGTTTGATGACATCATTATAGTTGATTAACATATTTAAGTGATATTCAAAATGTGAATGATTCTGATGCCGTGGTGACGGTAAAAAGCTTTTCTAACCTCAGTGTGAGAGAGAAGTGCCTGCTCACACCTGCCTCGTGTGGAGGTGAATGTGGGACACAGCACGAACAGCACGCGCTCAGGAAGACGCTTCGTCTTCAAGCTGGTGGAAAATAAAGAAGACTGGCCTCGTCTGTTTGGCCTGATTGTTCTGACCTGGAAAAGCTCCGACCGGTTGATTAACACTTCCTTACATCTTAATTAAAACCTGAACAAGACGTTTGAATTCACACCAACATGACGTAATGTCCAATAACCAGCCTTAGGTTTACTGTTTTCTTTTTTTTTCTGGTCTAAAGTGAGTTAGACAGCGTTGGTCCTACGTTATCAACCTCCCCTTGTGCTTCTTATTCTCCTGCAACTAGAAGCAACTGGCAAAGTAATACAAGAGTAAAAAGGAGGTTGAAAAGAGGGATAAAAGTATTTTCTGGACAGGATGTTTACTGGGTTTGTTGGTGAGCGTGTGGGGCGACCACTCTGTCAAGTCAAGGTTAGTCTGAGCAGTGATCAATACTTCAATCTCAATAAAACAGCTCGATAGCTGAGGATTGATGGAGGGAGAAGCACACGGTGCAGAGAGGGAAGATAAAGAGGAGCAACACAAATGCCAACCTTGTCATCACGTTAACAGGACAGTCGTACATTTGTCCAGGCAGCGGGGTGGGGGGGGGGGGGGGGGGGGGTGGTGGCAGGTAATACGCTGCACTATAAACCCATTAAGTCAACTGCTGCTGTCATACCTTACAGCCTCCAATCAATACCAGATATTTGCAACCTTCAAAGCAGAATAAATAGATGACGGTGCGACACGAAGCAGCCTGACAGATGTCACAGCAGACACTGGGGGGGGGGGGCAGAGGGGGGGGGGGGGGGGGTGGGGGGGAGGATGGAGGAACAACCCGGCTGCACAGCCAACAGAAAAGGGAACTGTACTTGGAGACATAACTTACTTGTAGACGGTGCCTCCGTTCCCGTGGCCCAGCTGCTCCTGGTAGTGGATGTCCTGGGCGTTTATCTGCAGAGCAACCAGAGAGTGAATGAGAGGGGGGGGGGGGGGGGCTGCAGGAAAAAAACAAGACAAGCATTCAGGTCACTACAAGTTCAGCAACATCAGGAGAGAAAACAGGAGCAGGAGGAGAGATCAATACAACATTTGCTGTCCAATTTATAAAAGGACATGGTACGTGGGCGAGCGCCGCGGTGAGCGATGGAGACGTTAATGACGACGTGCTGCTGTCGTCGTTCCACTCCACTTTCATAAAAAGTGTCAGGTGGTGATATAACGCAGCGGTTCTAACCACCATGAGGGATCTGGGGGAAAGTTGCTCCGTCTGGTCCAGAAGCAGTCGCCACCTGAAGGTCAAGGAACTCCTCCAGACTCGGATCATCCTGAAGCTTCACCACCAGACACCTCATTCTAATGTTTATAATCACTACTAGACTTTCATATGGACTGATTATATTATTTATTGGAATCTGTTCTGTGAAAAATTACATTTACATGTATTTGTTGATATCAATGTAGGGCTGCTTAAAGGGACAGTTCAACATTTAGTCAAACTGTCCCATCACCATAACCCCTATAGTCATAGCAGTAGGTTCATTACCTTTAATTGTCGGTGCAAGCTGTTTTTAGAACGGCGGAGCAGAGCCGTGAGCTGCTCAGAGGGAAATTCATGTAAAACCTCTGATGCACGTTGCCTTCAGGGACAGTTTTTCATCATCAGTCTCTGTATTTCCCTCTAAAACAACTCTGTGTGGTAACGTTGTGTTATTATCTCATAGCGTGGTGAATGTGCAGGTCACAACTTGTCCACCAGAGCGTTGTGGAGTTGTTGGATTGTGTATTTGATGAGTTTGATGAGGGAAACCAAGAAATCCCATGAGCCTCCGTAGCGTAGCTCTGAGCAGCTCACGGCTCTGCTCCGCCGTTCTAAAAATAGCTTAAAGGTAAGGAACCTACTGCTATGACTATAGGGGTGATGGTGAGAATTTGCCAACATGTTGAACTATCCCTTTAAAGGCAGGCTCACCTGCCCGTTGGTCAGGATCCTCTTCAGCTCAGCTGACGACTTCTTTAAGCTGCAGGAGGAAAACACGCCACAGGTTTTACTGAATGTTTGTCCTCTACCCTCCATCAGCTCATCAAGCTCCTCCCACCGCGGCAGAGCTCACCTGTTATTGGCCATGGCGTCCGGGACGGCGTGGCTGCAGTCGTTGGCCGGGCTGGGTCTGGTATTCACCTGCAGGGGCGCAAACACATACACATACATGTGAAAGGACACACACTCACAAGCACACACTTTGTGGGCAGTCAAGGCCAGAGACAAGACAAGCAGACAAGACAGACATATGGCCAGACCCTCTAATGCACCACAAAAAACACAGCTTTCAGTTCAGCCACGAGGTTAATTGGCTTTCGTAGAGAGAGAGGAGCGAGGCGGGAAGCGAGGCGGGAAGCGAGGCGGGAAGCGAGGCGGGAAGCGAGGCGGGCGGAGAAGAAAGGAAGTGGCGTCTGCACCGAGGAAGACAGACAGCACAGAGAAGAACAGAAGAGTCCTCACTTCAGAGGAAGGAAGACACACAAAACTCATTTGGCCAAATGTGGGAGTGAGATAAAGTGAAGAATGCCTTCCCCACCGGGAACGCCGTTCTTTACATCTATTCATCTGCATCCGTGTTTATTCCTCGGCAGCGAAGCAGATATCGAACAGAAGGAGACGAGCGCTAAAAATAACTCCTTTAATTGAGGTCAAAAGGCCGGCGTGTTGGGTCCACTAAAGCACAGGGAACCTCTCTTTAATTAGTGCCCAGGAAGACCTGATTTAAACAGTGCACTCACCCCCCCCCCCCCTCCTCACCCCTCCCCCCCCCCCTCCCCACCCCCACCCACAGGGGGAAGATTATCAAAGGTTTTGGAGGAAATATCATCTTCTCCAAACAGACCTTTACACTGACACAGTTCAGTAGTTGTTTGCCAAGATCCTCAGAGGATACATTAAATAAAGCACTTTCAGTGGGGGGGGGGGAGGAGGGGGAGGGGGGGTAATTTTATTACTGAAATTGAGATGATATAATATGGATCATCTGGAGAGATGGAGGAGGTGTCAAGTCATTTAACCCATGATAATTAGCAGCAAGTTTCAATAGTAACATATGCCCAGCGTAAAGAGGAAGGTCTGGGGGGGGGGCACGTAATGACAATTTCATGGTTGAACAATAACATCTTCTTAGTTTTGGACAAAGCTGGCGTTCCTCCATCACATGGACGGAGAGGATCACAGCTCCTCTGTGTATGTGTGTATTTGTACTTCTACTTAAGTACAGAATAATAGTACTTCTGCCCCTCTGTTCATATTAAGAGACCCCCCCCCCCCCCCCCCCCCCCAGTGTAAGAAACACAACCATCCAGTCAGACAGAAGGAGAGAGGATGAGCCGCAGCGCCAGCGCCATCGCCAGCTCCATCCATAAACATAGACAAGAGGAGCGAATGAGAGGAAGAAAAGGAGCCTTGACTTCAATTGACATTTCAATAAGTGGAACACAGCGTTACCAATCCATTTGCCTCGACCCCCTCCCCCTCCTCCCTCCTCCCCCCTCCCCCTCCGTGTAAGGCAGCTGAAACAATTATTGAGATACGTACCTTCAGGCCATGTATGTTCCGGATCCCTGGAGTCTTGCCGGCTGAAACAGTAATTGACTAGATTGTAGAACACATCACTGGAGCGTTTACAACTCAGGCCTTAAGGTGGTAGGAAGGTAAGGTAGGAAGGAAGGAAGGAAGGAAGGAAGGAAGGAAGGAAGGAAGGAAGGAAGGAAGGAAGGAAGGAAGGAACGAAGGAAGGAAGGAACGAAGGAAGGAAGGAAGGAAGGAAGGTAGGAAGGTAGGAAGGAAGGAAGGAAGGAAGGTAGGGAGGTAGGAAGGGAGATTGTAGAACACATCACTGGACCGTTTACAACTCAGGCCTTTAGCAGGAAAAATGGAATGAGGGTTATTCTGGAATGAGCTGCAGACGGGAGCGACTGAGACGGCTGGTAGGAAGGTAAGGTAGGAAGGAAGGAAGGAAGGAAGGTAAGGTGGTAAGAAAGAAGGAAGGAAGGTAGGAAGGTAGGAAGGTAAGGTGGTAGGAAGGAAGGAAGGAAGGAAGGAAGGTAGGTAGGTAGGAAGGTAAGGTGGTAGGAAGGAAGGAAGGAAGGAAGGAAGGTAGGTAGGAAGGTAAGGTGGTAGGAAGGAAGGAAGGAAGGAAGGAAGGAAGGAAGGAAGGAAGGAAGGAAGGAAGGAAGGAAAGATGGTAGGAAGGAAGGTAAGATGGTAGGAAGGAAGGAAGGTAGGTAGGAAGGTAAGAAGGTAGGGAGGTAAGTAGGAAGGGAGGGAAGGAAGGAAGGTAGGAAGGTAAGAAGGTAGGGGGGTAAGTAGGAAGGGAGGGAAGGAAGGAAGGTAGGAAGGTAGGAAGGTAAGAAGGTAGGGAGGTAAGTAGGAAGGGAGGGAAGGAAGGAAGGTAGGAAGGTAAGAAGGTAGGGAGGTAAGTAGGAAGGGAGGGAAGGAAGGAAGGTAGGAAGGTAAGAAGGTAGGGAGGTATGTAGGAAGGGAGGGAAGGAAGGAAGGTAGGAAGGTAAGAAGGTAGGGAGGTATGTAGGAAGGGAGGGAAGGAAGGAAGGTAGGAAGGTAAGAAGGTAGGGAGGTAAGTAGGAAAGGAGAGAAGGAAGGAAGGTAGGAAGGTAAGAAGGTAGGGGGGTAAGTAGGAAGGGAGGGAAGGAAGATAGGAAGGTAAGAAGGTAGGGAGGTAAGTAGGAAGGGAGGGAAGGAAGGAAGGTAGGAAGGTAAGAAGGTAGGGAGGTAAGTAGGAAGGGAGGGAAGGAAGGAAGGTAGGAAGGTAAGAAGGTAGGGAGGTAAGTAGGAAGGGAGGGAAGGAAGGTAGGAAGGTAAGAAGGTAGGGAGGTAAGTAGGAAGGGAAGGAAGGAAGGTAGGAAGGTAAGAAGGTAGGGAGGTATGTAGGAAGGGAAGGAAGGAAGATAGGAAGGTAAGAAGGTAGGGGGGTAAGTAGGAAGGGAGGGAAGGAAGGAAGGTAGGAAGGTAAGAAGGTAGGGAGGTATGTAGGAAGGGAGGGAAGGAAGGAAGGTAGGAAGGTAAGAAGGTAGGGAGGTAAGTAGGAAAGGAGAGAAGGAAGGAAGGTAGGAAGGTAAGAAGGTAGGGGGGTAAGTAGGAAGGGAAGGAAGGAAGATAGGAAGGTAAGAAGGTAGGGAGGTTAGTAGGAAGGGAGGGAAGGAAGGAAGGTAGGGAGGTAAGTAGGAAGGGAGGGAAGGAAGGAAGGTAGGAAGGTAAGAAGGTAGGGAGGTAAGTAGGAAAGGAGGGAAGGAAGGAAGGTAGGAAGGTAAGAAGGTAGGGAGGTAAGTAGGAAGGGAGGGAAGGAAGGAAGGTAGGAAGGTAGGGAGGTAAGTAGGAAGGGAAGGAAGGAAGATAGGAAGGTAAGAAGGTAGGGAGGTAAGTAGGAAGGGAGGGAAGGAAGGAAGGTAGGAAGGTAAGAAGGTAGGGAGGTAAGTAGGAAGGGAGGGAAGGAAGGAAGGAAGGAAGGAAGGTAGGGAGGTAAGTAGGAAAGGAGGGAAGGAAGGAAGGTAGGAAGGTAAGAAGGTAGGGAGGTAAGTAGGAAGGGAAGGAAGGAAGATAGGAAGGTAAGAAGGTAGGGAGGTAAGTAGGAAGGAAGGGAAGGAAGGAAGGTAGGAAGGTAAGAAGGTAGGGAGGTAAGTAGGAAGGGAGGGAAGGAAGGAAGGAAGGAAGGAAGGTAGGGAGGTAAGTAGGAAAGGAGGGAAGGAAGGAAGGTAGGAAGGTAAGAAGGTAGGGAGGTAAGTAGGAAGGGAGGGAAGGAAGGTAGGAAGGAAGGAAGGAAGGAAGGAAGGAAGGAAGGAAGGAAGGAAGGAAGGAAGGTAGGTAGGTAGGTAGGAAGGGAGGAAGGAAGGAAGGAAGGAAGGAAGGAAGGAAGGTAGGAAGGAAGGAAGGAAGGAAGGAAGGGAGGAAGGAAGGAAGTGAACCAGAATGACAGAGTAGGAGATATAAAGCCAGAGGTAGGTAGGAAGGTAGGTAGGTAGGAAGGGAGGAAGGAAGGAAGGAAGGAAGGAAGAAGGAAGGGGAAGGAAGGAAGGAAGGGAGGAAGGAAGGAAGTGAACCAGAATGACAGAGTAGGAGATATAAAGCCAGAGGTAGGTAGGAAGGTAGGTAGGTAGGAAGGGAGGAAGGAAGGAAGGAAGGAAGGAAGGAAGGAAGGAAGGAAGGAAGGAAGGAAGGGAGGAGGGAAGGAAGTGAACCAGAATGACAGAGTAGGAGATATAAAGCCAGAGGTAGGTAGGAAGGTAGGTAGGTAGGAAGGGAGGAAGGAAGGAAGGAAGGAAGGAAGGAAGGAAGGAAGGAAGGAAGGAAGGAAGGGAGGAGGGAAGGAAGTGAACCAGAATGACAGAGTAGGAGATACTGTATAAAGCCAGAGCGAGAGGGAAAAGAAAGACAGACAGTAAAAGAGACAGCGATAGATTTACTGCTGCTGCCCTGAGGCTGTTAGTGATTATGTCTGACTGGTGACACAATGATATGAAGATGTAGAAAACACACATATATTTATTTATATTTATTTATATTTATATATGTGTAAAAGGCGTCGTAGTGAAACCCAGCTTTGGCAGAAAGGAGACGATGCCAGACGAGGCTCAGAGTCTGAATACAAGACAGAGTTTTAATGTCCTTGAAGCAAATGAAATGCAGATTTATAAACGACAAGTCATCACAATAAGAGAACGAGCTGCTGAATGTTAATGTTGTCCAGAGGCTGCGTTGTTGTTCAGCCTCTAAACGCTCCAAATTCACTACTGTTTCAACACAACACAAGTGTTTCTACACAACAGTCTCAGACTGAGCAAGTGGGAATATTTGTAGATATTGATAACACTTTGACGTCTATCTCTATAACACATTATAACCAGACCTATAATGAGTTATAATGCAGTTATAACACTGTAGAACTATAGTTATAAACACTCATAATGCTTTATAACAATAATCATAACACAATATAAAGTATTTTATCATGACTTATAAGGTCAGGTGTTATAATAGGTTATAACTGTTAGTAACTCACTGACAATGACCACATTGATAATGCATTATAAATGTAGTTATAATGTGTTATAACTGGCTTATAAACGTGTATAACTATTATTATAAACACTCATTAATTACCATAAGGCTTTATAACAATAAACATAACACACCATGTAACATTTTATAATTAGGTCAAGTATAATAATAGAGTTATAATGCTCTACTGTATGTGTTGTGCTTATTGTTATAAAGACTTATGGTAATTAATGAGTGTTTATAATGATAGTTATACACGTTTATAAGACAATTATAACACATAACAATAATATAATGCATTATCAATGTGGTCATTATCAGTGAGTTACTAACAGTTATAACTTATTATAATACATGACTTTACAAGTCATGATAAAATACTTTATAGAGTGTTATGATTATTGTTATAAAGCATTCTGAGTGTTTATAACTAGAGTTCTACAGTGTTATAACTGCATTATAACTCATTATAGGTCTGGTTATAATGTGTTATAGAGATAGGCGTCAAAGTGTTACCTACAAATTTATTTAATATTTAAATCTACTTGTGATTAATTGTGAGGAAATGAATTGCAAAGATGTGTTGATGAGCATCATGTCAACGTGTACCTCTTGGAAAGATCTGCAGTGGGTCGGGCAGCAGTCCATTCATACGCTGTTCATTCATTGTGTTGCAGTACTGAGGGAGAAAACAAAGAGTCATATAGTGTGTAGTAAACATTTGGAAACAGTGATTATTACACAGACTTCCACAAATAAAGAATGACTGAAAGTGAACAAGACAATCCAGTGTAACACAATCTGTAAAACAGATGGAACAAAGACGCCGCTCGACGCTTGCACACAGAAAAATGTTGATTTAAATGACGTCAGGATGAATCCACAGCGCAGCTCCAACAACGTGGTCATGCTGTGCAGGAGTCTGTTGCCGATGACGACCGATGCCCTGTGGGCTTGTTCTGAAGGAGTGTAGCATTAACCCTTTCCTCCTGCAGGTCAACAGCTCACCAAACACTCACGTCCTGCAGGACCAACACGCACACACACACACACACACACACACACACACACACACACACACACACACACACACACACACACACTCTGGGGCTCTCAGACGCTCGCCAAGGCAACGCAATAATTGATGTTTCAGTTAAACAAACCATCTGTTAAACTGGGAGTGTGTGTGTGTGTGTGTGTGTGTGTGTGTGTGTGTTTTTGTCGCCTCCTTTTCCAACAAAATTAAACATCAAATTCTTTCACAAAACACAGAGACACTTTCACAGACGTGCGTCTACAAGTACGTCTGTTTTCATTACTGATTATTTAAACGATTAATTGTTTGGTCAATAAAATGTTGAAAAATGTCAGTTTTCATCAATCAGTGTTTCTCAAACGTCTTGTTTTGTCCACAAAGAGACTCAGTTTATCGTCATGAAGGAACAAAGAAACCAGAAATATTCACATTAAGAAGCTGGAATCAGAGAAATTTGACTTTTATTTCTTAATGAACTACTCAAACCGATTATCAAAACAGTTGACGATTAATTTAAAGGGAGACGCCGACGGCAATTTTTTGGAGATAGAGCCATATCGCCGTAATTAGCTTAGCTCAAACACTGGAAGTGTATGGGTAGTGTTAGCCTGCTTAGCTCAAACACTACCCATAGACACTACCCATAGACTTCCAGTGTTTGAGCTAAGCTAAGGCTAACACTACCCATAGACTTCCAGTGTTTGAGCTAAGCTAAGGCTAACACTACCCATACACTTCCAGTGTTTGAGCTAAGCTAAGGCTAACACTACCCATACACTTCCAGTGTTTGAGCTAAGCTAAGGCTAACACTACCCATAGACTTCCAGTGTTTGAGCTAAGCTAAGGCTAACACTACCCATACACTTCCAGTATTTGAGCTAAGCTAAGGCTAACACTACCCATACACTTCCAGTGTTTGAGCTAAGCTAATTACGGCGATACGGCTCTATCTCCATGGTTACTGCAGGCACAGTGGAAAGGATGGTGTCTATCTGCTGGTCATGGACTCAGGAGTGAGGCAAGACACGGTAAATAAAATTTAAAAATGTTAGCATATCCCTTTAATAATCAATCATTGTTTTCAGTTTTTGTTTAGTTGTTGCAGCTTTAAATCCAGTATGAGCTTCCAAGTGATCGTGGCAATATGTAAATTTGCTCTCTCATGTTGGGGGAGGGAGGGAGGGAGGGAGGGGGGGAGGGGGGGGGATGGGGGGGTGGTGGAGGTGGTGGTGGGGGGGGCGCTGGGACTGACTGGCTTGGATGGGAACGGATCAGAATGGCTCCCCAAGTGGCACAGCTGTTATTAAAAGGCCTATTTATCACTGTCAGATCCGTCCTCGCTCCGAGCCCTCCGCGCTCGCCCTGCAGCGCTCCGACTGGGCCACGGCTGAACAATGGGCCTGATGTGTGTGTTGGTGCTGGGGGTGGGGGGGGGGCTTCATGTACCTTTAATTTTCCACTCAGCTAGTTTATTGATTAAGGCTGCAATTACCAGCTAATCTGCGGTAGGTGTGTGTTATTAAAAGACATTGTCCGTTGTTGGCCAATAACTAAACAGTGTCCGATCCCAAACAGCATCACTCAGCCTGGAGGGACACGGGATGAGAGGGAGGGGGGGGGGGGGGGCTCATCATCATCATCAGACTGAGGGGAAATGGGAGTAAGAACGGTAGAATTAGAGCCACTACCTCCAGGGTGGGGGGGGGGAGGGGGGGGGGGCTGAACGAGGAACGGATGAGGTCACATGTTTCTTTTTTAGCACCTGACACGGGCCAGTCTTTAACTTTGAAAAGGGGGCGTCTGTCTTTCAAGGTGTCGAACAATGATTAGAGATGCCTCCAAGACCAGAGGGTCTCACAGGAGCATGTAGCAATCAATGTTCTCAGCGAGGGGGGGGCGGGGGGGGGCACTTTTTCACAATAAATGCCCTCTGCAGACACATGTTAATTAAGTGCTGAATTTGAGCATTAATTTTGTTCGGCAATAAGAGGAGCGTGAATTCTTCCGTGGAGCAGCGTTGGAGCAGAGATCCACGATGAGGAGAAGAAGAAAAGCTCTTTTTAAGCGTTTTAACTAATTATTATCACACATTTACAAAACACACAAAGCAGCCGCCAGAGAATGAATTCTCACCTTTCACCCAACACGCCGGTTTGCCTTAATTCCTATTAATTTCACATAATGGCTGTCTGCTCACCTGGAATTAATAACACTAAAGCAGAATCCAGCGGCTCTCTGCGGAGGCCAAACGGCAAACGCAGCAAACAACCACAACACGAGGAGGAAAACCTTCACTGAATACGAATGCAAATGAGAGCAGAAGTGCACAGACGTTTAAAATACTCTGAATTATTTTGCAGTGGGCTCGGGATTTTCCAGGTGATCAGCAGCTTTTCCTACACTCGGCCGTCCCACGAGAAGCAGGAAAACCATTATGGCGCTCGCCAAAGATTCACTGCAGGAGCGGCTTTTGAGATGTGTGGTGGCGGCGGTGCAGCGGTGGCGGCGCAGCAGCGGCGGCGGCGCGGCGGCGAGGATGCTGATGTGAGGTCAGGGTCAGAAATCACGCTGCTCAAACATCAGCATCTGGATGAAGAAGGAGATGGTGTTTGGAGCAATGAGCCGACGGTACGAATGGAATAAAACAAAACAACACAGGCGCAGACATGACCACACTATTCTGGTTAGAAAAGTCATATTCCAGTTTTTAAAGGGACAACCAGGAGTTTTTTTCACTACATTTCGGAATGCTTTGCAAGAATGTCAATCAGAAGGAAAGTCAGAGGTTGGAAGACGATCAGATCCCGTCGTAGCTCCGACCATAAACACCGATTCGGCGGTGGCGTTATTCCCATGACTTGCCAGGCAGCATCCGGGAAACCAAAACTCCTGGTTGTCCCTTAATAAGAAACTCTTTTATAACCAAATAAAAACTCCTGGTTGTCCCTTTAAAAGGGTCACTGGTGTTCACATGGCCAGGTGCAACCGGGTTACTGCTGATATTCTGGTTATGAAAGGGTTACTGCCTGCATGTGAACATGGTCAGTGTAACGTGCAGCGACGCTGTGACCTCTGACCTCTGACCTCTGCTCCGTCATCCTGCAAATTAATGTGATGATTAAAGAACCACAGTCATTTATTCCTGGAGCAGCATTCACTTCAATATTGGTGGTAATACCGAACAACATCCCGGAAATTCCTGAAATCTCATTGGTCGATGAGCACAAACAGGAACGACAGCAGAACAAGAAACAGAACCTAAAACATTCCTGCACAACGTCTGAACGATGAGGCTGAGGTCAACGTCTCCATCCCAGCATCCCAGCGCTACGGCAGGACAGGGACTCCCCTGCTTCACCACCGTGATACTAGTGATACACCGTGCTACTCACCACCGTGATACTAGTGATACGCCGTGCTACTCAACACCGTGATACTAGTGATACACCGTGCTACTCACCACCGTGATACTAGTGATACACCGTGATACTCACCACCGTGATACACCGTGCTACACCGTGCTACTCACCACCGTGCTACACCGTGCTACACCGTGATACTAGTGATACACCGTGCTACTCATCACCGTGATACACCGTGCTACTCACCACCGTGCTACTCACCACCGTGCCACTAGTGATACACCGTGCTACTCACCACCGTGCTACTCACCACCGTGCCACTAGTGATACTAGTGATACACCGTGCTACTCACCACCGTGATACACCGTGCTACTCACCACCGTGCCACTAGTGATACTAGTGATACGCCGTGCTACTCACCACCGTGCTACACCGTGCCACTAGTGATACACCGTGCTACACCGTGCTACTCACCACCGTGATACACCGTGCTACTCACCACCGTGATACACCGTACTACTCACCACCGTGCTACACCGTGATACTAGTGATACTAGTGATACACCGTGCTACTCACCACCGTGATACACCGTGCTACTCACCACCGTGATACTAGTGATACACCGTGCTACTCACCACCGTGATACTAGTGATACACCGTGCTACTCACCACCGTGATACTAGTGATACTAGTGATACACCGTGCTACACCGTGCTACTCACCACCGTGATACTAGTGATACACCGTGCTACTCACCACCGTGCTACTCACCACCGTGCCACTAGTGATACACCGTGCTACTCACCACCGTGCTACACCGTGCTACTCACCACCGTGCCACTAGTGATACTAGTGATACACCGTGCTACTCACCACCGTGATACACCGTGCTACTCACCACCGTGCCACTAGTGATACTAGTGATACACCGTGCTACTCACCACCGTGCTACACCGTGCCACTAGTGATACACCGTGCTACACCGTGCTACTCACCACCGTGCTACACCGTGATACTAGTGATACTAGTGATACACCGTGCTACTCACCACCGTGATACACCGTGCTACTCACCACCGTGCCACTAGTGATACTAGTGATACGCCGTGCTACTCACCACCGTGCTACACCGTCACCACCGTGCTACACCGTGCTACTCACCACCGTGATACTAGTGATACACCGTGATACACCGTACTACTCACCACCGTGCTACACCGTGATACTAGTGATACTAGTGATACACCGTGCTACTCACCACCGTGATACACCGTGCTACTCACCACCGTGCCACTAGTGATACTAGTGATACACCGTGCTACTCATCACCGTGATACACCGTGCTACTCACCACCGTGCTACTCACCACCGTGCCACTAGTGATACACCGTGCTACTCACCACCGTGCTACACCGTGCTACTCACCACCGTGCTACACCGTGATACTAGTGATACACCGTGCTACTCACCACCGTGCTACTCACCACCGTGATACTAGTGATACACCGTGCTACTCACCACCGTGCTACTAGTGATACACCGTGCTACTCACCACCGTGATACTAGTGATACACCGTGCTACTCACCACCGCACTACTAGTGATACACCGTGCTACACCGTGCTACTCACCACCGTGCTACACCGTGATACTAGTGATACTAGTGATACACCGTGCTACTCACCACCGTGATACACCGTGCTACTCACCACCGTGCCACTAGTGATACTAGTGATACTAGTGATTAAAAGGCAACCACAAGTGAATGAGTGCAGGATGAAAACGGACCAACAACAACCAGAGTAAATTGTGCCGACGGCTCCGGCTGCATCGTTGTGAGCTGACGGGGGGTAAAAGACTTCCACACATGGAAGTAGATGTTGAACAATTCTGCTGCCTGGGGGGGGAGGGGCTGGGGGGGGGGGGGGGGGGGGCGCTCTCTAATGAGGCAAAACTTTAAGTACTGAATAATAAATAATAAAAAGTGACAGTTCATTTAGCTTTCAGTGTTCCTCGTAGAGAAACACATTACACGCCATCACTGACTGTCCCTGAACAGTAAGTATGGTGGAGCAGGGACACACACACAGACACACACAGACACATGCAGCTGAGCCGTGGGTGTCTGTGTGTGTGTGTGTGGTTGTGTGTCTGTGTGTGTCTGTGTGTGTGTGAATTGCTGAAAACAACAACACAAACAGATGATGAGGATTAGAAGTTGCTGAGTTGTAGATAAATGTCCTGAAGGTGAAGGAATAAGTCAACCTTCGTTAATTCAGATAAAACATCCAGACATTGTTCCTCCAGAACGCTCGCACCACTCGCACCGCTCACGCCGCTCACGCCGCTCACACCACTCACGCCACCCACCACAGACAGCGTCAGACGGCGACTCCAACATGCACCAGAAGTTTATTTACTTCAACAAGTCGATGTGTTTGTAAAACTAGATCTGATTCGGTGCGAACCGATGGAACCATGATCACTAGACTTTATCAGTCAGTCAGTAACAGTAACGTACAGTATAATGGAGTCAATGGTAACAGTGAGGTCTGACCTTAAAGGGGCATTTCGGATCTTTTTACATGAAGCTGTATGACATCCTTATTAGTATACGTGACTTTCCCCCGACTGCGTCCTGTGAACAGAGTTCCTGCCTGGTTTCGGTGCTGACGAAGCGAGTCCGGCTCGTTGGCTGGGGTCACAAATATAGAGCCTTTTGCTTCTCAAAACAACATGCGTTCAAAAGAGTGACACATTTGCATCACAAAACCGCTGTCCATGAAAAAGTCCTTGCTCTTTTGAACGCATGTTGTTGTTACTAATAAGGATGTCATACAGCTTCATGTCAAAAGATCCGAAATGTCCCTTTAACGTGAAGTTAGAAATTCATCAGAGCTACTTTTTAATGAACAAACTGTTCCTTGGAAATGAGCTGCAACATTAAAACAACAAACGTCTCATCATTACATATACATGTATATACTCACATAAGACAACATGGCCTTGAGCTCCTCGTCGCTCCGGACAGTGATTCTGTCTCCAACCTCATCCTCATCTAAACAACAAAGAAGATTTTACATTTTCATTTAATAAACATTAACAGCCACCAACAATATAAGCAACAGTAGAAGAGAATATGTTTCTGTGATGAAGTTAGATTGATTTTAGTGACGTGTGCACACGATATTATGATTTCTAGTTAGATTCAGATTTTCAGTCACTGACACTTTACACATCACAGCTAAATAAGAAACTACTTTAATGTGACTGTAACTGAAGGTGTGTATCTCATTATTACACTGTACTATACTATATTTATCCGCCTGTATCCTCACATGAGAAACTTAGCATTAATATTTTTCAAGGGGTTACTTCTGGGAGATACATTTAATACTGAGGCAAACACCAGAGAAATGAAAAAGGTATAGTTGTGAATGATAAACTGACACAAATAGTTGTGTATTATCTTTAGCATTGACTAATGTATTTTGACTCATTATTCCAGCTCTAGTAGCACTATTATGGTATATATATCATATATATGATGAAGCCTGTCATTCTTCAGAGTTGAATGAGCCCATTTCTGCAGCGATGCAACACCAACTTTACAGAGACTTACATTCAAAGGCGGTGACGGTGGCCTCGGGCATGACGTCTCTGATCGCCACCTGAAACGTTAGGAAGAGTGGATTCATAGCAGGACAATGACAGCAGACAGAACAGCTGGACACAACGCTGCAGACAGGTAGCGACGAGCTGTGACGTCACAGACAGGTAGCAGCGAGCTGTGACGTCACAGTGGTGTAAAACTGAACTTCACTTTTACACCTTCAGACAAAACAGGAAGTGTCATCACACTGGACGTGAGCTGTTGGTCACATAGAGAGCTGCATGTAGCTGGTTGTGTTGTGTTGTGTAGCATGTTGTTGTTGTTGTTGTTGTTGTTGTTGTTGGACTCACCAGCAGGTCATTGAAGTTCAGCAGAGATGGACAGTCGACGGACGAGTCCATGTCCCCCGACGGCGTCTTGATCCGGATCACTATGGCCTCGGTGTCCATGGTGAAGAAGAGCTTCTTTAAATCGCGTATGAACATAAAGAGACGAGAACGAGCCTCATGCTACAGCTTCCTGCAGTCTGAAGCTAGCGACACATGCTAGCATCCTGCTCAGCCACAAACACACACTCCACTGATGCCAGGACCGGAACACGTGAACGGTTCAGCTCCACAACCACCGACCCCGGAGTCACGGCATCCCCGGCGGCACCGGGACGTCCAGCTGAACCCGGGAACCCGCGTCGCTCCGCTGTCCGAGGCGAACAGTGCGATGTGTTACCTCAGGTCGTTAGCCATGCAGCTAGTGTTGAGGAAGTCACAGCTGCAGCGTTTCCAAATCAACATCCGCTCTGGACGTTTCAAAATAAAAGCCTTGAAAACCTTATGCTTTTACTTCCTAGTCAGAGGTCTAGTAAGGGCCGACACAACAAAAAAAAAAGCCAAAAAAAAAAAAAAAAAAATCCGGCGCAAGGGGGGGGAAAAAATCAGGTTTAAAAAAAAAAAAGAAGAAAAAGAAATTCGACACAACAAAAAAAAAATCAGGTAAAAAAAAAACGGCACAAGAAAAAAAACATATACGGTAATAAATAAATAAAAATTCGGCACTAGAAAAAAAACACAAGGTAATAAATAAATAAATAAAAATTCTGCACAAGAAAAACCGACGTGCCGAGGCTTGACCACCACAGCAGAGCGGCTGCAGCAGCAGAGCCGGACTCTGCAGAGCCATAGAAGTGAACAATAAAGCAGATTAACTGTTTTATTTAACAAAACGGAATGTGAACATGTTGTGAAAGTTGGGTTGCCTATAATATGTTTGTATCAGTGTAAAATAATGAAAACGTCATCCTAATTATGAAAGTGTTTCTGACAAAAGTGTTGAATTGAAAAGTGAACAAAGGGAACAGAAGTGTCTGCAGCTCAGCCTGTCATTCTGAACTGAAATAAGATTAAAAGGACGTTGTTGCCACCTTGGACTGCTTTTGATGAACGTGGCACTGATGTGACATCAAATACACAATAGCTCTTCTAGGAGGTAAATATTAGTTATGAATGGACCTCACGTCACTATTCTGCAGAGATGAAACACTGACAAGGATCCTCTTCCTTTTAAAAAGAGTATGTAGCCTACAGAGTGAATCATGTCCAAGTACTCATAGACTTTCTTTTCCTTTTCAGTCACAGTAACACAACATTAGTATTTAAACGTTTCCACTCGGTCTGAGTCATTGGTGTACGCACTAATTCAATGTAAAACAAAGTGTCACTTAATACCTTTGTTGATTAACGGCTGATTGAGGAGCCGCTCACCAACCAGCTCTGACTGCAGGTGTAGTTGTAATTAGTTTATTTGGGTGGGACAGTGCACAGTGATAGACACATAAAAACATGTACATGATTGTAGCCTCAATGCTAGTTTCCATCCAGTGTCCAAGAACATTAAAACAATACAGTGACAAAAACAACAGTATTACAAAGAACATGATGCAGAATAACAACAAACAACTTTAACAGGATGAAACATTGACATTATAACAACACTTCTGTTTGTAGCGAGACCAGAAGAGTTTCTAAGGGACTGAGGTGCAATAGCGCATGGTACCAAGTTGTATTGCAGGATACCCTAAAGTACATATCGGTGTAAGGTACTAGGTACGTATATTGCATGACGCCCTAAAGATGAAGTGCAGATTGTATTGCACTATGCACGTACACACAGTTGTAACTATTACAGGAAATGTGAGTTCCAACAACAAGGCATTGATCTCTGGGCAAAGTGAAATCTCCTTTCAGCAGCATCTTATCTTATCTTACCTTATCTTACCTTATCTTATCTTATCTTATCTTACCTTTTCTTATCTTACCTTATCTTATCTTACCTTACCTTACCTTACCTTACCTTATCTTATCTTATCTTATCTTATCTTACCTTTTCTTATCTTACCTTATCTTATCTTACCTTACCTTACCTTACCTTACCTTATCTTATCTTATCTTATCTTATCTTACCTTTTCTTATCTTATCTTACCTTATCTTACCTTATCTTATCTTATCTTACCTTTTCTTATCTTATCTTACCTTACCTTATCTCTACATCCATCTACTGTATCTATAAATCTATGCACACACAGTGTTGTTGACTGCATTGAGCTGCTCTGAACTAAAGTCATCATTTGTGTCTGCACCAACAGCTGCAGGTTAAAGACCCATTGATTTACATGTAATGTCTTAA
Source organism: Decapterus maruadsi (assembly GCA_030347415.2). Classification (NCBI taxonomy): domain Eukaryota; kingdom Metazoa; phylum Chordata; class Actinopteri; order Carangiformes; family Carangidae; genus Decapterus; species Decapterus maruadsi. The sequence goes on from CM064900.1 coordinate 36,634,233, forward strand.
ATTATTACTTTGCTTAATTGTTACAGGAGGGTAAAGGGGGAAACAAAGCCGGCCTATCAGGCGCTCTGATTAATGCTTCCAGCAGCACCGGCCTGTGATGGAAAACAGAGGATCTATATGGCACTTTGTCAAACCCAGTCTCCCAGGACTCGACGTCAGGTCCTTCTGCTTTAGGGCCGACCTGATGAAGCCCAGTCAGCAATCCACATTATCAGAAATCAAAGGCCTGACTGGGCTGCAGGAGGAAGTGGGAAAGAAGGGCCAGCATTCACTGTCTGGTAATTAAAAGCCATTTTATCAGAGCTCCTGCCTCTTCTCTAGCTATTGACAAGCTGCTTAGCACAAAGTGAGCTCAGCTTGACTCTAAATATATGAGGCACACTTATTTAACTTTCTAAGCAAAGAGGGAAAAGCAAGTCAACGAGACAGAAACAGGATTGTCCAAAAAGATTGACCAATATTTACTTTACTTTGTACGTATTTTCATTTCTGTTTTCTGGGTGAAACTACTTCATCCTCCTCGTCCCAGTGATGAGGATTATTTCATCTCTCAGCCCATTGGTTCCCTGTGTTTATTGATTCATGAGCCACTGATATAGAAGATCTGATCTAGAGAAATACTGTTTGTCTGCTGCTGGTTAAACATTGATCCAGTGTTACTTTAGCTTTTTATTTACTCTGCTCCTCAACAGTGATGTCATTATTTAAAGGAAAAAGGTCAGAGTTTGTGCACGAAGGCCTGTTTAGTCTCACAAAGCAGCAGCAGCTGTGTGTGTGTGTGTGTGTGTGTGTGTGTGTGTGTGTGTGTGTGTGTGTGTGTGTGTGTGTGTGTGTGTGTGTGTGCAGGGCCACGGCCCGACTCGGCTCCAGATGCCGACACCCGTTCTGAAATAGAGACGTGTCTCCTCAGCCTTGAGTCCTGAAGCCGGTTGTTTATTGGCGCTGCCAGCGCCGGCGCTCAGATCGATACGCTCTCCCTCAGATGGGCCTTCAACGTGCAGACTCCAGATTGAGGTCAGGATATTTTGAGGGTTATGGCACTTCAGCAGATTCCAATCGCCTGAGAGGCTGCGATCATTTGTTACATCTTCCTTTAAAGTTCATCTCCGAGTTGACCTGTGATGAAGCACGGGGAGCTGGTGAGAGTTATGAGGAAACAAGCGTGTGCAGAGAAATGGATTGTGTGACTACCTCTCAGCGGCGGAGAGCAGCGTGCTCCCCCTGCCAGCGCCGCTCGCCACACTCACCTCCCAGCTCCCCTTTACGGCCGCGTGTTGGCTCTGTTGTTTCTAATAAAGAGGAAATATTGGTGCCTTCCTGACCTGCTCATAGGGGCCATGCAGGAATTTATGGGGTGTGTCTCGTCCGTAGAGGCTGCTTTTGAACCGAGCTGGACATAAATAACCCATCAGCAGTTCACCACGGCTTCACCACGGCTCCACCGGCTCCTCTTTCATCCCCTGGTCAACGGACTTTAATACAAGGTGTTTCTCACATCATCACATTGAAAACAAAGAGCCGTCAAATATGAAGCTTTTCTCCAAATGTTTCACATTTGTCAAACATGTGTTGTGGTGAACATTCAGTCTAGTTGGAGTTGTAGGTGTCGTCTGATGGTTCCCATTAAAGTTCTTTTTATTTCTGGGGAAAATCCTCTGAAAATACACTTCATGTGATTCAGCCACAAACTACAGCAGCTCCACAGAGAGAGAGAGAGAGACACAGACAGACAGACAGACAGACAGACAGACAGACAGACAGACAGACAGACAGACAGACAGACAGACAGACAGATAGATAGATAGACAGATAGATAAACTACAGCAGCTCCACAGATCAGTGGCCACTGGCCGGGTTTTAGAACATCTTCTTCCTCTGGGACTAAATCACAGAGTCACACACATCCACTTCATAATAATACTGTAATACTTCATTATGAGTACTGATTATTTACAGTTTTTCTCCATGGCTTTGGTGCTGTTCTCAGATCAGCACTCCACATCATGTAGTCCTTTGTGCACCTCATCGTAGCAGTTTCTCCTTCCTCTGAACAAATTGCAAATGCTTCTGGACATGTATCAGTTGCTTTCATACAATTCTCTGCTGTTTTATAACATTATCATTTGCTTATGTCATATCAGTCAAAATGAACTGTACTTTTCAACACTGAATAGTCTTTCCCTAAAAAACTAATAGTCCTCATTTCATTGCTTCAGTCATTACATACAAAATTGTTGAACTAGTTTTCAAAATCTGTCAAACTCATTGTAACTGTTGGGAGAAGCACCGTATTCAAACATTTCAGGAAGAACAGGTGTGTATAGTGTTGGACAGTAATTCAGCTCTAAACAATCTGCACTGCTCGTTGTGTCAGGTTTTACTGTCAGATACAGCAGCACACTGCATTTTATAAGATCATCACATATTAGATAGATAGATAGATAGATAGATAGATAGATAGATAGATAGATAGATAGATAGATAGATAGATAGATAGATAGATAGATAGATAGATAGATAGATAGATAGATAGATAGATAGATAGATAGATAGATAGATAGATGAAATGAACAGTAAGTAAAGCGTTTAGAGCAGCACAGTCACAACAACAACAACAACAACAATGTAACAGTATATACGTGCATGTGCATGTGCATGCATATGTGCATGGCTGTTGCCGTGGCGAGCGTGCACGCGCGGCGGCCTCTGACCACGCCGCGGTGCAGAGTGTCAGGTGGCCGGTTTGTCAACTGAAATATTCATCAAACAGCTCAACGGAAAGTCTGGCCGTCTTTTCATCTGACAACTGCATGTCAATAATTGATAGGGACTGAGGTAAATGACTCAGTGAGTGTTTGGGGTGGGGGGGGGGGGGGGGGGGGGGGGGGGGTCCTTCTCTTTCTGTAAGTGATGCCTCTGACCTTTGGTGTGTGAATGAACCCATCATGGTCAGTGCTCACATGTCATATAAAGCCCGACACCATGAGCTGAACACTGAAAGTTAGAAGAAAGACAGAAAAGTCAAGAGGAATAATGATGAAAGAAAGAAATGTCTTAAAGCCCCCGTCTGTAGGAACCCCCCCCTGTAGGAACCCCCCCCCCCCCCCCCCCCCCCCCCTCCCCCCCCCACTCTGTAGGAACCCCCCCCTCCCCTCAGTCTGTAGGCTATGGACAAATCCTGCTGCGTGGACCCCCCGTAACTCAGAGAAGGAACGGAGGACTCTGAAAACTCTCACAGCTCTTAGTCCACATGAGGGGGAGGAGATGATGAGTGAAAGTTGAATTTTGGGTGAACTATCCCTTTAAGGCTAATAACTTCAGGGTCTGCATCAGATTTCCTTGCATGGTTTTATCTGAGTATCTCTGTGTTTTTACTTCATTACCAGTTTAAATAGAGACTTTAACAGCTACATGGAAACTGTGCCATCACTTCCCTGACCTTTGACCTTTGACCTCTGACCTCTGACCTCTCTGGAGGGAAACCCTTTAACAACATCGGTAACATTTCAGATTGTTATGTCATTGTTATCAGTGTGTGAGGTTCATAAGAGCAGGAACCACATCTGGTCCAGAGAGGATGGAGACCAGCAGGAACCACATCTGGTCCAGAGAGGATGGAGACCAGCAGGAACCACATCTGGTCCAGAGAGGATGGAGACCAGCAGGAACCACATCTGGTCCAGAGAGGATGGAGACCAGCAGGAACCACATCTGGTCCAGAGAGGATGGAGACCAGCAGGAACCACATCTGGTCCAGAGAGGATGGAGACCAGCAGGAACCACATCTGGTCCAGAGAGGATGGAGACCAGCAGGAACCACATCTGGTCCAGAGAGGACGGAGACCAGCAGGAACCACATCTGGTCCAGAGAGGACGGAGACCAGCAGGAACCACATCTGGTCCAGAGAGGATGGAGACCAGCAGGAACCACATCTGGTCCAGAGAGGACGGAGACCAGCAGTAACCACATCTGGTCCAGAGAGGATGGAGACCAGCAGGAACCACATCTGGTCCAGAGAGGACGGAGACCAGCAGGAACCACATCTGGTCCAGAGAGGATGGAGACCAGCAGGAACCACATCTGGTCCAGAGAGGGTGGAGACCAGCAGGAACCACATCTGGTCCAGAGAGGATGGAGACCAGCAGGAACCACATCTGGTCCAGAGAGGACGGAGACCAGCAGGAACCACATCTGGTCCAGAGAGGACGGAGACCAGCAGGAACCACATCTGGTCCAGAGAGGGTGGAGACCAGCAGGAACCACATCTGGTCCAGAGAGGACGGAGACCAGCAGGAACCACATCTGGTCCAGCAGGAACCACGTCTGGTCCAGAGAGGACGGAGACCAGCAGGAACCACATCTGGTCCAGAGAGGATGGAGACCAGCAGGAACCACATCTGGGCCAGAGAGGATGGAGACCAGCAGGAACCACATCTGGTCCAGCAGGAACCACGTCTGGTCCAGAGAGGACGGAGACCAGCAGGAACCACATCTGGTCCAGAGAGGATGGAGACCAGCAGGAACCACATCTGGTCCAGAGAGGATGGAGACCAGCAGGAACCACATCTGGGCCAGAGAGGATGGAGACCAGTCTGCAGTACTTCATGTACTTGGTGTACTGCAGACGGGACCATGTACCATCTAGAGATACTTCTACTTCATTGTCAGTGCTTTTACTATCGTTAACATCATAATTATGTACATTTTGAGTCTGCACTATATTTACTTATCCTGTTTTAATATATTATTTTACGCATTAATATAGGCTACCTCTTTACCTTCATCTCATTATACATATGTATATACATGTTTGTATGTATACATAAATGTGTAGGATGATGTATAGTTGTATGTGTTCTATTACTTTTTATTTATTTATCTAGTTCATCATTTTATTAATAATTTTATTAATTTCTACTCCTATTATTTATTCTTGTTTTAATCCCCCTCCTTCTCTCTCCTTTTAATCAATGTATTTCTTTTATAATGTATGTGGTTATTCCAACTCATTCTATCACGTGTTCAGAGTCGAATGTCAGGAAATGTTTTGTAAAATGTTTAAATAAAAAGTTCTTTTAAAAGAAGGAGATATTCCCGTTTCCTGTGACGAGCTCCGATGTTTCTTCTGGAGTCGATGGAGTTTTGATCCGTGTGAAATCTGACGCCTGTCGGAGCTTCTGAGACGATCAAGGATACGACCAATCTCTGCCTTTCACAGTGCTCTCATTGTTGGGTTACATCTGTGTGTGTGTGTGTGTGTGTGTGTGTGTGTGTGTGTGTGTGTGTGTGTGTGTGTGTGTGTGTGTGTGTGTGTGTGTGTGTGTGTGTGTGTGTGTGTGTGTGTGTGTGTGTGTGTGTGTGTGTGTGTGTGTGTGTGTCCACGCGGCCTCATTGTGAGACGTAACAAAGCCCTGGAAAACAACCTCCAGGGGTCTTACCTGGATGTGGCGGCCCCCACTTTTTCATTAAAAGCTGCAGCTGAGGCTCCGTTACCACAATGTGACGAAGCAACAAGGGCAACACATGCGACCTGGACCTTCAATCACAACCTCAACACGGAGCCGCGTTCAGAGCCGCGTTCAGAGCCGCGGAGCCGAGGTAAGTTGGAATGCAAATGAAGCAGAGAGAGGAGTCTACGATGCAGCTGCTTTGTTTCAGTCTAGGTCTGTCTGAAGGATGAGGCGTCAGGGTTCAGGTCTCCCCCCCCCCACCCCAGTGTGCCAAGTGGGGGGGGGGCTGCAATAACACTCCCAAGAAAACATATTCACCTCCATCTATTTCTCCTAACATTTCCTTTTTTTGTTTGGTTGCAGCGCCTGCAGCAAAACCTGGATCCGTCCGTTCCCTGGACCGTCGTCCTGGGGTTGAAGTGGCTCAGACCGACCAGAGAGACGTGAGAGCAGAGCAGCAACGACCACCTGAGGACCACCGCGGGACCACCTCGGGACCACCTGAGGACCACCTCAGGACCACCTCAGGACCACCGCGGGACCACCTCGGGACCACCTCGGGACCACCTCAGGACCACCTCGGGACCACCTCAGGACCACCTCAGGACCACCTCGGGACCACCTCAGGACCACCTCAGGACCACCTCAGGACCACCTCAGGACCACCTCGGGACCACCTCAGGACCACCTCAGGACCGCCTCAGGACCACCTCGGGACCACCTCAGGACCACCTCAGGACCACCTCAGGACCACCTCGGGACCACCTCAGGACCACCTCAGGACCACCTCAGGACCACCTCAGGACCGCCTCAGGACCACCTCGGGACCACCTCGGGACCACCTGAGGACCACCGCGGGACCACCTCGGCACCACCTCAGGACCACCTCGGGACCACCTCGGGACCACCTGAGGACCACCGCGGGACCACCTCGGCACCACCTCAGGACCACCTCGGGACCACCTCGGGACCACCTGAGGACCACCGCGGGACCACCTCGGGACCACCTGAGGACCACCGCGGGACCACCTCGGCACCACCTCAGGACCACCTCGGGACCACCTCGGCACCACCTCAGGACCACCTCAGGACCACCTCAGGACCACCTCAGGACCACCTCAGGACCACCTCAGGACCACCTCGGGACCACCGTGGGCGCGGAGAGCTGAGCCTGACACACACACACAGAGTTGTATTTATCTTTTGGTTATAAATGAACAGGATCAAGAGTCCTTTCAAAGTCCAGTGAGCGTCTGTGGAGATGATCTGGTCTAGTCTGTACATAGAACACTGCCCCCTAGTGGGGCAACAGGGGGGTCAGCTGACTTACACTGTCAAACTGGAAGGAGCTGCCTTCAGAAGAAATAGGACTATAATATAATATAATATAATATAATATAATATAATATAATATAATATAATATAATAATATAATAATATAATATAATATAATATAATATAATATAATATAATATAATATAATATAATAATTTAAAAAAAACAACCTTAAATGTTCTGATAAAGTGAAGTGAAATATTTATTTAAATGAGAATAAACCTGAAGAGAAACAACTGATTCCTAACGTGTGCTGACCTGCACTCTTAGAAATGAAGGTTCTATGTAGAACCATATAAGGTTCTTCAGCTTGTCCTCGTAGGAGAACCCTTTGGAGGGTTCTACCGAGAACCCAACGTAGAGGGTTACACCTTAAAGGGTTCTTACTGGAACCCTTAGTGTTACCAAGAACCCTTGATGGTTCCAGGTAGAACCTCGTGGAAGAACCCTTTTGGAACCCTTCTTTCTAAGAGTGTGTTGCTTTGGGACGAGAGGAGATGGTGAAAGTGGTGAAGAGGGAGCCCCCCCCCCCTCCCCCCCCTCCCCCCTCTCCTTCAGCTGTGTCATTTGTTATCACCTCATGACTCCTCTGATGCTCTGTGCCACTGGGGGGGGAGGGGGGGGGGTGAGGGGGAGAGGGGGGGGGGGGGGTCAGGGGGAGGGGGGGGTCAGGGGTCAAGCCTTTAAAAGGGAATTACTTCATTGACACAATAAGAGACGACAGTTTATTTGACGTCTTACCACCACTTTACCCCCCTGCCCCCCCCCCCCCCCCCCCCCGCCCCCCCTAACTGCTCCCCCGGGTGCACCTTCCTGTGTGTGTGTGTGTGTGTGTGTGTGTGTGTGTGTGTGTGTAACTTCATCTGTCCAACACAACCAACACATTATGAAAGGAAATACAAGTGTATTAATGTTTGTAGTGCAGTAATACTGCGTCCAGTACTCACAATGTAGTAGAGATGGACAGAGTACTTTTTATTTTATTTTATTTAACATTTAACCAACAATTATGAAAGGTTCTTAAATATAAGTACTTGAGTAAAGTAAAATACTACTGGTCAAAATTTTACTGTAAAGTAAAAGTAGCTCAGTCGACATGTTACTGGAGTAAGAGTAAAAAAGTACTTGCCTTTACTGTAAAGGTACTTAAGTATCCAAAAGTACATGCACTTCCATGTACTTTAAGTAGAAGAGTAAATGTGTTATGTTTCACATCAATGAATGACTATAATTAGTTGTAAATGATGTACCTTTACTGTGAAGTAAGCAGTACTTCTCAAGTATTTGTCTTGGAAATGTATTCAAGTAGAGTAATAAGTACCAACAACATCTAATACTACAGTACAAATGCTCTGGATATGTACTTCAGTACAGTACTCAAGTAAATGTACTGCATTACTGTCCACTACTGGTATTACTGTGTATAATTACTGTGTATTATTACTGTGTATTATTACTGTGTATTATTACTGTGTATTATTACTGTGTATTATTACTGTGTATTATTACTGCGTCCTGTCGAGTGTGTTTAGAATGAACAGATGTTGATTCACTGTGTGTGTGTGTGTGTGTGTGTGTGTGTGTGTGTGTGTGTGTGTGTGTGTGTGTGTGTGTGTGTGTGTGTGTGTGTGTGTGTGTGTGTGTGTTAAAGAGAGAGACGGAGAGTGAGTGAGTGACAGCAGGTGTGTGTGTCACCGGGGGGGGGGGCAGCCAGTCTGGCAGGTCATTATCAGTGTGTCACATGACTGTGTGACACACACACACACACACACACACACACACACACACACACACACACACACACACACACACACACACACACACAGCTCGTTGTCAATCAATTGTGCGATCAATCGCGGCCCAACTGCCAATCCCCTGTGATCAATACGGCTTGTTGCTCGGCGCCGCCGCCACGGCCGCTGTGGCTCTTAATTAAGTTGTTAATTGCTGCGTGAAGCTTTCTCAGGTGCCCCCCCCCACCCCCCCCAACTCCCCCCAACCCCCTCCCCCCCCCTGAGAGAGACTGGACACCTCGGCTATCGGCAGCACTTTGCTCAATTTAACCACAAATCCCAGTAACGGCAGAGGCTGTGACGCAACGAGCAACATGGCGGTGACAGCGATGCAGGACGCCGCTGCAGGACGCTACCGCAGGATGCTGCTGCAGGTCGCCGCTGCAGGACGCTACCGCAGGACGCCGCTGCAGGACGCTACCGCAGGATGCTGCTGCAGGACGCCGCTGCAGGACGCTACCGCAGGATGCTGCTGCAGGACGCTACCGCAGGACGCAGCTGCAGGACACTACCGCAGGACACCGCTGCAGGACGCTACCGCAGAACGCCGCCGCAGGACGCCGCTGCAGGACGCTACTGCAGGACACCGCTGCAGGACGCCGCTGCAGGACGCTACCACAGAACGCCGCCGCAGGACGCCGCTGCAGGACGCCGCTGCAGGACGCTACCGCAGGATGCTACCACAGGATGCCGCTGCAGGACGCTACTGCAGGACACCGCTGCAGGACGCCGCTGCAGGACGCAGCTGCAGGACGCAGCTGCAGGACGCTACCGCAGGACGCCGCTGCAGGACGCTACCGCAGGATGCTGCTGCAGGACGCCGCTGCAGGACGCTACCGCAGGATGCTACCGCAGGATGCCGCTGCAGGACGCTACCGCAGGATGCTGCTGCAGGACGCTACCGCAGGACGCCGCTGCAGGACGCTACCGCAGGATGCTACCGCAGGATGCCGCTGCAGGACGCTACCGCAGGATGCTGCTGCAGGACGCTACCGCAGGACGCCGCTGCAGGACGCCGCTGCAGGACACCGCTGCTGGACGCAGCTGCAGGACGCTACCACAGGACGCCGCCGCAGGATGCTGCTGCAGGACGCCGCTGCAGGACGCTACCGCAGGATGCTGCTGCAGGACGCCGCTGCAGGACGCTACCGCAGGATGCCGCTGCAGGACGCTACCGCAGGATGCTGCTGCAGGTCGCCGCTGCAGGACGCTACCGCAGGATGCTGCTGCAGGACGCTACCGCAGGATGCTGCTGCAGGACGCTACCGCAGGACGCCGCTGCAGGACGCCGCTGCAGGATGCAGCTGCAGGACACAGCTGCAGGACACCGCTGCAGGACGCTACCGCAGAACGCCGCCGCAGGACGCCGCTGCAGGACGCTACCGCAGGATGCCGCTGCAGGACGCCGCTGCAGGATGCAGCTGCAGGACACAGCTGCAGGACACCGCTGCAGGACGCTACTGCAGGACACCGCTGCAGGACGCCGCTGCAGGACGCCGCTGCAGGACGCTACTGCAGGACACCGCTGCAGGACGCTACCAGCTTAGCTTGTTGAGTCTCAGCTCGGCCGCTGCAGACGTTTCACCTTCACTAGTTTCCAAATCTAGGCGCCGGCCGTGACTCATCAGAAGCCACGTGGGCCGTGACCCCCCCAGCTCGGGCCGCGACCCCCCCGGCTTCTGCTGCTCTGCAAACTGGTGAAGCTGGCGGCAGGAACGCCAGCTGATCCCTGGCATCTCGACATGGGAATACAGTAGTACTATTTGTAGATCATACAACCCTCCTTTAAAAACATGGTACTGTCCCTTTAAAGCAGCAGGTCCTTCATTCCCTGTGTTGTGTGTATGTTACAAACTGGCTCTAATTTAAAGAAAACAGGAGTTCTGGACCTTTTTCCTCCTCACTCCTCAGCGTGGTGCTCAGTCAGAGGGGGGGGGGGGGTGATTACCAGAGCTGCCTCCACTCAGGGTGGGTGGGGGTTACAGAGGAGTCAGACCACTGCTGGCTGGCACATTTACGGCGTTATTAGCACCCGTCCCAGCGCCGCGGTGTGAACGCGCCTTTTGTAGCCGATAATCTCATTACGCTCAAATGGAAGTCAGATGGAAACGACTCCGACGCAGCAGGCGCCGCTTATTCCGGCTTCGCTGGGGGAAATTGGACCATACAGCCCAAAGCGTATCAAATCATCATTACAATATAAAGGGGGGGGGGGGGGGGGGGGGGTTACCTCACGGCACAGCGCCGACGTGTCCTCAGCAGCACATCCACTTCCTGGCTTCCACACAGGCCTTCAGAGGTGTGGCAGGAGGGAGGGGGGGGGGGCAGTGGAGGAGGAGAAAGTGGAGGTACGGCAGTGAGACGATGAGAGGCGACCGCCGCCACCGCCACCACCGCCGCCGCCGCCGCCGCCGCCGCCGCCGCCGCCGCCGCCACCGCCACCGCCGCCGCCGCTCTGGGCTCTGTGAACAGGCTCGCCATTGATTAAAACAGCAAGGTGTGCAATAAAGCGCAAGGCAGAGTGTTGGCGTCCATATGGACCCGCGCCCTCGGGCTGCGACCACCGATCGGGCCTTTCTGTCTGCCCCCCCCCCCCCTCCCCCTCCCCCCCCTCGGCCCCCAGATGGTACAAACTACTTCCCAGCCCTCTGTCCCTCTCCAGCCACAAAGGCCCCGGCCACGACTCAACCGTTCACTCCAGTAATTAACAACAAGTACAGTCACACACACACACACACACACACACACACACACACACAGTGTTAACAGTGTCACGGTGTGAATTAGAAGGGAAGGTAATAGCCGGAAGCTGTAAAAATAAAATTAAAATAGTATGAACAAAAAGGTGAGAGCAGCGTGCTGCTACGGCGATGATTACCTCATAATTAGACGAGACAAAGCTCCCTCTCTTTCCAGTGGCAGAAACACGGTAATTACTGCCGTGACAGAAAATCAAAGGCTACTTTGTAAGCAGCAGGAAAAATTAACATTTCAGGCCCTGAAGCTGTATGTCCTGATTAGAAACGTATTAAATCAATGCATTGCTAACTGCTGGGCATAAACACGGCCCCTCCTGAAGGGCCTGTAATTGCAAGAGCGGGAAAAAAAAAGAAAAGTGTGTTTCAGTTTGAGGAGGAGTGTAATGGCAGCATCATGTAGCATCATAGCATCATGTAGCATCATGTAGCATCATGTAGCATCATGTAGCATCATGTAGCAACATGTAGCAACATGTAGCAACATGTACCATCATGCAGCATCATGTAGCATCATGTAGCATCATGTAGCATCATGTAGCATCATAGCATCATGTAGCGTCATGTAGCATCATGCAGCATCATGTAGCAACATGTAGCATCATGTAGCAACATAGCATTATGTAGCAACATGTAGCATCGTGTAGCATCATGTAGCATCATGTAGCATCATGTAGCAACATGTAGCAACATGTAGCAACATGTACCATCATGCAGCATCATGTAGCATCATGTAGCATCATGTAGCAACATGTAGCATCATGTAGCAACATAGCATTATGTAGCAACATGTAGCATCGTGTAGCATCATGTAGCATCATGTAGCATCATGTAGCAACATGTAGCATCATGTAGCAACATAGCATTATGTAGCAACATGTAGCATCATGGAGCATCATGTAGCATCATAGCATTATGTAGCATCATGTAGCATCATAGCATTATGTAGCATCATGTAGCATCATAGCATTATGTAGCATCATGTAGCATCATAGCATTATGTAGCATCATGTAGCATCATAGCATTATGTAGCATCATGTAGCATCATGTAGCATCATAGCATTATGTAGCATCATGTAGCATCAGGTAGCATCATGTAGCATCATGCAGCATCATGCAGCATCATGTAGCAACATGTAGCATCATGTAGCGTCATGAAGCATCATGTAGCAACATGTAGCAACATGTAGCAACATGTAGCATCATGTAGCATCAAGCAGCATCATGTAGCATCATGTAGCGTCATGTAGCGTCATGCAGCATCATGTAGCACCATGTAGCATCATGTAGCATCATGCAGCATCATGCAGCATCATGTAGCATCATGTAGCATCATGTAGCAACATGTAGCATCATGTAGCATCATGTAGCAACATGTAGCATCATGTAGCATCATGTAGCATCATGTAGCAACATGTAGCATCATGTAGCAACATGTAGCAACATGTAGCATCATGTAGCATCATGTAGCATCATGTAGCAACATGTAGCATCATGTAGCATCATGTAGCATCATGTAGCATCATGTAGCATCATGTAGCATCATGTAGCATCATGTAGCATCATGTAGCATCATGTAGCATCATGTAGCATCATAGCATCATGTAGCATCATGCAGCAACATGTAGCAACATGTAGCATCATGTAGCATCATAGCATCATGTAGCATCATGCAGCAACATGTAGCAACATGTAGCATCATGTAGCATCATGCAGCATCATGTAGCAACATGTAGCATCATGTAGCATCATGTAGCATCATGCAGCAACATGTAGCATCATGTAGCATCATGCAGCATCATGTAGCATCATGTAGCATCATGTAGCAACATGTAGCATCATGTAGCAACATGTAGCATCATGTAGCATCATGTAGCATCATGTAGCAACATGTAGCATCATGTAGCAACATGTAGCATCATGTAGCATCATGTAGCATCATAGCATCATGTAGCATCATGTAGCATCACACCGCTGCTGCTTCTGGTTGAAGTGGAGATCAAAGCATGTTTTACATAAACTGTTGCTGCAGTGCACCAGGACCCCCCCCCCCACTGCTCCCCCCCCACCACCACCACCACACGGAGAATAGTTGATGTAAACTACAGCAGCTAATGGACACTCTGTCCCATCTCCTAGTTAAAGGGATAGTTCACCCAAAGTTGAATTTTGGGTGAACTATCCCTTTAAGACTCCTTCTGGTATTCAGGTTGACTGGGTAAATAGGAATGTGGTCCCTGGTTGGTTGAGCCAAGGTTAAATAAAAAGCAAATTAATTATGGGATAGCTATTACCTACAATTAAAATAAATACATCACCTGTGGCCCTGGTCGTCACGGCTACCAGCTTAGCTTGTTGAGTCTCAGCTCGGCCGCTGCAGACGTTTCACCTTCACTAGTTTCCAAATCTAGGCGCCGGCCGTGACTCATCAGAAGCCACGTGGGCCGTGACCCCCCCAGCTTGGGCCGCGACCCCCCCGGCTTCTGCTGCTCTGCAAACTGGTGAAGCTTCCGGCAGGAACGCCAGCTGATCCCTGGCATCTCGACATGCCCACAACAGGCTCATTGGGAATACAACTAATTATACCACATCTGTATTTATTTGATCCGCGTGGAATTCTCCCTTCTGTCGCCGGCGCCGAGCGACGCCGAGCGCCGCCGAGCGCCGCCGCCTTGGACTAACAGTGATTTATCTAAGTGACACTCGCTGGCTCCGGTTCAGATCAAAGCAGCGCCAGAATCAATAGAAAGACGGGGAAGAACTTTTTATTCCCCCTCAGCAAAACTGTCCTGAAGAAAATCTAGCAGCGTAAATAAAGCAGGTGCTGCATCAGAGAGGGAGGGGGCACCACACAGGATGTTTGTTACAGCAGCTTCAGGACAGACTTCAGCAGGGTCTGGGAACTGGAGTTCAGAGGGGGGGGGGGGGGGAAGGGGGGGACTTCATCCAACAGGAGCTTCTACTGACCTCTGTTGCTTCCTCAGTGAACTGCAGACGTCCTGCTGACCTGCAGGGGGGGCAGGACCTGCAGGGGGAGCAGCACCTGCAGGGGGGGCAGGACCTGCAGGGGGAGCAGGACCTGCAGGGGGAGCAGGACCTGCAGGGGGGGCAGGACCTGCAGGGGGAGCAGGACCTGCAGGGGGAGCAGGACCTGCAGGGGGAGCAGCACCTGCAGGGGGGGCAGGACCTGCAGGGGGAGCAGCACCTGCAGGGGGGGCAGGACCTGCAGGGGGAGCAGGACCTGCAGGGGGAGCAGCACCTGCAGGGGGGGCAGGACCTGCAGGGGGGGCAGGACCTGCAGGGGGAGCAGGACCTGCAGGGGGGGCAGGACCTGCAGGGGGGGCAGGACCTGCAGGGGGAGCAGGACCTGCAGGGGGAGCAGCACCTGCAGGGGGGGCAGGACCTGCAGGGGGAGCAGCACCTGCAGGGGGGGCAGGACCTGCAGGGGGAGCAGGACCTGCAGGGGGAGCAGCACCTGCAGGGGGGGCAGGACCTGCAGGGGGGGCAGGACCTGCAGGGGGAGCAGGACCTGCAGGGGGGGCAGGACCTGCAGGGGGAGCAGGACCTGCAGGGGGGGCAGGACCTGCAGGGGGGGCAGGACCTGCAGGGGGAGCAGCACCTGCAGGGGGGGCAGGACCTGCAGGGGGGGCAGGACCTGCAGGGGGGGCAGGACCTGCAGGGGGAGCAGCACCTGCAGGGGGGGCAGGACCTGCAGGGGGGGCAGGACCTGCAGGGGGAGCAGCACCTGCAGGGGGGGCAGGACCTGCAGGGGGGGCAGGACCTGCAGGGGGGGCAGGACCTGCCCTCGTGATCTGGATCAGATTCTGAACATGTGGTCAGAGTGGCAGGATAAATCTGAAAGTTAAAGGGATAGTTCAACATTTAGTCAAATTGTCCCATCACCATAACCCCTATAGTCATAGCAGTAGGTTCATTACCTTTAATTGTTGGTGCAAGCTATTATTAGAACGGCGGAGCAGAGCCGTGAGCTGCTCAGAGCTACGCTACGGAGGCTCATGGGATGTCTTGGTTTCCCTCATCAAACTAAATACAAAACTGCACAATCCAACAACTCCACAACGCTCTGGTGGACAAGTTGTGACCTGCACATTCACCACGCTATGAGATAATAACGTATAACATTACGACACATGAAGCAAATACTATGAACAACTTGTGCTTTTGAAATCACCCTATGGACCTAACCAACTCACGTATCCCTCCGCCTCCGCCCAGGGTTAGCGCCCTGGAGTTAAAGTAAGTTTTTTCGGCCTTAAAATAATGTTTCCAGACTCAGTGCAGTAGAAACATGGTGAATAGGATGAGAAACATGGTGAGGAGATGCCACACAGTCTCCATGAAAACATGAGGTAAATACTGTCGCCTCGATGCGCCGGCTGAAGACGAGCTGTTCAACCAGAAACACAGCTGAAACTCTGCAATGTGCCTTTAACAGAGGAAAGTCAGAATACGTCAACACAACATTGTACAAAGGAAATGTGTATTTAAACTATGCAAACACACTGGAAGCTGATGCGTCATGGCAACATGTGTTTTTTGGTACATATATACTGTGTACACATATAAATACAACAGTATTGTTGCCTCAGGCGTCATGACACGTCTCAGCATGCGGCGCTGCTGCTTCCCCAACAACAAACCAACAACAAACCATCACAACCTCAAGGCTTGGTGCGATGGCTGCCCCTGGCAACGCATTCATATCACTATGTAGTTAATTTAAAACTAATTTATATCATAGTGTTGATTATTTAAAAAACATGACTTTAACTTCTTAATTATTCTTGTTCACACTGCATTTCCCGTGCACACAGTCGCCTTAAGTGCAAATAAAGCCTCCATCTGCTGGTAATTACAACAACATAACTCCAGTCATTGTGAGAATCATTGTGACTGCACATTCCATTAAAACTTGTGCAGCAATGGTGCAACTCTGAGACGCTGGGTTGCAGCTTGTATGAGAGCAGGAAGTATCTCTAACGCCTGGTCCAGGCCGACTGTTCATCTCACACCAGGACTACAAGGCTCTACTTCCTGCCTTTTTATTTGACAATAATCCCTAAATGAAATGATGTTTGACGCAGGGAAATGTCGGCCTGGTGTCATCAAGCCTGTGCTCTCATCACGTCTCTTTTCCCTGTGGTGTCCATGGATGGAACAGGCAGCTGCGTGGCGGGCTACTTCAATAAAAGGAAGGAGAAACGTCATGTAACGTCTCTTTACTGCGTCTCTATGTAAGCTAACGACGGTATGAACCCCGGGGCCGCGGTGGAAGCTAATGATGGGAGGAAGATGGCAACGCAGTGTTGCCATAGAAGCCAATTTCCAGTGGCTTGCCAGATGTTAAACATCTAAATGTGCATTGATCAGTGACAGGATAGCCCAGAGAGCTTTTCTTCAGAAACCACGTCCCTCTGCGATTGAACAGGAACTGAGCCAAGCAGAACTCGCAGGATTTACATTAATTACATATGAAAACATTAATACAGTTAGCCTGCAACACCACAACACTATAAGGGCTGGATTAGATGGTGTAATTAACACTAAATGCATCACAACACAACACACACACACACACACACACAGAGGGAGTCAACCCTAATTAAAAAGTCATCAGCATTTCTAAACAAACGACAGTTTTGAGTTAAAAACTGTGGCTTTAATAAGGAGGAAGTTCAGCGCAGTGACGAACCAATCACACGTCAACAACTCATCCTGTTCATTTCTGCATCGTGGTTCACCATGACAACGTGTCTGCATCACATGGGGGTGTCTGAGAAGGAGCACTGAGTGTAATGATGGACACCCCCCCCTCCCCCCCCCCCAGCAGCAGTCAGGGTGCTGCAGGACACGCTGTAAAACCACCACCTGACTCTTTCTTCTGATTAACCTGAATGTTACGAAGCATCCAGACGGTGCATCATCACCCAGGACAGGTGGACTAATGGCGCGTTTCCACTAGCACGGCACGGCACGGCTCGGCTCGGCGCGCTATTTGCGTGTTTCCACTAGGTTTCCACTAGCCCTAGTACCTGGTACCAGGTCCCATTTTTCGTACCTCCTCGGCCCTGGTTCCAAGCGAGCCGAAGCGTTACTATAACGTGACGTCATCCGACTGCCTTCCGCGGATTGGGCAGAGAGTCAGCGCGAGCACGACGTCGGACATGAGAATCAAACCCGGAAATTTCAAAAACATTGCGGCAACAGCGCCAGCTGATCTGTATCAGACTGTTGTTATTCCTTCACCTGAGGAAACTGTTGCTGTGTGTAAATCCACACTGTGGTCTGTTAACGAGGTGCAGACCAGTGAGTTTGGAGCTGACGAGAGGATCGAAAAAAGAGAGACGGACAATGCGATCTCCGCGTTCACCCCCGTGCCGACCCCGCCCCCGCCGAGGAGTTCCTAGAGAACTCAGCTGTAATGGAAACACAACCAAACCGAGCCGTGCCGTACCGTGCCGTACCGTGCTAGTGGAAACGCGCCATAACTGTCTGTCCCTTCTTCTACATCCTCTCTTTAATGTCTGACTGTGTCTTTGTGCAGCAGAGTCCAGTGTCTGGATGAAACAACCTGCCTCGGCCGTTTGACCGAGACACAAAAATACAGTTAATCTAGTGAGTGAATCTGCAGCTGGAGCCGAAACAATGGATCTGTCAGACATTCATCAATCAATCACTAAAGAAACAAGACATTCTCTGTTCCTGTCGATCTGCAAACTGGAAACCTTGGAGTCGTTCTGATCAGCTGTTGAGACATTGAGGAGAGAGATGAGGTCTGCAACCGCTTTCTTTCCTTTTTCTCTTCTTTCTTTCCTCAATCCTGTCACCCCTCCCTTCCTTCCTTCCTTCCTCCCTTCCTTCCTTCCTTCCTTCCTTCCTTCCTTCCTTCCTTCCTTCTTGACTCAATCTGTTCCATCCCTACTTATATCTTTCCTTCCTTCCTTCCTTCCTTCCTTCCTTCCTTCCTTCCTTTCATCCTTCCTTCCTTCCTTCCTTCCTTCCTTCCTTCCTTCCTTCCTTCCTTCCTTCCTTCCTTCCTCCCCTTCATCCTTCCTTCCTTCCTTCCTTCCTTCCTCCCTCCCTCCCGGTGGGCAACAGGCAGATTAAGACGACAGGATTTTCTAAATAAAGCGTGTAACTGTGAGGCTGTTGTGTGAACGTCCCGTCCCGTCCCGGCGCCGGCGCCGGCTGAGACGTCTCTTTGAGGACACGCAACGACACATTTTCATGTCAAACAACTTGATTAAGATCAGCCGTTCTGATCTTTGAGAAATAATCAATAACATCATCTTCATCTCCTCCCAACTGACTCCAGACCAGCCCGACCGCCAACAGCAGCTCTACTTCCTGTCAGCTACACAAGAGATGACAACCAGGTGACAGGGCCTCGTCCAATGAACACGAAACAAGCAATTAACCCAGCTATCACCCTATAATCATGAATCGACTGCTCGCCGCTCGCCGCCTCCCTCCGGTAGCCGTCCTCCCCGTTCTGGCAGCCGCGCCTCTTGGAGGGAAAACATGGAACATCTGGCGGAGGAACCGCGGCTGGCACGACACCACGCAGAACAAGCGCCTTGCGGCTTCATTATGTCCCAGCTGTTGGGCTCGCCGCGGCCCTCAGCGAAAACAACCACGGCAGGATGAGGCTGCTGGCAGACACGCTGAGGCAGGACTGTGTGTGTGTGTGTGTGTGTGTGTGTGTGTGTGTGTGTGTGTGTGTGGTGTTGTGTAGGAAACGTGAGCTGGAGGTGATTGTGTTGTTGTGACCTGTGTGCATGGACACACTGAGCTCTCCTCTCACTGCTGGGACACCAACATGTCCAACATGGACACTCAGCCGTCTGAGACAACACTGTATAATAATATATAATATATAGAAAACTAATCATGCATTTCTTCCTTCCTTCCTTCTACATTTCTCTCTTCTTTTACTTTTATGGCCAGTGTGTACGAGCAACCAGAAACATTTCACTGCATGTTACTCTGTGACTTATGTATGTGACAAATAAAGTCATCTTTCTTTCTTTCTTTCTTGTTTTTATGAAGTCAGGTCCAAATCTTTTTTTTTTTAAGAATGAGTCTCTGACCTACACATCCATGCATGCTCTGCTTGACAGTTACTTACCCTGAACTCCATCCAGGACCCAGCCAGGCCTCCATCCATCCATCCACCTCCTCCACTTTCAGATGTGTGAGTCCATGTTCCATCTTTGATGACTGCAACACAAAAAATAAAATAAAATAAACAAACACATTGAAATGATAATGTAAATGTTTTCACCCTAAACACTGATCCACCCTCCAAGGATGTGTGGGCTCCAGCTGTGACACCACACCCACCAGTGACGACTGGTTGACAGGTGTGTGAGTTAGTGCTCAGCGTGTGCATCAAACTATGTGGAGAACAGTTCATAGTTAATGAGTGGACAAAGTGCTGTTGAACAGAGTGGAGTCACACACCTTCTCCTTCCTTTCCCATTTCTAACTTTTCTGATTTCCTCCTCCCCCCGCCCCCCCGCCCCCCCCTCGCCCGGTGCAGCGGAGCCCGCTCTCTCAGGTTGGACAGCTTGTTCAAGTCGAATGCTATTAGTTGTGGGTCAACGCCTGGGCTTTCTCTACACCCCGACAACACCTTTCACCAGGCAGGGATTCCAACCACCATTAATCAGAGCGGTGACAGCCCATGGATGGCAGTAAATATGTTTCCCTCACTGCCTCTTTTCCTCCTCACTCCCTCCATCGCTCCTCTGATTGTACTTTTCCTCTCTTCTTTGGGGTTTAATGTTAACATGCCCTTCTGTGGGTCTTTACTGGGGGAGAGTGGGGTTGGTGGGCTGCAGGGGTTGGTGGGCTGCAGGGGCTGCAGGGGTTGGTGGGCTGTAGGGGCTGCAGGGGCTGCAGGAGTTGGTGGGCTGCAGGGGTTGGTGGGCTGCAGGAGTTGGTGGGCTGCAGGGGTTGGTGGGCTGCAGGGGTTGGTGGGCTGCAGAGGCTGCAGGGGTTGGTGGGCTGCAGGGGTTGGTGGGTTGCAGGGGCTGCAGGGGTTGGTGGGCTGCAGGGGTTGGTGGGTTGCAGGGGCTGCAGGGGTTGGTGGGCTGCAGGGGCTGCAGGGGTTGGTGGGCTGCAGGAGTTGGTGGGTTGCAGGGGTTGGTGGGCTGCAGGAGTTGGTGGGTTGCAGGAGTTGCAGGGGTTGGTGGGCTGCAGGGGTTGGTGGGCTGCAGGGGCTGGTGGGCTGCAGGAGTTGGTGGGCTGCAGGGGCTGCAGGGGTTGGTGGGCTGCAGGGGTTGGTGGGTTGCAGGGGCTGCAGGGGTTGGTGGGCTGCAGGGGTTGGTGGGTTGCAGGGGCTGCAGGGGTTGGTGGGCTGCAGGGGTTGGTGGGTTGCAGGGGTTGGTGGGCTGCAGGGGTTGGTGGGTTGCAGGGGTTGGTGGGCTGCAGGGGTTGGTGGGTTGCAGGGGTTGGTGGGTTGCAGGGGTTGGTGGGCTGCAGGGGTTGGTGGGTTGCAGGGGTTGGTGGGTTGCTGGGGTTGGTGGGTTGCTGGGGTTGGTGGGCTGCAGGGGTTGGTGGGCTGCAGGGGTTGGTGGGCTGCAGGGGTTGGTGGGCTGCAGGGGTTGGTGGGCTGCAGGGGTTGCAGGGGCTGCAGGGGTTGGTGGGCTGCAGGGGTTGGTGGGCTGCAGAGGCTGCAGGGGTTGGTGGGCTGCAGAGGCTGCAGGGGTTGGTGGGCTGCAGGGGTTGGTGGGTTGCAGGGGCTGCAGGGGTTGGTGGGTTGCAGGGGTTGGTGGGCTGCAGGGGTTGGTGGGCTGCAGGGGTTGGTGGGTTGCAGGGGTTGGTGGGCTGCAGGGGCTGCAGGGGCTGGTGGGCTGCAGGGGTTGGTGGGCTGCAGGGGCTGGTGGGCTGCAGGGGTTGGTGGGCTGCAGGGGCTGCAGGGGTTGGTGGGCTGCAGGGGCTGGTGGGCTGCAGGGGCTGGTGGGTTGCAGGGGCTGCAGGGGTTGGTGGGCTGCAGGGGCTGCAGGGGCTGGTGGGCTGCAGGGGCTGGTGGGTTGCAGGGCTGCAGGGGCTGGTGGGCTCAAAAAGGTGGGCTGCAGGGGCTGCAGGGGCTGGTGGGCTGCAGGGGTTGGTGGGCTGCAGGAGTTGGTGGGCTGCAGGGGCTGGTGGGCTGCAGGAGTTGCAGGGGTTGGTGGGCTGCAGGGGCTGGTGGGCTGCAGGGGCTGGTGGGCTGCAGGGGCTGCAGGGGCTGGTGGGCTGCAGGGGCTGGTGGGCTGCAGGGGTTGGTGGGTTGCAGGGGTTGGTGGGCTGCAGGAGTTGGTGGGCTGCAGGGGTTGGTGGGCTGCAGGGGTTGGTGGGCTGCAGAGGCTGCAGGGGTTGGTGGGTTGCAGGGGTTGGTGGGCTGCAGGAGTTGGTGGGTTGCAGGGGCTGCAGGGGTTGGTGGGCTGCAGGAGTTGGTGGGTTGCAGGGGCTGCAGGGGTTGGTGGGCTGCAGGGGTTGGTGGGCTGCAGGGGCTGGTGGGCTGCAACGTTAGCAATGACCACCATAACAAACAGCAGTATACGGATCCACTAGCCACTGATCAAAAAGCCACTTACAGCCACAAATAATGCTCAGACCAGCACCAAATGTCATCAACAGAACGAACAGGGTCCCATCCCATAATACGAGGCATCAAACACCTGTTAGCTTAGCCTGGTTTCTATTGACAGAATCTCCTTGTTGTTTACGTTCCACTTCCGGGTAGAAAACCAGCACGTAATTTGAATGGGAACAGCAGTAACAAACGAGAGTTTAGCTATAAATCATATTTTTCACGCCCTGTCACTGTTTAGACAAATCTGAAATCATTGAAGAAACATTACTATTTCAGTGTGTGTGTTTCGTGTTGCTATGTGTTGTATTTATTCCGTTTTTACCGGAGTTACGGTGTCTACAAAGCATCAGTGGCTCAGCTGACAGGGACAGATAACGGCAGGAGTCAAGCTAACGGCGGTAGCTAAGCTAACAGCGGTAGCTAAGCTAACAGCGGTAGCTAAGCTAGCGGTAGCTAAGCTAACGGCAGCAGCTAAGCTAACATCAGGACGTCAGCTGTTAAAACCCTCTCGTTGTGGGACACGACATGAAACTACTGCAGTAGCTCAGTCATGGTGGAACTCAGATATCTGCTGGAGATTTTTTTATGGAGCGTTTATTGAGTCACTGAGTTATTAAAGTTAAACAAATCACTAAGTTAGCCCAGCTAATCTATGATAACCATGTCTAATTACAAAAACGTGCACACTGTTTGTCCAATCATTGGTTTTATAGACTTTACAAACATCAGATTAGTCTAAACGGCGATATATTTACATTAAAAAATAGCGAAACTCTCGTCTGTCACTGTTCGAATGCTGGTTTTCTACCCGGAAGTAGTTGTAAACAACAAGGAGATTCGTCCTATTGAAACGAGATGAAAACAACTCACCCTCTGCTCCAGTTGTAGCTATGCAGCAACTTTCCGTGTCCAGCAGCACAGAGTCCAGTCCTGACAACACACGAGGCCGACTGGCAGCACTTCATCTGGGTTCAGTCACTGACCACCACACTGGTCAGTTGATTCCCCCTGGCCCAGCTCCAGCATTTAGACTCCACCGGCTCCAGCATTTAGACTCCACCAGCCAGGGACGTGCACATGATTATAGAGGGGCAGGGGCTCAAAGTCAGAAAAGGGCAGGACATTTTTTTTTGGTCCTTTACACAATATGGATCCGCCGTAAACACAGTGCATATTATTTTGAAAATGAACCCGGTGTTTTATTTTGTATTTTCTACACTACTTCCTGTCTCGCACGATCTGCTCTGCTCTGTGCGGAATTGATGCGCCGTGCTCCGACGTCCGGCAAAAACAGAAGCTGACACATTGAATAATAGAATAATACAGCGTTTTTCTGAAATATTACCCATATTAAATGCTGAATAAGTGGACTGCGACTAGGTTCAAGTTGCTCCACTGTCACGTCTCCTCAGTTATCCGTTGCCAACTCCTCAGCAAGCAAAGTCGCTATTGGCTGCCCCAAAAGTCGCTAGAAGTCGCTAAATGATGTCATTACCTCGGAGGGGGGGGGGGTTAGCGGCCGGCAGCGGCGCTCTGTAGCCTATGTGTTTATGGAGTGGATCAGTGCGTCTCTGAATGCAGCGGAGACGGCTCTGTGACACTACTGTGTAGGCTGACAGTCAGTGAGGGCTTCAGCAGCGCCGCTGTCGTTGGAAACAGCTGTAATAACGTGATTTCAGGTCCTGAAACGTTTGTAATATCTCCGGGAAAAAGTCGCTAGATTTGTCGCTAGTCGCTTTTTACAAAAGAAGTCGCCAAGAGGGTTGGGAAAGTCGCCAAATTTAGCGACAAAGTCGAAACACCCGGTCGTTGGCTCTCTCTCCTCTCACTTACTCACTCACTCGCCCTCTCTCTCTCTCTGGCGGAAGCGGCAGGCTCAAACAACCCGGTATTACAAGAAAACGTGGAGTTTTTGTACCGCTGTTTTTTTTTTTGTTTTTTTTTTACTTACATCCCTGACAGGAATTTATTAATGTTGTTTAAAAAAAAAAAAAACACACACACAGGCAGAGGGCACTTTTTAAGACGAGGCAAAAAAGGGCAGGGGCTCAAGCACCCATAGGGCCCTATGTGTGCACGTGCCTGCCACCAGCTCTCTCCCTCTGTCGCGGTTAGCCTCCATTTCCAGGACGTAACCTCCACCGCAGCGCTCCCTCTTCCTCCGTTTCCTTCAGCTTGTCTTCAGTAAACTCAGTCTCTAACTGATAGTGGCGCCATCGACATGAAACCAGTCGTTGTTGTTCTCAAACTCCATAAACTCCGCCGTGTCCGTGACGTCACGTGTATATATCTATGTCCTTCACTCTCCAGCAACGAACGGCGTCCTGATCGCGCGTGTGACGTCACGTCTAATCTCGTGCTTGTTTACGCGATTCTCTCGAGTTCCGGCAGGCTGTACGCTTTCCCAGCTTGGGATCAATAAAGTTTATCGTATCTTATCTTATCTTATCTTATCTTATCTTATCTTATCTTATCTTATCTTATCTTATCTTATCTTTCCAGCGTAACTTAAAAATAGAATTAATTAACTAAATTCTCTCATAGAGGCAGAATGCTAGAACTTCAACACTGCTCTCCCAAAGGAGTCTGATTTTTCCTCTCACGCAAAAATACTTTTGAAGGAAATCACAGTAAGACCCAGATCATTCAGATCCATAAACAACTGCCTTCTCTCCGTTCCCTGTGAACACATAATAAACTGATAGGCAAGATACATACACAAATTTACGCCGGAATATCCCTTTAAATGCCCTGTTTTAGTGTTATACATGCAAATATATGCATATACATGCAACCTCCTTAAATTTGAATATTCCTCTTTATTACTGTAGTAGAATTAAATTTCTAATTTATTTTACATTGGTTGCTTCGTCCATTCATTTTTACACTGTGCCAACCAATGGTTTTATTCATAAATAAATAGATTTTAATAACTGTGGACGTTGACGTGTGTTTGGTTGAATATTCTCACATAAATGATGCCAGAGTCTCTCCTACTGTCACCTTCCCTAAACACTGAAGTTAGCTACGCTGAGTGTTTGCATCTGGTGGGGGGGGGGGGGGGCAGAGACCATACTGGGAGCAGGAAATAGCTTTGAGGGCTAAAATGAAACTCTTGCTTGTCCCCTGCTGCACCGAGCAGCCAGATTTCTTTTTGCTTGTCTTTTTAACTGAACATCAGTGTTTGCCAGGTGCTTATGAATGAATGTATGTCTGAAGACAAACTGACACTTTCCTCTCCTGCACGAGTGCTGCAGCTGACAGCAGCGAGGGGATGAGCGCTGGCGTGCACAGCGGCTGCTGCTGCTGCTGCTGTGTGTGTGTGTGACATGCAGGCACAGGGCCAACAGCAGCCGCTTGGAGAAGTGGGCGCCTGCCCCATCTTGGTTTGGCACGCCATCGCCATCGCCATCGCCATCGCCATCACCATCACCATCACCGGGCCGGGGCCGGGGCCGGTACCTGCTGCTGTCCAGAGACAGCTGTAACGCATCCTCACCCGCCATGGGAGACGGAGCCGCCTGCAGCCGACCAATCACAGGCTTTCCTCCAGATCCTAACTAAGGCCAGAGGAGTAGAGAGAGAGGAAGGAAGGAGACGTTGAAGGAGACAGAGAGAGAAGCCATGAAACTAATGGCGACCTTTGCAAAGATGGATCTGTTGACCAACACGTTCCCGCTGCTCCGTGACCTTCAGGCAGAGCTGACGACGCTCATCTGTTCACATCTGTGTCCTAAGTCAGATCAGTGTGTGTGTGTTGCTTTCAAACAGTTGTGTTCACTTGATCACTATTAGCTGGATCTGACACACACACACTCATCACTGGCTTGTGATGGTAATTCCTTATATTAAAAGTGTTGCATCAATGCATCAAGCACCTCTGGACCCCCCCCCCCCCATACATTTCACCCCAGTTAGAATGGTGCTATTATCTATTTAAAGGGTTAATAATCAGGAACAATGCACATTAATAAAACATTTTAACAAATGTAAACATGCCAGAATTAGCCAGAAGCCTATTTTACATCCGCTGTCTCTGGACTGATGTTAAGAGAAAAAGAAAAAGAGAATCAAATGAAACCTCAGCGACCAACGAGTTCAAATAAAGGTTTAAATAAAAAAATAAATGTGTGACCAAAGCAGGAGACGCTGTATTGTGGCAGTAATGTATGAGCCTATTGTGTTTAATAATCTCTGAGTTCAATATGTGTGCAGTCATCGGATCTGCTCCCATTAGGACGTATTGATCTACGTATATTGTATCATCATTATGTGCTGTTTTGTTATGCAAGGTACCGCCTGTTGTCAGTATTGGAAATGTGCCTTTAATAAACACACTGTCCTTTCATGTTTGACTGGAACATGAATGAACATGCTCTGTCTTGATGCTACAGCAGGTTTACATGTTATTGGCTGTTCTGTCACCTTCACTCATCATGTGCAACACAAACACCAAGTACTACTACTACTACTACTACTACTACTACTACTACTACTACTACTACTACTACTACTACTACTACTAGATTCTACTGCGTTGTTGGTCTGAGGCTACGATCCTTGTCTGCATCACTGCCTCAGCATCCACTGCTTCTAAAAAACAGAAACTCAAATTAAAATGTGTGTGTTAATGAGAGTTTGGAGCCAACGCAGCATGAAACTGGGCTTCTTTGTGTTTCCAGCGGCCATGTTGTGTCGTCCCTGCAGCCAGCAGATGGCAGTATTGAGCTGAAAGAGATCATTAAGAGGAAGCCTGCAGCTGATATGGTGATATATATATGTATCTGTATGTGTATATATATATAATGTTACAGTAACAGTTGAAATGAGTTTAGAGTGATGTATGAGCTCACTCTGCTGTCCTCCATCTTTACCTCCACCTGCGTCTCCTGCATCTTTTCTATGCAGTGACTATAGTGATGTGATGTCATCTCTAATCTATGACTGAACTGTAAACATCATCATTTTTTAATAAAAATATTATTAATTTGAACACATCTGATATGATGTCATAGCTATACTGTTATACTGTTTAGCATTTATGTATTATTCATTTATTTAGTTATGTACTGTGGTAGCTGCTGTAAAAGTCAGTCACTAGCACCTGTAGAGCTGAAAGTTTGTGGATTAATCCTTTAATTATTGATTAGACGTCAGTTACTTAAGAGTTAAAAAGGTCAATAAATTGATCGACAGAAAAATAAGATGGTAAAAGCTTCTAAACGTTGTGTTTTCCTCTTCCTCCAGCTGTTCGTCAGCTGATGCACCGCTGTTGAATAAATAACTGAGACGTTCATGATGCGAAGTGCAGCTCATTGTTTAGTGTTTAGCTGCAGCTCAGACTGCATCAGACTTCTCACAGTCTTGATCAATGATTCATGGTGGCCTGGCTTTGACTCTCCAGGAAACTAGAGTTAATTATTAAATGCTTACGTTGCAGCGACAGGACAGACGCACTGGGACCACAGACAGACGCTGCAGCGTTCAGCAGCACAGACACAGACACCGAGGCCTCATGGAGCCATGATGGAGCCGTGACGGAGCCATGATGGACGGCTCTGCCTCTGCAGCGCTGCAGACGTCTGGCTCTGCTCCTGCAGCTCCAACAATGGGTTTCCTCATGCACCTCAACTATTTGTCACCACGGTGAAGTGGTTTCTGAAGTGGCTCCTCTTCACCTCTGGGCATCAGAACAAAGCACACATTCACGTTCAAAGCCCCGACAGCAGCAGTGGTTGTATTAGCTCGTAGCATAGCATAGCAGTAAGTGAAGAAACCAGAGTGTCTGCTGTGAGTCTGTAATTACGGGTTCTGTCTGTTTCTGAGGACGGCTCCGAGGAAATCCCCAAACTACAGACAGGAACCAGACAAGAGCCGAGAACCTGCAGGGTCTCCTGAGGCCTTGCATTAGGAACACGTTGTACCAGGAAGGAGAACTAGTTCTAGGCTAAAGTCTAGTTAGCACAGGTTGGATGTTGAGTTATTCCACCTCAAAGTGACAGAAAGAACAAACTTTGACATTTTCCTGAAATAAAGATGTGTTTTAACAACCCGTCTCACTTTGCACGTTGACCCCAGATTTCACCACAAGATATATATTTTATTCATAGACCAACAATTATAAACAAAAAAATATAAAGCATCACATCAACCTTTATAGGCAGAGAAAAATAAAAGGGTATATTTTTTTTACAAGACATCTAAAAAGACCAATTCAGAGCACTATGGCAGAAATCACAACTAATATTGATTACAGTGAAAAATTTAAACAAAGGGGAAAAAACACAAGCACTATAAGTTGAGGAGTGTATAAAAATGACAAATTTGCTTGCAAAATATTCCCTACTGGGTAATTACATTGGCTATGGGGTTGAAAAGCCCATTAGGATCAGGACTGCTGTGTTGGAGGACACTAGGAGCCGTCTGGTCTCAGATCGGTAGATGCTACTGGTTCTGAAACAGTACGCTTATAGTTTGAAGGTTCATCAAAATCTACCAGCTTTAAAGGGATACGCCAACATTTTTTTCTTCTTGTCTTGCCTCATTCCCGAGTCCATGACCAGCAGATAGACACCATCCTTTCCACTGTGTGTGCAGTAACCATGGAGATAGAGCCGTATCGCCTGTAATTAGCTTAGCTCAAACACTGGAAGTGTATGGGTAGTGTTAGCCTGCCTCCACCTAAAGTAGCTAATTAGCTCAAACACTGGAAGTGCATGGGTAGTGTTAGCCTGCCTCCACCTAAAGTAGCTAATTAGCTTAGCTCAAACACTGGAAGTGTATGGGTAGTGTTAGCCTGCCTCCACCTAAAGTAGCTAATTAGCTTAGCTCAAACACTGGAAGTGTATGGGTAGTGTTAGCCTGGTAAGGCATCTTGAGCGGTCAAATGCCTCCACCAAGCTAAGAGTTTATTTTGGTTCAGTAGCTACATCAAGGGTTTAGCTCAAACACTGGAAGTGGGTGTTTTATTTTGTTAAAGTAACAGGAAGTGTTGGTCACAACAGCTAGCTGAGTCCACCTAAAGTCATCAGAGAAACTCTTCATCAACTCTAAACGGACCAAATTAACGACACACTGCTGATCTAAACGGCTACTTTCTCACCTAAACATGTTTGAAATGTTGATAAAGTGATATATTTACAGAGTTTAGAGATAAAATGAAATCAGCTTCTGATGCTGATTTCAGCTCAGGTAGGAGGCAGGCTAACACTACCCATACACTTCCAGTGTTTGAGCTAAGCTAAGGCTACCACTACCCATACACTTCCAGTGTTTGAGCTAAGCTAATTAGCTAAGGTGGAGGCAGGCTAACACTACCCATACACTTCCAGTGTTTGAGCTAAGCTAAGGCTAACACTACCCATACATTTCCAGTGTTTGAGCTAAGCTAAGGCTACCACTACCCATACACTTCCAGTGTTTGAGCTAAGCTAATTAGCTACTTTAGGTGGAGGCAGGCTAACACTACCCATACACTTCCAGTGTTTGAGCTAAGCTAAGGCTAGCTACTTTCCAGTGTTTGAGCTAACCTAAGGCTAACACTACCCATACACTTCCAGTGTTTGAGCTAAGCTAATTACAGCGATACGGCTCTTATCTCCATGGTTACTGCAAAGGATGGTGTCTATCTGCTGGTCATGGACTCAGGAGTGAGGCAAGACATGAAAAAAAATGTTGGCGTATCCCTTTAAGTAAAAGTTCAATCTCATGGCTTTGCTGTTCTGTTGAGTCCCTAAAATGTTAAAGATTAGCACCACTGGGCTGATGTTAACATCAAATGCTGGGTTAATGTATGAAAGAATCGAAATATTGTCCGTGTTCAACCCACTGTGTCTTTGTCTAGTGTTATGGAACCAGAAGGAAATCGATCCACTTCCACCAGAGTGGGCGGCTGGAAGCAAATAATGGGACCAATGCTAAGACTATGTTTTTCTACTTCACCAATAGCTTTTCACCACCTACACATTTTTCTCATTTTCTTCTCCTGCTTCCAGAACCATCAACATTATAAAGGTTAATGGTCACATAATAACACATGTATGTACTACATGTACATAGACCTACAAAAACGAGGACATTAGAATATGAGGAGCTACTGTTATTTACATGCCTCTGTCTAAAACGTTTCCCTTTGTAAAAAGCTGTGCTTTGTTCTGAAACCGCCTCGTCTTCACAGGTAGAAAAATACACGCTTCATGTCCCCAGACCTGCCGGCAGTATTTTCTGTCATGTCATGCAAAAATACTTGGAAGAGGACAAAGTCGTCAACACGCCGTCGTCTCCTTATTCTCCTACAAAAATAATCGGTAGCAAAATAGACTTTAAAGCCTGAAGAGTCATGCGTCTGTCATTTCACTGGTTTCTGTACATAGACAGTCCTGAGTGTGCAAAAAGTCAATATTACTGATGGTTAAGAATAAGACCATGTCATGGACTGCTGAGAGAAAATTAAAGATAAAAAAAGCAAAGGCATGTGGCTGCTGGAACGTTCCTATCACACACAGCGTTCCTACGACTCCACATCTGCATGTTCAACGTGTCATTTCACTGAAAGGTTGTGGAACAGTACAGTATGTGAAACCTTTTCAAGTTGGGTATAAAATGCCTGTTAAGTACTTTCTACTACACAATACAAAGCTGCAAACAAACATTTTGCATATTGGCAAAGCTTCCTGAAATGAACGCCGGCTGTATTTCACGTCGCCGCCTGCGTGGAAAGCGCTGCAGAAGCTAGAAACTGAACTGTGGTTGGATGTTTCCTCAGAGAATATTGACATTTTACAAAAGTGCATCATCTTCCTGATGACGTGATGAATATCTCACAATAAGTCCTGTCTGCTGTGATCCAGACTCACCTGGCGCACGCTGCAACACTGAATAATGGATCAGAGGGAAAATGTTGAGTCTAGAGTTGAAACTTGCAGGTGAAGGTAAATCCTGTTGTTTTCCTGCCGGTGTGAAACCCCACGCAGACGACAGGAAAACCCTTCACACAGTGTTTACAGGTGATGGCTGACCATTTCCAATGTCTTCATAACCTCAAATGCCCAGATACAAAAACAAAATCAAGTGAAATGCATTCAACGTTATCTGCTTTACAAAATTGGTATTAATGCTTAAAAAAATTAAATTCATTTTGAAATCCATGGTTCACTTTTACGTCTGTACAAAAATGTAAAAATCATGGAAATTAAATTTCAACAAAAGCGCAAAGAGAACACATTTCTCTTCATAATAATAATAATAATAATATAATAATAAAAATCCCATTTCTACAGATTTTCTGGCAGGTTCATGCCAAAGAAAAATATTGCCATCAAAATCATTCTGGACACAAAGTGAGATCATAGAACACGGTTCGGCTTAATGCACTTTGTCCCCTTTTGCCACAAACAACATGAATATAAACAGTGCTACTGTCAGCTGGTGGGGGGGCTGTAACAGAGTGAGGCTTGGCTGAACGAGGGGGGGTCGTGGCCATTCTTGTGTTCTTAGTCACTGACAGGAGGGACGTGGATGCTGCGGGGTTGCCTAGGAGACGCTGGAGCAGCGGATGCTGGGGGAGCCCATCTGCGTCAGCACCTTGTCCAGCCACTGCAGGGGGCCGTTCAGGTGCAGCTCGATCCAGCAGGGGGTGCTGGTCACCGTCTGTCTCCTGGGGGGGGGCACACACACACACACACACACACACACACACACACACACACACACACACACACACACACACACACACACACACACACACACACACACACACAGAGCCACAGGTCAGTTCACTCAGTTTCAGCAAAGTCAAACTATGTTGTCTTCAATTTACACAACAGATCAAAGCAGATTCTTGACTTTCATGTCGGTGCTGAACCTAAAATCTACTCTGTAATGGACGTGATGTGGTGACGGGCTGAGCTGCTGCCTGGAGTTGTTGGATTGTGTATTTGATGAGTTTGATGAGGGAAACCAAGACATCCCATAATGAGCCTCCGTAGCGTAGCTCTGAGCAGCTCACGGCTCTGCTCCACCGTTCTAAAAACAGCTTGCACCGACAATTAATGACAATTAGTGATGGGCCAATTTGACTAAATGTTGAACTGTCCCTTTAAGGACTAACTATGGTCAGATCTGATGAGACTGCAGTGAGTTCTAGGTTTAACGTTCTACATTGAACTGAATGAAAGACGTGTGAGCGTCAGTCTGACAGATGCTCGTGACTCAGACAACAGCTGTACAAACGTTTGCCGTGACGACAACAACAACAACAACAACAACAACAACAACAACAACAACAACAACTCTCCACTGAGACGTAAAGGTGTCATAGGAATCATTCTGCAGCTGAAAGGAAGACGTGATGTTCCACTTGTTTCACATGCTTTGAATTCTTCATTTGTTTCTTTTGTTCTTGATTTTTTTTCAGAAGAGACAGAATTAAAAAACAACAACTTTTCCAGACATTCAGCCGTTTGATCTGCGTATCCGTTGGCTCTTCACTGATTCCCGACAGACTTGATCCCCAGGCTGCTGCAGAGGCCGTGAGGACCGATGGGATGGATGAGGGGAAGAGGAGTGAAGTGACGGCTCTTAGAACAACAAAGGTCACGTTTAACCCTGTCATCCAGTTTAACCCTGTCATCCAGTTTAACCCTGTCATCCAGTTTAACCCTGTCATCCAGTTTAACCCTGTCATCCAGTTTAACCCTGTCATCCAGTTTAACTCTGTCATCCAGTTTAACACCGAGCAGCAGCAGGAGACGACTGCACTAAACAACAACAACAAGCAGCAGCAGCACCAGGTTCATGTGGTGAAGGGTTAGTCTCGTCTGGTTCCTCCTCTCGTTCATCTGAAGGAGGCTCTTGGTTCAGTTTTCCATGGATCAGCTCTGGTAAATGAACCCTGAGTTACTGCCGTGTCGTCGTGCGCCGCTGCCAAACAGCTGTGTTGTTTCCAACAACATGTTCTGTGAGGTCACACCGACTCCGACCTTCGGCCAAAATCACATCCCTTCAGTCGTGAGGATGAAAATAACAAAAAAAGGAAAGAAAAGGAGGCGGAGGGAAACTCACCGTCTTTCCAAGAATATTTGTCTCATTTCTGTCAAAACTAAACTCTTTCTACTTCAAATCAGACTCAACACCTAAAAACTAAGTTTCACTTGAACTCAGTAGAAAAATCTGCTCCACTGGTTTTTATTTCTTATTACAAACACAAAACCAGATGTTTCCACTGATTTCAAGTGAAAATGAGTTGGAAACAACACACACACACACACACACACACACACACACACACACACACACACACACACACACACACACACAGGCTGAACAAAGGTTTCCTCGCCGTGGAAACCTCCTGTGCAGAGCCGGCCTTCGTCCAATCACGTGCTTAGCTCCGCCCCCTCCTCTTACTATCAGTGAGTCAGACTGGGTGGAAACCGGGCGGGACGGACGAGGGAAAGTCTGACATGGTTGTTGTTTGACACAGTCCATGTGTGTTTGTTTAAACCAGTGTGCGTGCCAACCGGTGCCGAGGGCTCGGCAGCAGCGTCACGCAGCGAGTCAGCAGGGAGGGGGGGGGGGGGGGCGGCCATGATTCACTCTGTTTCTATTGTCTGTGTTTACACACGGGCTCTGCTACTTGATCTCCAGCCCTCGTAACGCCGCTGACGGCGTGATTACAGGTTTGATCTTCTCTTACGCGGTGGAGCCGCGCGGCGGCGGCGGTGGAGGTTGAGCGCTACGCAGACGGGTCAGCTTACCTGTACTCGGCCCCCCAGCCCTTGACGAAGCTCATGCGGATGGTGCACATCCTGGTGAGCTGGTACACGGCCTCGAAGCCCTGGTTGACGGACTGGGCCAGCAGAGCTGCAAACTCCTGGTTGTTGAAGATCTTCAGGTTGCATCCTGGAGGAAACAGCACACACTCGTCTGATCACAGCTCACTGACCCCCCCCACCTCACTGCCCCCCCCCCCCCCCCCCACCTCACTGCCCCCCCCCCACCTCACTGACCCCCCCACCTCACTGACCCCCCCCCACCTCCCTGCCCCCCCACACCCCCACCCCCTCACTAACCCTAACATTCATCTGGTTTTAGACAAAGTCGTCTGATCACAGCTCACTGACCCCCCCCCACCTCACTGACCCCCCCCCCCACCCCCCCTAACCCCCTCACTAACCCTAACATCCTGGAGGAAACAGCACACACTCGTCTGATCACAGCTCACTTCACTGCCCCCCCCCCCCACCCCCCCACCCCCTCACTAACCCTAACATCCTGGAGGAAACAGCACATACTGATCACAGCTCACTGACCCCCCCACCTCACTGACCCCCACCTCACTGACCCCCCTCCCCCCCCCACCCCCCCCCCGCCCCCCCCCCCCACTGACCCCCCCCCCCCCGACCCCCCCCCGACCGTTTACATTAAATATCAATACGTGGCCATGTGCATTTGTTTACATTAAAAATCATTTGTTTACATTAAATATCATTTGTTTACATTAAATATAATTTGTTTACATTAAATATAATTTGTTTACATTAAATATAATTTGTTTACATTAAATATCAATACGTGGCCATGTGCATTTGTTTACATTAAAAATCATTTGTTTACATTAAATATCAATACGTGGCCATGTGCATTTGTTTACATTAAAAATCATTTGTTTACATTAAAAATCATTTGTTTACATTAAATATCAATACGTGGCCATGTGCATTTGTTTACATTAAAAATCATTTGTTTACATTAAATATCAATACGTGGCCATGTGCATTTGTTTACATTAAAAATCATTTGTTTACATTAAATATCAATACGTGGCCATGTGCATTTGTTTACATTAAAAATTCTTTGTTTACATTAAATATCAATACGTGGCCATGTGCATTTGTTTACATTAAAAATCATTTGTTTACATTAAAAATCATTTGTTTACATTAAAAATCCTTTGTTTACATTAAATATCAATATGTGGCCATGTGCATTTGTTTACATTAAAAATCCTTTGTTTACATTAAATATAATTTGTTTACATTAAAAATCCTTTGTTTACATTAAATATCAATACGTGGCCATGTGCATTTGTTTACATTACGTGTACGTGTATTTGTGTGTCATGAACCAGAATGCGGGTTACGCAGCGTGTTTGTGTGGCGGTGCAGCAGAGACGAGCTGGGAGGTGGGGGGGGGCGCCACCCACCTGGGGGGATCTTGCAGACCGTGGCGGGGTGCCAGCCGTAGCGCTGGTTACAGTTGGGGCTCTGGACGAAGATGGCGCTGTCGCTGATACACTCCGCGAACACTTCTCCTCCGATGTAATACAGCCGCACGCCACGGCCTGCGGGACGACAGACACACAACAACCTTGTCACACGAAGCTCGCACCACGTCATGGTCACGTACCGTACGGCGGCGGTCGCCACCTACCGATGTGTCTGCGCGTCAGCTCCACGGACGCGTTGCGGTTGACGTTGGACAGCAGGCCCAGGCAGAAGCGTTCCGAGTTGGAGGGATCCGTGAAGCCGTCCACCGTCAGCGAGGGCTGCGAGGCGTGGAAGGTCTCGCCCACGCGCTGGTTGAGCTCGTAGTAGGAGATGGAGCACCAGAAGGCCGGCTCGC
Organism: Decapterus maruadsi; assembly: GCA_030347415.2. Classification (NCBI taxonomy): domain Eukaryota; kingdom Metazoa; phylum Chordata; class Actinopteri; order Carangiformes; family Carangidae; genus Decapterus; species Decapterus maruadsi. Next base: position 36,669,792 of record CM064900.1, read on the forward strand.
AGTACGTCACGGGCTGCAGGTCTGACAGGACAGAGACACTGGTTAGGACCTGGAGGACGCAGGAGGACAGGAGGAGCTGGAGGACACAGACAGCTGACAGGAGCCGCTCCTCCTGGAGCTTCACTTGTAACGCAAACTTCTCTCAACGTAATGAAACACCGTAATGAAACACCGTAATGAAACACCGTAATGAAACAACGTAATGAAACAACGTAATGAAACAACGTAATGAAACAACGTAGTGAAACAACGTAATGAAACAACGTAATGAAACAACGTAATAAAACAACGTAATGAAACACCGTAATGAAACACCGTAATGAAACAACGTAGTAAAACAACGTAATGAAACAACGTAATGAAACAACGTAATGAAACAACGTAATGAAACAACATAATGAAACAACGTAATAAAACAACGTAATGAAACAACGTAATAAAACAACGTAATGAAACAACGTAATGAAACAACGTAATGAAACAACGTAATGAAACAACGTAATGAAACAACGTAATGAAACAACGTAATGAAACAACGTAATGAAACAACGTAATGAAACAACGTAATGAAACAACGTAATAAAACAACGTAATGAAACAACGTAATGAAACAACGTAATGAAACAACGTAATGAAACAACGTAATGAAACAACGTAATGAAACAACGCAATGAAACAACGCAATGAAACAACGTAATAAAACAACGTAATGAAACAACGTAATAAAACAACGTAATGAAACAACGTAATGAAACAACGTAATGAAACAACGTAATGAAACAACGTAATGAAACAACGTAATGAAACAACGTAATAAAACAACGTAATGAAACAACGTAATGAAACAACGTAATAAAACAACGTAATGAAACAACGTAATAAAACAACGTAATGAAACAACGTAATGAAACAACGTAATAAAACAACGTAGTGAAACAACGTAATGAAACAACGTAATGAAACAACGTAATGAAACAACGAAATAAAACAACGTAGTGAAACAACGTAATGAAACAACGTAATGAAACAACGTAGTGAAACAACGTAATGAAACAACGTAATGAAACAACGTAATGAAACAACGTAATGAAACAACGTAATGAAACAACGTAATGAAACAACGTAATGAAACAACGTAATGAAACAACGTAATGAAACAACGTAATGAAACAACGTAATGAAACAACGTAATAAAACAACGCAATGAAACAACGTAATGAAACAACGTAATGAAACAACGTAATAAAACAACGTAATGAAACAACGTAATGAAACAACGTAATGAAACAACGTAATAAAACAACGTCATAAAACAACGTAATAAAACAACGTAATGAAACAACGTAATAAAACAACGTAGTGAAACAACGTAATGAAACAACGTAATGAAACAACGTAATAAAACAACGCAATGAAACAACGTAATGAAACAACGTAATGAAACAACGTAATGAAACAACGTCATGAAACAACGTAATGAAACAACGTAATGAAACAACGTAATAAAACAACGCAATGAAACAACGTAATGAAACAACGTAATAAAACAACGTAATGAAACAACGTCATGAAACAACGTAATGAAACAACGTAATGAAACAACGTAGTAAAACAACGTAATGAAACAACGTAATGAAACAACGTCATAAAACAACGTAATGAAACAACGTAATGAAACAACGTAATGAAACAACGTAATGAAACAACGTAATGAAACAACGTAGTGAAACAACGTAATGAAACAACGTAATAAAACAACGCAATGAAACAACGTAATGAAACAACGTAATGAAACAACGTAATAAAACAACGTAATGAAACAACGTCATGAAACAACGTAATGAAACAACGTAATGAAACAACGTAGTAAAACAACGTAATGAAACAACGTAATGACACAACGTCATAAAACAACGTCATAAAACAACGTAATAAAACAACGTAATGAAACAACGTCATAAAACAACGTAATAAAACAACGTAATGAAACAACGTAATAAAACAACGTAATAAAACAACGTCATAAAACAACGTCATAAAACAACGTAATGAAACAACGTAATAAAACAACGTAGTGAAACAACGTAATGAAACAACGTAGTAAAACAACGTAATGAAACAACGTAATGAAACAACGTAATAAAACAACGTAGTGAAACAACGTAATGAAACAACGTAATGAAACAACGTAATAAAACAACGCAATGAAACAACGTAATGAAACAACGTAATGAAACAACGTAATGAAACAACGTAGTAAAACAACGTAATGAAACAACGTAATGAAACAACGTAATGAAACAACGTAATAAAACAACGTAGTAAAACAACGTAATGAAACAACGTAATGAAACAACGTAATAAAACAACGTTAATGAAACAACGTAGTGAAACAACGTAATAAAACAACGTAATGAAACAACGTAATGAAACAACGTAATAAAACAACGTAATGAAACAACGTCATAAAACAACGTAATGAAACAACGTAATGAAACAACGTAATGAAACAACGTAATGAAACAACGTAATGAAACCGCAACAGCGCGAAATAAAACAACTTTTCCTGTTTCAGCCACCGCTGCTGCCAGATGCATTCTGGGAAACTGTTCATACCCCTCTGTTTGGAGTGTGCCTCTGAAGGGGTACATAGCCCCGCCCCTTGCCCCTCCCCCTCCGTCCTAACGGGAATGGGGACACCCCCCCCCTCCCATGTGAACGTGCTAAACGGAGGGGGAAAACATCAGGCTGAGGTTGCGTCATGAAATGTTGCTGTTTCCCAGAAGCTTTGACCGGACCAAGTGTGGAAACTCAGCGCTCGGCGCCGCAGCCAGAACGCTCGGCCCTCGGTGACGCGGCGGCGCGGCCAGAACGCGGCGCCGCAGCCAGAACGCGGCGCTGCAGCCAGAACCTCTGTAGTTTCAGGAACTCCAACTGGTTCTGGTAATCTGCTCTCTTTTTTTCCCTCCTCTCCTCGACGTGACGCTCTCTAACAACTTCAACATTTTGTCCTTGGCTTTGAAGTTTCAGAGCGGAGCCGGGCGCCGCGGCCAAACGGAGCCGGGCGCCACGGCCAAACGGAGCCGGGCGCCGCGGCCAAACGGAGCCGGGCGCCGCGGCCAAACGGAGCCGGGCGCCGCGGCCAAACGGAGCCGCTGTGGTTTTGTTCTCCGACCAGTTGCTCTGCAGCCGCCGGGCGTCGGATACGCCGCAGGACAAAGGCTGCTTTCATCACCTGCAGGTTTCCTCTTACAAACATGGAGTTGAATCAAACAGAGAGGAACACACACACACACACACACACACACACACACACAGAGACACACACACACACAGAGCCGTACCCAGGTTGCTGCTGTGTGTGGGGGACACGGAGTTGGGCGACAGGTTGGGGGAGCTGGTGTCCATACTGTGGGTCATCTGGTGGTCGCTGGTCTCTCCATCCTCGCTGAGGTAGCCTGGCGGCGGCGTCTCTGACACACACACACACACACACACACACACACACACTCGTTAGGTTTGTGGCAACAACGTCTCCTACACATCAAGACATAAATACTGACCAAGACTAAATCATTCATTTACATCAAATGTACATGTTTCGTTGCCATGCCAACCACGACTCATTGTGGTGACGCTGAGACTTTTTTTGGGCCTTTATGGGTTTTTTTAGTATATTAGTAGTATATATACTTAGTATATTAAGTATATTTTTTGGCTTTTTATGCCTTTATTTGACAGGACAGTAGAGATGAGACAGGAAACAGGAGGCAGAGACGGAGGAATGACACGCAGCACAGGGCCGTCTGACGCGGGACTCGAACCGGGGCCGCCTGCAGCGAGGACCACAGCCTCTGAGTCCAGGTTAGCTGTTATCAACATCCGGGGTCTGTAGGTTGACCTCTGACCTGGATGATGTCATCTCTGACCTGGATGATGTCATCTCTGTAGGTCAGAGGTCGGAGGTCAACCTACAGAGATGTCATCATCCAGGTCAGAGGTCAGAGGTCAACCTACAGACCCTGGATGTTGATAACAGCTAACCTGGACTCAGAGGGAACAGCACTAGCCTATCAGAACTAAATGAAGGAGTTTCTCTGCAGATCATGTGTTATTTAGAGGCTGCATTCTGCTCCTGTAGACTCCATTATTATTATGGGATATACGCAGCTCTGGATGGAGCTCATTTCATCACAACCACTTTAGTTATCTGTGGAGGAGATGAAGTGGATGCTGTAGATACTAGTCTTGTATAAAAGTGATGGTTCTGTGAGTCCTGGTGTTCCCGGGGCGTTACCACGGCGTCTGGGTGAGGAGGCTTCCTGGTACCTGGGATGTAGTAGCTCTGGGGCTCGATGCCAGCAGGGAAGTTGGTGTTTTCAGGGATTGAATGGCTGTAGTCGTCCAGCGGCGGGAACTCGCTGGGGATCTCTGTGTGTCGGGGCACCAGCACCGGTGGGAGGACTGTGGAGTGGACAGAAACAAAGACACAGTTCCTTAGAACACAGCAGGCCAGACTGAAGAGAAGTCAAACAAACACACACTGCAAGACAATATGAGAACACAACGTTACATCAGAACAACATCACAGTCCAGCAGCAGCAGAACCGACAGCCTGGACATAAAAACATGTGACTGTTGGCGGCTCGTGGTACCTGGCGTCTCCACCCTCTGGTAGTGGTACGGGTTGACACACACCTCGTCCTTCTTGGTGTGGAAGGCGTACTCGCACAGCTCCACGGCGCGCAGCTCGTGGTGCGACTGCAGGTCGGGCCAGCGCCACAGGCGGCAGTAGATGACGTGGGGCAGACCCTTCCTGTGGGAGACCTGCAGACGTCCATCCAGAGACCTGCAGACAGGAGCAGACAGACCGACACCAGGTGGGTGATGATGTCTAACCAGGTGTGTTTTTATCCAAATGAAAAGGTTCTGTTGTGGTGTGTGTTTGTGTGACACGTTGTGTAACATCACACTAGATGGGAACCAACAAGAAAAGCATAAAAACAGACGTTGACATAGAAGCTCAGGTTGTTAATACAGAATAAGTGTCTTTTAGTCCAGATCCTGACACAGATACAGAGAGTAGGGAAGACACAGTCGTGTCCTCTGTGTCCGGCCTCTGACCAGGGGCCCAGCTGTGTGTGTGTGTGTGTGTGTGTGTGTGTGTGTGTGTGTGTGTGTGTGCGCTGCTTATGAGGTGATGTCTAATAATAAACAGCCAGCAATGAGATTACGTTATGTGTAACAGGAATGTCATTGTGTTGTGTAACATCTGCACTCTGCGTTGGCACGGTGATGGTTTTTCATAAGACGGTGCAGGTTGACGGTGCAGGGTTAGGGTTAGGGACAGAACGGGTTGTAAACTCTCAGCACAATGACCTGAGAGAGAAACAACATTATGCAAGAGGCAACAGCCACATATGTCCCTTCTCTCTCAGCCACCAGCCACAGAAACAGAGGAAGGGTCAGAGGCTTAAGCTAAAGCCTTCAGAGGGACAGATATCTGTGTCTGTGTCTGTGGTGAATGAAGCTCGGCTCCATCTGGGTCAGACATTAAACACCCAGCAGCTGATGAAGGGTGCTTTAATTTTTCATGGCAAAAGCTTTCATTCACTGGCTCTGGACTTTAAAAGGGGGCTAGGGGAGTGTGTGTGTGTGTGTGTGTGTGTGTGTGTGTGTGTGTGTGTGTGTGTGTGTGTGTGTGTGTGTGTGTGTGTGTGTGTGTGTGTGTGTGTGTGTGTGTGTGTGTGTGTGTGTGTTAGGGTGGGGGGTTGGTGTGTTGAATTTTTCAGATGTTGTCTGAGTACTTGATGTGTTGTTGAAGATGGAGGCGGTTGCTGCAGGAGAAGATCATCAAGAACTTCAAGGTTAAGGTTAATAGCAGTGATTTGCTTAAAGGGATAGTTCAACATTTAGTCCAACTGTCCCATCACCATAATCCCTATAGTCATAGCAGTAGGTTCGTTACCTTTAATTGTCGGTGCAAGCTGTTTTTAGAACGGCGGAGCAGAGCCGTGAGCTGCTCAGAGCTCAAGGGAGGCTCATGGGATTTCTTGGTTTCCCTCATCAAACTCATCAAATACACAATCCAACAACTCCACAACGCTCTGGTGGACAAGTTGTGACCTGCACATTCACCACGCTTTCTTCGGGTCCATTCACAACAATGTATGTTGTAAATCTCTGGGCAGGGCTATTATGGGCTGGCGTTGCTAACGGGAGGAGTGCAGAGAGTCTTCTACTGCAATTAAAGTACTTAGGGGATATTTGTAGATCATACAACCACACTTTAAAAACATGGTACTACCCCTTTAAGACTATGTTATGTGGTTAAATGTTAAGTTTAACCAGTTATACAATATGGAAACTAAAATCTTACTATAGGTATTTCCTGTATTTCATATGTATATCTGCACTAGTGTCATCATCTCAGTGTGATGACTTGTGCTCAGTGTGAAGGCCTTGTGATACTTGTGATACGTGTGACTGCTGTTCCTCTTTTCTCCGGCAGCGTTCCTGTGTTTATCCATGATTTACAGCGGCTTCCCTTCAACACCATGCGTTGCTCTGCAGTGTTTGTGGCGGATGCAGCAGCAGCAGCAACAACCTCACTGAGTTGTCACGCCTCCATTAAAGTAATCGCTTTTACAAGAGTTGGAGAAAATCAAGGAAATAAAAGCTGTTTGTGGCTCCAGTAACAACTCCATCACAACCAGAGTCAACGGTAGGAAAATGTCCAGATTCATGATGCCACGAGGGAAACACATGAAAAATACATCTGCAAGAGGAACAGTGATCACATGTAGACTCACACCCACACACACACACACACACACACACACACACACTCACACACACACACACACACACACACACACACACGCTGACTGCAGGAAATGAGATTAATTACAAAACAAACTGTGCAGCGTGGAGGAGTTCCTCTCTGATCACAGACCAGCAGAGGAACCTGGAGCAGAGCTGGACTCTGCTGATGCTGCTGCTGCTGCTGCTATAGTCATAGCAGTAGGTTCGTTACCTTTAATTGTTGGTGCAAGCTGTTTTTAGAACGGCGGAGCAGAGCCGTGAGCTGCTCAGAGCTACGCTACGGAGGCTCATGGGATTTCTTGGTTTCCCTCATCAAACTCATCAAATACACAATCCAACAACTCCACAACGCTCTGGTGGACAAGTTGTGACCTGCACATTCACCACACTATGAGATAATAACACAACGTTACCACACAGAGTTGTTTTTAGGAGAATGCTTCAGGTCCTCGTAGGTTTTGACCTCGCTAGCCTTTGAACAGAACAGGAAACTGTAATCAAATCTAGAAAATCCTAGTTACTATCATATCATAGAAATAAAAACAGCAAATGCTGACATTGGAAAGGTTGAAAGTCCAACAGTAAATTGATCAAATCTTACACCAATAGTTTTGTTTTTATGGACTGAGAAGTGAAAGCATGTGTAACTTCTGCTTCAGTCTCTTAAAACGTGCAACGTGTGGCGTGTCTCTCTGGGGGGGGGGGGTGGGGGGAGGGGGTCAGAGGGACACTGACATCAGAAAGTGAAAGGGACAAATTAGTATAGATTGTTGTTTCTGCCTGAGGGGAAGTCGTGTCGACATCATTGTGTTGTGACCTGAGGCCGACTGCAACGCCCGGACCAGCATCTGGTTTGTCAATGGTGGGCCGTGCAATCTGTGCACACGCACACACACACACACACACACACACACACACACACACACACACACACACACACACACACACACACACACACACACACACACACGCACACACACACACACACACACACACACACGGGTATGTGCAATGCTGAGATGAAATGACTCTGCTTCCAAGAGGTTTGCACACTTGGTGATCGACTACGTAAAGAGACTGTTTGAAGATGAAAGGGAGGAGGATATGGAAATGTGTGTGTGTGTGTGTGTGGGGGTATGTGTGTGTGTGTGTGTGTGTGTGTGTGTGTGTGTGTGTGTGTGTGTGTGTGTCTGTGTGTGAATGTTAGTTTGGCCGACTCATAAAACAGACGGAGACTGAGCAGATTGAGCTTCCCTGAGCTGAGCTGGGAGGAGGGGGGGGGGGGGGCAAAACAAACACTCTGAGGCCTGTCCAGTTACACACAAAGACACAAAGACACACACACACACAGCTGGTGGGTTAGGACCTGTTAGGACTCCAGTGAAAAGCTGAGCTCACTGAAAAACACTGTGAACTAAACTTAACGTCTTTTAGAGTCAAGTCTTTTTATGAAATTGAAATAAAGTAATAAAGTAATAAAGTAACGGGTCCATTTCAGCGGCGCCCGGTGCAACGGCAGGACGTCCAGTCCCAGTGTGTCCTCTCAGAGCAGCGAGGACGGACACGGTGGCTGACGGATAAAGAAAGGAGGGTCTGCTGGACAATAGGCTGGCAGACTGTCTCAACAGCTCAGAGTGTCTGTGACTGGGCCCCCTAACCCCCCCACCCCACCCCTCCCCCCTTCCCTGTCCTCCGTCTGCCCCGCTACGCCTCCGTCCCCGTGCTGAGGGCGGCGGGCGGCGGTGGAGGAGCTGAACTGGCCTTTGTGTCTTTCATGAAGTCTGTGCAGCCACGAGCCACAGGGCCGCAGTCCGGAGACGGGCAGCAGACGGGCCGGAGACGGTCCGGAGACGGGCCGGAGACGGGCCGCGGTCCGGAGACGGGCCGGAGACGGGCCGGAGACGGGCCGCGGTCCGGAGACGGGCCGGAGACGGGCAGCAGACGGGCAGCAGACGGGCAGCAGACGGGCAGCAGAGGACTGCACGCCGTCCTCCAGCAACAACACAACAACAACACTACTAAACACCAGTCATTCACTGATTCAGACCAGGAGGTCGTCAACCCCGACACAGATTTCAGTGCGGTTCAGAGTGATTGAGCAACGAGGTTTATAGTCCCAGCGTTGTAGATCTGATTCATCTGCTTCTATTGCACTTCCTTCCTTCATACCAGAAGCTGACATCATGGTAATGAAGGCATTTTCAGGCCCTGTTGAACCTGTTCTCGTATGACTGTTAGCTATCACTATCAACCTAATCCTTTGATGTGCTGCAGCAGCATTCAAGGAATCTGCAACCACTGAATTAACTCTATGACACAATTACAAAGTAAAGACATGTGCAGTTGGAGCCCTCTCTTCCTCTCCCTTCTGAGCTGGAGGGAGGGGGTTAAATGTTAGTTTAACTCAACAATCATGCCTGGTCTCTAGCTGCGATATGATGAAAATGAACCACATTAAAGCATCATTCAGATGAATGTTTTAGTTCCTCTAAGTCCTAAATGTTCCTATTTTCCATGGTCAGCATCACTTCCATAGAGTGTCTGGTCTCTCCGTCACTCTGCTCTGCTGGAAACCAGGAGAAAACTTTCCTTGTGGGATACAAGTGTTATCCAATGAGGAGTGAGAACGGCATGAAGGGCTGTGTGTGCAGCCAAGGGATGCATCGCTGCATCGTGAATGTGGTGACGTAGGGACGAGGACCAATAGATGCCTGACGAGGGCGGGGGCTGCTAACTCATGGTGCGTTCAAGGAAACTCCTTTTTGGTAGAAACGGGGAACATGGGACCCTTTTTGGTAGAAACGGGGAACATGGGGCCCTTTTTGGTAGAAACGGGGAACATGGGGCCCTTTTTGGTAGAAACGGGGAACATGGGGCCCTTTTTGGTAGAAACGGGGAACATGGGGCCCTTTTTGGTAGAAACGGGGAACATGGGGCCCTTTTTGGTAGAAACGGGGAACATGGGACCCTTTTTGGTAGAAACGGGGAACATGGGACCCTTTTTGGTAGAAACGGGGAACATGGGACCCTTTTTGGTAAAAGCGGGGAACATGGGACCCTTTTTGGTAGAAACGGGGAACATGGGGCCCTTTTTGGTAAAAGCGGGGAACATGGGACCCTTTTTGGTAGAAACGGGGAACATGGGGCCCTTTTTGGTAGAAACGGGGAACATGGGACCCTTTTTGGTAGAAACGGGGAACATGGGGCCCTTTTTGGTAGAAACGGGGAACATGGGGTCCTTTTTGGTAGAAACGGGGAACATGGGGCCCCTTTTGGTAAAAGCGGGGAACATGGGACCCTTTTTGGTAGAAACGGGGAACATGGGGCCCCTTTTGGTATAAACGGGGAACATGGGACCCTTTTTGGTATAAACGGGGAACATGGGACCCTTTTTGGTAGAAACGGGGAACATGGGACCCTTTTTGGTAGAAACGGGGAACATGGGACCCTTTTTGGTAAAAGCGGGGAACATGGGACCCTTTTTGGTAGAAACGGGGAACATGGGACCCTTTTTGGTAGAAACGGGGAACAGGGGACCCTTTTTGGTAGAAACGGGGAACATGGGACCCTTTTTGGTAGAAACGGGGAACACGGGACCCTTTTTGGTAGAAACGGGGAACACGGGACCCTTTTTGGTAGAAACGGGGAACATGGGACCCTTTTTGGTAGAAACGGGGAACATGGGACCCTTTTTGGTAAAAGCGGGGAACATGGGACCCTTTTTGGTAGAAAAAATAGGATCCTTTTTCATAAAGAGGGTCCTATATTCCTCAATAGGGGAACATACATACATACTTTTAGTCTAATGCTATTTGAGATTAACTGAAGTACATTTTTTGGGCATTTTTGCCTTTATGGATAGTATAGTTGAGACAGACAGGAAACGGGGAGGCAGAGAGAGGGGAATGACACGCAGTAAATGGCGCCCGACGCGGGACTCGAACCAGGGCCGACTGCAGCGAGGACTATGCCTCTATACATGGGGCGCCCGCTCTAACCACTACGCCATGCGACGCCCCTAACTGAGAGATTTACTTGAGAGAACAATCAAGGGACTAATCAAAAATGTTGTTATATCTCTCTGACAGTTGGTAAATCCTTTTATTTCCACATTAATAATGTGAAAATAGTTTTCACTCTCACTTGCTTTGGTTAACAAATGTTTTATCACTGTGCACCGGCAGCAGTGATCGACTTTATCGCACAAAGAAAGTCGCTCAAAGTGCACAAATCTTGGCTTGCGAGTGCATACCGGCAGTGGAGCAAATCACACAGAGGAACATATTCCACACACACACACACACACACACACCTCCCACTCTCTCTGGAAAAGCCATCAGACTTCTCCTTTTCTTACAAAAGAAGGGGAGGGGGGGAGGGGGGGCTTGTGGGGGCGAAGGAAGCAAACCAAGAATAGAGTGTGAGAGAAAAGCTCAGTCCCACAGGTGATATCATAGGGCTGGAGCGTGCTGGGACCAGGGAGGGAGGGTCTGAGGTGAAATCAGAAACCAGGAGACAGACGACTGGCAGGGCCAGACGACAAATAGCAGAGTCTGGGACGACAGAGGACTGGCAACCATTAGTTTTACTGCTAATGGTCAACGAGCTGAGCAGCCTGTATCTCTATTTCTGAATCAAAGTGATGAATGACTGAAAATATTCCAGATGCAAGTCATCAATAATTTTTCCCCACAGTCCAGTTAAATCATTTTTCCTACAGTAGACGTTGTAGGAGTGTGGGGCAGATCCACTAGTCCTCCACCTGGATATCACATCTACGGCAAATTCCTACAGTTAAAGGGATAGTTCACTCAAAATTCAAATTTCTTCACTCATCATCTCCTCCCCCTCATGTGGACTAAGAGCTGTGAGAGTTTTCAGAGTCCTCCGTTCCTTCTCTGAGTTACGGGGGGTCCACGCAGCAGGATTGGTCCATATAATGGTTGTGAATGGACACCACACCAACAAACATCCAGATCCCTCCATACTGCTGGTCTGTAATGTCCCTCTGGTGTTGAAGCCCCCACAGGAGAAACTGTTCCTGTGTCAGTGCAAATCTGACACAGGAAGAGCAATGAACTGAGACACTGGGAGCTTCCGCTACAAACAAGCTTAAAACATAGACTTATTTCATTTTTTCGGAACAATTTCTCCTGTGTTCACTACTGTTCCTTGACCAGAAGTCAAGGACTTCCCAAAACGTTTCCAATGCCAGAAAAAACTGAAGGTTGAGTCAATAAAAAATGTCAAAATTAAAGACGGTGTCAAATATAAAACAAGCGGCCATAGCAGAACTGAAATATGATAGGCTATGTGATTCAAGATAATCCGATCCATCATGTCTGTTGTTAGAAATCGTTTTACAGTTTTCAGCACAGAAACATAAACTGTGGTAACTCTACATGTCAGAGACAGAGGCTGAAGACACACATCCAGCTGTAGTCCAGCATTAACTGCAGCAGCAGCAACAGTTCAACTGCAGCAGCAACAACAGTCCAACAGCAGCAGCAACAGTTCAACTGCAGCAGCAACAGTTCAACTGCAGCAGCAGCAACAGTTCAACTGCAGCAGCAACAACAGTTCAACTGCAGCAGCAGCAACAGTTCAACTGCAGCAGCAACAACAGTCCAACTGCAGCAGCAACAACAGTTCAACTGCAGCAACAACAGTTCAACTGCAGCAACAACAGTTCAACTGCAGCAGCAACAACAGTTCAACTGCAGCAACAACAGTTCAACTGCAGCAACAACAGTTCAACTGCAGCAACAACAGTTCAACTGCAGCAGCAGCAACAGTTCAACTGCAGCAGCAACAGTTCAACTGCAGCAGCAACAACAGTCCAACTGCAGCAGCAGCAACAGTTCAACTGCAGCAGCAGCAACAGTTCAACTGCAGCAGCAACAACAGTTCAACTGCAGCAGCAACAACAGTCCAACTGCAGCAGCAGCAACAGTTCAACTGCAGCAGCAGCAACAGTTCAACTGCAGCAGCAGCAACAGTTCAACTGCAGCAGCAGCAACAGTTCAACTGCAGCAGCAACAACAGTTCAACTGCAGCAGCAACAGTTCAACTGCAGCAGCAGCAACAGTCCAACTGCAGCAGCAGCAGCAACAGTTCAACTGCAGCAGCAGCAACAGTTCAACTGCAGCAGCAGCAACAGTTCAACTGCAGCAGCAACAGTTCAACTGCAGCAGCAACAGTTCAACTGCAGCAGCAGCAACAGTTCAACTGCAGCAGCAACAACAGTTCAACTGCAGCAGCAGCAACAGTTCAACTGCAGCAGCAACAACAGTTCAACTGCAGCAGCAGCAACAACAGTTCAACTGCAGCAACAGTTCAACAACAGCAGCAGCAACAACAGTTCAACTGCAGCAAAAACAACAGTTCAACTGCAGCAGCAGCAACAGTTCAACTGCAGCAGCAGCAGCAGCAGCAGCAACAGTTCAACTGCAGCAGCAGCAGCAGCAGCAACAGTTCAACAGCAGCATTAACAGCAGCAGCAGCAGCAACAGTTCAACTGCAGCAGCAACAACAGTTCAACTGCAGCAGCAACAACAGTTCAACTGCAGCAGCAACAACAGTTCAACTGCAGCAGCAACAACAGTCCAACTGCAGCAGCAACAGTTCAACTGCAGCAGCAACAGTTCAACTGCAGCAGCAACAACAGTTCAACTGCAGCAGCAGCAGCAGCAACAACAGTTCAACTGCAGCAGCAGCAGCAGCAGCAGCAGCAGCAGCAACAACAGTTCAACTGCAGCAGCAGCAACAGTTCAACTGCAGCATTAACAGCAGCAGCAGCAGCAGCAGCAGCAGGACTAGCGGCCAGTGGAGGACAAAGGCAGGTTTGTTGTCTGGTGAACGTGTCTCTGTGTGTGTGTGTGTGTGTGTGTGTGACGTGCACACGCACTCCCCCGCAGATAGTGAGACGGCCGGGGCCAAGTTGAGGCAGCGCTGTCTCTCTAACCCCCTCCACCCCTGGTGCAAGCCACAAACCAAACAGCAGCCCACGCCCTCCTCAAGGCCCCGAGGCAGAGAGAGCATTCCTCTGAGCTGACTAACCACACACACACACACACACACACACACACACACACACACACACACACACACACACACACACACAATCACAAATAGAACATCTCAACTGAAAGTCTAGCACAATAAACTGTGAACAAACTAAAGACAGTCCTGTGTGTGTCTGTGATTTAGTGTGGATTCAATCCAACCGTTCTTCATTCACCCATCAGTGTTATTACACTGTTATTACACTGTTATTACACTGTTATTACAGTGTTATTACAGTGTTATTACACCACTATACGACTAGCAGCCATCTATTAAATGACCATTCAGAAGACATCCAGGACCAGGACCAGGACCAATGAAGCCAGGACTCCCACTATAACCAGGACCAGACCAGACCAGACCAGGACCAGACCAGACCACCCAGGACTGTGCATGTCTTGACCAGACCAGACCAGTTATCCTATTTCTGTCGAGCAAATCAAACAATGTGAGCGATCCTGAACCCAGATGAAGAAGAGGGTCGCTGGTCTCTGGAGCGCAGCAGACACACACACAGACACACAACACACAGACACACAACACACAGACACACAACACACATCAACTCTCTATAACCTGTCCTGACCAGACCAGACCAGTCCAGACAAAGACCAGACCAGGTGAGTCCAGGGGACCAGACCAGCCAGACCAGACAGACCAGGCCAGCTGACTGACAGACCAGACCAGACCAGGACCAGGACCAGGACCAGGACCAGGACCAGACCAGGACCAGGACCAGACCAGACCAGGACCAGGACCAGGACCAGGACCAGACCAGGACCAGGACCAGACCAGACCAGACCAGACCAGACCAGGACCAGGACCAGGACCAGGACCAGACCAGGACCAGACCAGGACCAGGACCAGACCAGACCAGACCAGACCAGACCAGACCAGGACCAGGACCAGGACCAGACCAGACCAGGACCAGGACCAGACCAGGACCAGGACCAGACCAGACCAGACCAGACCAGACCAGGACCAGGACCAGGACCAGACCAGGACCAGACCAGACCAGGACCAGGACCAGACCAGACCAGACCAGACCAGACCAGACCAGGACCAGACCAGACCAGACCAGACCAGACCAGACCAGGACCAGACCAGACCAGACCAGACCAGACCAGACCAGGACCAGACCAGACCAGACCAGGACCAGGACCAGACCAGACCAGACCAGGACCAGGACCAGGACCAGGACCAGACCAGACCAGACCAGACCAGGACCAGGACCAGGATCCTCTTCTCATTTTATTTTGCAATTAACGCCGACCGACTGAGCGTACGGCGTCCTGGAGCCGAGCGTGCACGGAGCCGAGCGTGCACGGAGCCGAGCGTGCACGGAGCCGAGCGTGCACGAAGCCGAGTGTGCACGGAGCCGAGCGTGCACGGAGCAAAGTGTCTGTGATCACTGTGACAAAACAACAGCATGCGTCAAATATGAGCTGACTGACAGCTCAAGAAAACAGACAGGAAATATATTTTCACAAGGAGTCAGTGTGTGTGCTGCTAAAGACAGGATGCACACACACACACACACACACACACACACACACACACACACACACACACACACACACACACACACACACACACACACACACACACACACACACACACACACACACACACACACACACACACACACACACACACACACACACCTCCTCCGCTGCTGCTCTATGTTAAACTGCAGATGTGTGGGTTGTTGTATATGATGTGCAGTATAACTACAGGACTATGAAGCAAAGCAGGAACAATATGTTGACACAGAAGCTGCAGTGTGTGTGTATTTGTCATCCGGACACACACACACACACACACAGACACACACACACACACAGACACACTTCATTTGATGTTGAACTGCCGTCGAGCAGGAAAACAAACTCTCAGCTATCAGCGCCGCCGTGTTTCTTTATTTTCACGCAAACCACACTAAGCGTGCTCTCCCTGTGAGAAGCCTCTCCTTCTCCTCCACTTCCTTCAGCCTAAACCCAGGGATTTCTACTTTACCTTTCAGTCTAAACCCAGGGATTTCTGCTTTACCTTTCAGCCTAAACCCAGGGATTTCTGCTTTACCTTTCAGCCTAAACCCAGGGTTTTCTGCTTTACCTTTCAGTCTAAACCCAGGGCTTTCTGCTTTACCTTTCAGCCTAAACCCAGGGATTTCTGCTTTACCTTTCAGTCTAAACCCAGGGCTTTCTGCTTTACCTTTCAGTCTAAACCCAGGGCTTTCTGCTTTACCTTTCAGCCTAAACCCAGGGCTTTCTGCTTTACCTTTCAGCCTAAACCCAGGGATTTCTACTTTACCTTTCAGTCTAAACCCAGGGCTTTCTACTTTACCTTTCAGCCTAAACCCAGGGCTTTCTGCTTTACCTTTCAGCCTAAACCCAGGGATTTCTACTTTACCTTTCAGCCTAAACCCAGGGATTTCTGCTTTACCTTTCAGCCTAAACCTAGGGATTTCTGCTTTACCTTTCAGCCTAAACCCAGGGCTGTCTACTTTACCTTTCAGCCTAAACCCAGGGATTTCTACTTTACCTTTCAGCCTAAACCCAGGGATTTCTACTTTACCTTTCAGCCTAAACCCAGGGATTTCTACTTTACCTTTCAGCCTAAACCCAGGGATTTCTGCTTTACCTTTCAGCCTAAACCCTGGGGTTTCTGCTTTACCTTTCAGCCTAAACCCAGGGATTTCTACTTTACCTTTCAGCCTAAACCCAGGGATTTCTACTTTACCTTTCAGCCTAAACCCAGGGATTTCTGCTTTACCTTTCAGCCTAAACCCAGGGCTTTCTGCTTTACCTTTCAGCCTAAACCCTGGGGTTTCTGCTTTACCTTTCAGTCTAAACGCAGGGCTTTCTGCTTTACCTTTCAGCCTAAACCCTGGGGTTTCTGCTTTACCTTTACCTTTCAGTCTAAACCCAGGGCTTTCTGCTTTACCTTTCAGTCTAAACCCAGGGATTTCTACTTTACCTTTCAGCCTAAACCCAGGGATTTCTACTTTACCTTTCAGCCTAAACCCTGGGGTTTCTGCTTTACCTTTCAGTCTAAACGCAGGGCTTTCTGCTTTACCTTTCAGTCTAAACCCAGGGATTTCTACTTTACCTTTCAGCCTAAACCCAGGGATTTCTGCTTTACCTTTACCTTTCAGTCTAAACCCAGGGCTTTCTGCTTTACCTTTCAGTCTAAACCCAGGGCTTTCTGCTTTACCTTTCAGCCTAAACCCAGGGCTTTCTGCTTTACCTTTCAGCCTAAACCCAGGGCTTTCTGCTTTACCTTTCAGCCTAAACCCAGGGATTTCTACTTTACCTTTCAGCCTAAACCCAGGGATTTCTGCTTTACCTTTCAGCCTAAACCCTGGGCTTTCTGCTTTACCTTTCAGTCTAAACCCAGGGCTTTCTGCTTTACCTTTCAGCCTAAACCCAGGGCTTTCTGCTTTACCTTTACCTTTCAGCCTAAACCCAGGGCTTTCTGCTTTACCTTTCAGTCTAAACCCTGGGCTTTCTGCTTTACCTTTCAGTCTAAACCCAGGGCTTTCTGCTTTACCTTTCAGTCTAAACCCAGGGATTTCTACTTTACCTTTCAGCCTAAACCCAGGGATTTCTGCTTTACCTTTACCTTTCAGTCTAAACCCAGGGCTTTCTGCTTTACCTTTCAGCCTAAACCCAGGGCTTTCTGCTTTACCTTTCAGCCTAAACCCAGGGCTTTCTGCTTTACCTTTCAGTCTAAACCCAGGGCTTTCTGTTTTACCTTTCAGCCTAAACCCAGGGCTTTCTGCTTTACCTTTCAGTCTAAACCCAGGGCTTTCTGCTTTACCTTTACCTTTCAGTCTAAACCCAGGGCTTTCTGCTTTACCTTTACCTTTCAGCCTAAACCCAGGGCTTTCTGCTTTACCTTTCAGCCTAAACCCAGGGATTTCTACTTTACCTTTCAGCCTAAACCCAGGGATTTCTGCTTTACCTTTCAGCCTAAACCCTGGGCTTTCTGCTTTACCTTTCAGTCTAAACCCAGGGCTTTCTGCTTTACCTTTCAGCCTAAACCCAGGGATTTCTACTTTACCTTTCAGCCTAAACCCAGGGATTTCTGCTTTACCTTTCAGCCTAAACCCTGGGCTTTCTGCTTTACCTTTACCTTTCAGTCTAAACCCAGGGCTTTCTGCTTTACCTTTCAGTCTAAACCCAGGGATTTCTACTTTACCTTTCAGCCTAAACCCAGGGATTTCTGCTTTACCTTTACCTTTCAGTCTAAACCCAGGGCTTTCTGCTTTACCTTTCAGCCTAAACCCAGGGCTTTCTGCTTTACCTTTCAGCCTAAACCCAGGGCTTTCTGCTTTACCTTTCAGCCTAAACCCAGGGCTTTCTGCTTTACCTTTCAGCCTAAACCCAGGGCTTTCTGCTTTACCTTTCAGTCTAAACCCAGGGCTTTCTGCTTTACCTTTACCTTTCAGTCTAAACCCAGGGCTTTCTGCTTTACCTTTCAGTCTAAACCCAGGGCTTTCTGCTTTACCTTTCCCTTCCACACCCTGATCCCCTCCAGTTTCACCTCTGTCGCTGCTCTCTCTCCCTTTATGTTGTCTTCTCCTCCTGTCTGTCATGTATGAGCTGTCCTCCCTGATTCAAGTGCATTCCTCTGCTGTGATGACAGGTCTTCCCTGCAGCTCCAGACACACTGGGAATTCCCAGCTCCTCTTCAGAGCTCACTGCTCACAGCGTGTCTCGTTCTACCTGCGTCCCTCCATCGCAGCCTTGAACACGTTAATCTGGCTCATAACAACGTGTACGCTGATCAGTGATACTGCCCGGCTCTGGGTCTCATTCAACCAGGTGTTGACGATCAGCCTGGAAACAACACACTATGTCAAATATTCTTTATGTCGGTACCACAAAAGGAGTCTGAGGCAGGAAACAGAACCACAGGCCTTTCCTTCAAAATAAAAGTCTGCTTTTCTGCTTCCTCCCTATTCTTCATAATAACGGCCGTACTTGTGTCTTTGTCTTATCCCATCTTTCATTTCTGTGTTGCCCCCCCCCCCCCCCCCCCCCCCTCCTCCTCCTGTCCTGACATGCAGCAGCAGCGTGAACCAGACAGCGGTGTTGCTGCCAGGAGGGATGTGTATGGACAAGAACACCCCCCCCCCCAGCCCAGGCCCAGGCCCAGAGTGAGTTCAGGTTGGAGTGAGGAATCCACTCCCCAGGGCTGTGGGAGAAGAAGACACAACACACACACACACACACAGACACGCAACACACAACACGCAACACACACACACACACACAACACACACAGACACACACACACACACACCTCTGATCATTTCCATTCATGTATCTGCAGTCAGTGCCCCCCCCCCCCCCGTGGGTTTCCTCACATAGTGCAGAGTTAAAGGGATAGTTCACCCATAATTCAACTTTCTCTCATCATCTCCTCCCCCTCATGTGGACTAAGAGCTGTGAGAGTTGGGGGGGGGGGATTTCCCCCACAGGAGAAACTGTTCTATATTTTCATCTTGTTTGTATTGAAGCTCCAGTGTCTCAGTTACTGCTCTTCCTGACGGAGGAACAGTTTCTCCTGTGGGGGCTTCACCACCAGAGGGACATTACAGACCAGCAGGATGGAGGGATCTGGATGTTTGTTGGTGTGGTGTCCATTCACAACCATTATATGGACAAATCCTGCTGCGTCAACCCCCCCAGAGCTCAGAGAAGGAACGGAGGACTCTGAAAACTCTCACAGCTCTAATCTAATAATGAGTCTCAGACCAAGTTGAAGGTTGACTCAGTGAGTGTGTGAGTAGTGACTAATGAAGCAGCGTCCGTGTGTCAGGGTTCAGAGCCGCGGCGCCAGCGTGTCGAGGCCTGTGCAGCCACTTCACTTCTAACAACTCCTCTCATGTTGTGCGTTCTGTGTTGAGAAAGTGACCAATTTGGAAACTTCAAGTGTGCCGTTGTTGCACCATAAGAAGAGGCTTCAGATAAAGACTGAACAATAACTGGCAGCAGGACGTGGACCAGCGCTGGGTCCTGTCACCGTGGTGACGGCGTGGTGACAGCGTGGGCTCCACCAGTTCAGGGTCAGAAAAGGTCATGGTTTAGGGTGAGGTTGAAGAAAGTCATTGGTTAGAATGAGGGGAACGTTGTGGTCTGGGTGAGAGTTGCTGCTTCCTTTAGTTCAGGAACCTTTAAGGGAACCGTGGTCTTGACTCAGTTAAAGGAACATTAAAGGGATAGTTCAACATTTAGTCAGACTGTCCCATCACCATAATCATATAGTCATAGCAGTAGGTTCATTTCCTTTAATTGTCGGTGCAAGCTGTTTTTAGAACGGCGGAGCAGAGCCGTGAGCTGCTCAGAGCTACACTATGGAGGCTCATGGGATTTCTTGGTTTCCCTCATCAAACTCATCAAATACACAATCCAACAACTCCACAACGCTCTGGTGGACAAGTTGTGAGCTGCACATTCACCACGCTATGAGATAATAACACAACGTTACCACACAGAGTTGTTTTAGAGGGAAATTCATGAAAAACCTCTGATGCACGTTGCCTTCAGGGACAGTTGTTCATCAACAGTCTCTGTATTTCCCTCTAAAACAACAGAAATCCCATGAGCCTCCGTAGCGTAGCTCTGAACAGCTCACGGCTCTGCTCCGCCGTTCTAAAAACAGCTTGCACCGACAATTAAAGGGTTAGGGTTAGGGAGACCTGGCTTCTGTTTACAAATGCACCGAGGAAGTCACTGTTTAGTCATCCAGTCACATTCAGCCAGTGCAGCCCCCCCCCCCCCCCCACCACCACCACCACCACACCACGCCCCCCCCCCACCACCACTGGAAACTGGTACGACTGTCATGGACTGACGCACTTTACACACCAGTGTGTGTGACTAAGGCCAGTTTACAGCTCCCAGCGTTTTGAAAGCAGAAACAGAGAGAGGGGTAGTGGGGGAGGGGGGGGGTTGGGGGTGGAGGGGGGGGGGGGTTGGGGGGATGGGGGTGGAGGGGGGGGGGGTCAGCACCACAACTGCTCCTTGTTGAGTGACTCAGGCTTGGACAGCGCTCACTTCGCTCAAAAGAAACAAAAAGCAAAAACAACGGGGTGGTGTTTATCTCAGCACCCGCCCCGTGTGCAGAGGCTGTAGTCCTCGCTGCAGGGGCCCCGGTTCGAGTCCCGCGTCAGACGGCCCTGTGCTGCATGTCAGTAGGTAGAGCACCCGCCCCGTGTGCAGAGGCTGTAGTCCTCGCTGCAGGGGCCCCGGTTCGAGTCCCGCGTCAGACGGCCCTGTGCTGCATGTCAGTAGGTAGAGCACCCGCCCCGTGTGCAGAGGCTGTAGTCCTCGCTGCAGGGGCCCCGGTTCGAGTCCCGCGTCAGACGGCCCTGTGCTGCATGTCAGTAGGTAGAGCACCCGCCCCGTGTGCAGAGGCTACAGTCCTCGCTGCGGGGGCCCCGGTTCGAGTCCCGCGTCAGACGGCCCTGTGCTGCATGTCAGTAGGTAGAGCACCCGCCCCGTGTGCAGAGGCTACAGTCCTCGCTGCGGGGGCCCCGGTTCGAGTCCCGCCTCGGACGGCCCTGTGCTGCATGTCACCCCCCCCCATCTCTGCCTCCTGTTTCCTGTCACTCTATGAACTGTCCTGTCAATAAAGGCATGAAAAGCCAAAACATATACACAGAGAGGAGAGAACTTATCGCCAGCTGGACGTGTGTGTTGTTCACAACCTCATGTGACTTTGTGTCATTAGAGTTTGTGTCGGTTTAACTCAGAACCTGAGGATGAACGACCAGGTACATTATGTCATTTAAATGTTGTCGAGGATGAACTGCATTTTGTGTTTCGTTGCCCGTTACGTGACGAAGACAAACAGTTTTTGTTTCAGAAAATGCAAGATGTGAACCTGAGTTGTTTAGTGTTGATGAGCTTTATGTAAAGAGTCAAAAAGAAAAGTGAACTGTTTTAGTGAATTTCATGTGGTTTTTGTTCTGTTTTGTTTGTGCTCTGATGATTTTGTCTGTTGTCTAAATATGAAATGTGTCTTGTAAGGCGTTACAGGCTGGGCGCCGTAACTGGAGAATGACACGTAAAGAAATAGAAACTCAATTCAAACTCCTGCAGCTTCAAAGGTTGAACTGTGACAGAAACATGGAAACAAAGTTTCCTTTAACCTCGAGGTTTCAGAACCTGGTCGTGGTGTTTGGCTCATGACCATGTGATGAGAATCAGCTGTGATGATGAGTAATTCACCTGTTTCCCCCCCCCCCCCCAGGCTGCCCCCCCCCCCAGGCTGCCCCCCCCCCCCACAGGCCTGGACATGCAGGCAGCTGCTGTCACTGGGCCAGAGCGTAGGGGAATTAATAGCAGCAGCAGCAGCTCTCCAGGGACGGCGCTGGCCCCCCAGCTCTGACCCCCCAGCTCTGACCCCCCAGCTCTGGCCCCCCAGCTCTGACCCCCCAGCTCTGACCCCCCAGCTCTGACCCCCCAGCTCTGGCCCCCCAGCTCTGACCCCCCAGCTCTGACCCCCCAGCTCTGGCCCCCCAGCTCTGACCCCCCAGCTCTGACCCCCCAGCTCTGACCCCCCAGCTCTGGCCCCCCAGCTCTGACCCCCCAGCTCTGACCCGGGGTCGTCCCGACGCTCCGACGCTCCGCGCCTCTTCCCGTCCGCATCCGTGGCTGGGAACATGAAACCTGGATCACGCCAAACATTAGTTCACTTTCCGGGGAGGCTTAACTCTCGCTGCCGGCCGGGCCTGAGCACGCTGGGATATGCACACTTGTGGCAATCAAGAATGTGGGAGCGCCCTCGCCGCCCCCGCCGCCCTCGCCGCCCTCGCCGCCCTCGCCGCCCCAACCCCCCCCCCTGCATGCGTGAGCTTCAGTTTCCCTCTGACACGCCGGCTGCTGTTCAGTCTAAATCATCACGTTTCTTGTAGGAACGGTGCAGACGTGAAACGAGCGGCGGACGCTCCGTCTGTTAACGACACCGGACTGACCCGACGACCTCGTTCATCCTGAATGTCATGGTATGATGTCACTATGACATCACACCAACATGTTCACACTGCAGCGAGAGGTCAACGACCTCATTTAGACACAAACTCATTATTGCTTTAGTGGGTTTGGCTGATTTATTTCCTGCTGGTTAAATGATTGTTTTATAACTAATAAAGCTGTGCATGGTTGGACAACATGTACTTCATCATTTAATACTTTTTACTGGATGTAAAATAAACCAGAGATGATGACTTCAGTTTGGGACACGGTGACTTATTGTCATTATTATTATTATTACATCCATCCATGACGTCATGTGTTTACCCAGGTCAGTCATGTGATGTTGAACTTGATGGAGGCACGAGGAGGAAGAACCCATTCAAAGTGGGGCAGGATCATCTCCTGTGACTGACCCCGTGTGGGGGCAACTTTCTAACCATGGAACACAGTGGATGATCTAACACTACAGTGAGTAGCAGCAGCCAGACCAACAACAACAACCACACCATAGGAAATGACCCCAATAAACATAAAGGTCATGACAGACATGACGGAGCTCAATGTAAAACCTTCAACTCCAACTGCTGAACTAAAACCAACACAATCTACACATTTCATCAAGTTTGTTCAGTAGTCTGATTACCCATGCAGTAGTCTGATTACCCATCCAGTAGTCTGATTACCCATACAGTAGTCTGATTACCCAACCAGTAGTCTGATTACCCAACCAGTAGTCTGATTACCCATCCAGTAGTCTGATTACCATACAGTAGTCTGATTACCCAACCAGTAGTCTGATTACCCATACAGTAGTCTGATTACCCAACCAGTAGTCTGATTACCCATCCAGTAGTCTGATTACCCAACCAGTAGTCTGATTACCCACCCAGTAGTCTGATTACCCATCCAGTAGTCTGATTACCCAACCAGTAGTCTGATTACCCACCCAGTAGTCTGATTACCCATCCAGTAGTCTGATTACCCAACCAGTAGTCTGATTACCCATCCAGTAGTCTGATTACCCATACAGTAGTCTGATTACCCAACCAGTAGTCTGATTACCCATCCAGTAGTCTGATTACCCATACAGTAGTCTGATTACCCACCCAGTAGTCTGATTACCCATCCAGTAGTCTGATTACCCATCCAGTAGTCTGATTACCCAACCAGTAGTCTGATTACCCATACAGTAGTCTGATTACCCATCCAGTAGTCTGATTACCCATGCAGTAGTCTGATTACCCATGCAGTAGTCTGATTACCCATCCAGTAGTCTGATTACCCATGCAGTAGTCTGATTACCCATGCAGTAGTCTGATTGCCCAACCAGTAGTCTGATTACCCAACCAGTAGTCTGATTACCCATCCAGTAGTCTGATTACCCATCCAGTAGTCTGATTACCCAACCAGTAGTCTGATTACCCATGCAGTAGTCTGATTACCCACCCTGTAGTCTGATTACCCATCCAGTAGTCTGATTACCCATCCAGTAGTCTGATTGCCCATACAGTAGTCTGATTGCCCAACCAGTAGTCTGATTGCCCAACCAGTAGTCTGATTACCCATCCAGTAGTCTGATTGCCCATCCAGTAGTCTGATTACCCAACCAGTAGTCTGATTACCCATACAGTAGTCTGATTACCCAACCAGTAGTCTGATTACCCATACAGTAGTCTGATTACCCAACCAGTAGTCTGATTACCCATACAGTAGTCTGATTACCCATACAGTAGTCTGATTACCCATACAGTAGTCTGATTACCCAACCTGTAGTCTGATTACCCAACCAGTAGTCTGATTACCCATCCAGTAGTCTGATTACCCACCCAGTAGTCTGATTACCCAACCAGTAGTCTGATTACCCAACCAGTAGTCTGATTACCCAACCAGTAGTCTGATTACCCAACCAGTAGTCTGATTACCCATGCAGTAGTCTGATTACCCAACCAGTAGTCTGATTACCCAACCAGTAGTCTGATTACCCATCCAGTAGTCTGATTACCCAACCAGTAGTCTGATTACCCATCCAGTAGTCTGATTACCCAACCAGTAGTCTGATTACCCAACCAGTAGTCTGATTACCCATACAGTAGTCTGATTACCCAACCAGTAGTCTGATTACCCAACCAGTAGTCTGATTACCCAACCAGTAGTCTGATTACCCATCCAGTAGTCTGATTACCCAACCAGTAGTCTGATTACCCAACCAGTAGTCTGATTACCCATGCAGTAGTCTGATTACCCAACCAGTAGTCTGATTACCCATGCAGTAGTCTGATTACCCAACCAGTAGTCTGATTACCCATCCAGTAGTCTGATTACCCAACCAGTAGTCTGATTACCCAACCAGTAGTCTGATTACCCATGCAGTAGTCTGATTACCCAACCAGTAGTCTGATTACCCATACAGTAGTCTGATTACCCATGCAGTAGTCTGATTACCCAACCAGTAGTCTGATTACCCAACCAGTAGTCTGATTACCCATGCAGTAGTCTGATTACCCACCCAGTAGTCTGATTACCCACCCAGTGCACACCTGCCGCAGCAGTGACAGTGTTTGTTGACTAGAACTGACCCTGGACCAGCGTCCTGCAGCAGCACCGTCCCTACTCCTCAGTAACATCTCCTCCAACACTTCCAGCTTCTCTAATGCACGAACTGGAAACTTCATGAAAAACAAACAAACAACAACTTAGAGCCGTATCAGATCCGTGCAGAGCCTGACGGAGGCGCGAGGAGCCTGGCGGAGGCGCGAGGAGCCAGGCGGAGGCGCGAGGAGCCTGGCGGAGGCGCGAGGACATAGAGCTGAGCTCCACAGGCGCTGCGCACTAACACTACAGCTAGAAAGCGTCCAGATTAAGGCCAAGTTACATAACTGGGACTCCATTTGTGCTTTTGCATTGTGCGCTGCACACACACACACACACACACACACACACACACACACACACCACTAGAGTTGATGCTTTGATGACAGAAAAACAACAACAACTTGTTTCTGAACTCACTTCACTGATGGCACGGAGCTCGCTGTCCCACTGCCCCCCCTTCTCCAACCCCCCCCCCCCTCCACCATGTTACTGTGTAATAAACCAAGTGTCCAATAGTTTGGTGGAAACGCGTCCGTGTCGGTGGAGGCTGAGGAGACTGACACCGTAGTTTGTGGGTAACAACAACAACAACTGAGAGGTTCCAGGGTCTGACCTGCCCCCCCCCCGGGATGCTGCTGCCCCCCCCCCCTCCTTACCTCGGGATGGTGATGCATTTGGTGTTGATGTTCTGCGTGGTGATGGCTTTCTCCAGCTCGTCCAGCTGGCCCGTCTTCTTCAGCTTCTTCACCAGACTCTTCACGGCTTTCTCGCACCACTTCTCCTCCTGGCCGTTCTGCTCGCCTTTCTTCCAGCCCAGCAGTCTTTTCACGATGGGGGGGGTGAAAGGCAGAATTGACATGTTGAGTTTTTGTAGTAAAGTCCTTCCAGTGTCGAGAAGTCCGCTCGGTTTAGGACGAAACGCGGACCGTCGGTCGGTCGGTGGGTCGGTCGGTGGGTCGGCTGCTCCTCACAACGAGCCGAACGGCGGAGGAGGAGGCGGTAGTTCCAGCTGGAGTCCGGTTCTTCTTGTTGTTGTTGTTGTTGTTGTTGTTGTTGTTTATTAAACGCCACACGGAAGCATCCCGGAGTTAAACCCCTCGGTTTGAGCGCCCTGTCCGTCTGGATAGAGCTCAGCGGCGGACTGTGCACCGAGAGACTGTTGCGCTGTGGATTTAGTGCTCCTCCGCCAGGAAACCTAGTCCCGTCTGCACTCCTTCAAGCCGTTGCTCTTTAACGTGTTTTCAACTTGAGTCACACCCTCGCAACGACTGTTTTCGACTAGTTGGAGAGTTCAAACAGCAAAGTGAAAGTACTCGGTGAGCGTTTTTCCTCCGGATGCACTGAAGCCCTGAGCAGCAAAGTTTTGTCAAGTTCATCCGCGGTGCAGAGTCCGCCGACTGAAGTCTGCTCGAAGTCTGCATCAAATGCTAATGCGGGGGGAGAGGGTGGGACGAGGGGGGGCTGCTGCTGAGAGTCCCATTCAGGCTGCACAGCAGAGCCGTGAAAGGCCAGGAGCAGCTGGCCAAATGTGCAGCGCTGATGTTGCACAATCCCTGCCTTTCCCTGCTGCTGCTGCTGCTCGCAATACAACTGCATGGCTGCAACTACACAACTACACAACTACACAACACACAGTCTTGACTTATGTAACACTTAGCAAAACAGTTTATTGTGAGTAGATTCTGAAAGTTAGATTAAATCAAACCTTCATTATTTATGCATTTATTTCAAAGGCTTCATGGTTTTATACATTTAAACACATTCATCTAAGATTCCATGACATCATATCTAGAAAAACTGCTACTGTAGGATTATAGCTATAGACAAACAGGTTGAACTGTGACAGAAAGATGATAACAACACGACAGCCTCTAGCTTTATGTCTTCAAGATGCTGAGGTTCTGTTTAAACTGAGCAAAAGGTAAAAATGCTTTATTTATTCTTTGTGAATAGTCTTGAAAACTCCCCAAATTAAATCACCCATCTGTTTCAGTTTATCTGTGCAACATAATTATAGTCAAAGAGAGCCATGATGTTCTTATTTCCCTCCACAGAGTAATAAAGTTTTAGTTTTTTAACTTTAAAAGGAAAATTGACTCATTTTTTTCTTTTCCATTTTATTTTTGGAAATCCACATATTGTTAATTATGCAACTGGCAGTTGTGTAGCTGCTGTTGCATAAGGATTCATGTGTGTTTGTTATACAAAGGCTTATGGGCTTTGACGTTGGGCATCTCCAACACAAGACTTTCCAGTAATTGCTGCTGGTTGTTTGTCTCCACGTGGGTAAATAACTGAGGAGAGATGGAAGACGATAGAAGTCACGCACGCCGCCGACCTGCCTCGGCTTGTCAGGCGCCAACGCGCTGCGCCAACGCGCTGCGCCGCCGCTAAAGGTGGCAGTTTGGTCTGCAGCACCACGCACTCAGCCCCCAAAACCACACTCTCTCTCTCATACGCATGCAGACGTACATCCCCCTCCCTCACACACACACACACACACACACACACACACACACACACACACACACACACACACACACACACACACACACACACACACACACACACACACACAGTGTGAAGGAGTCAAAGTGCCAGATGTACAATAGAGTGTGTAGCAGCTGAGCTCACCACAGAGAGAGAGAATGATGGTGGGACAGTTCTGGGTGCGAGGCTGCCTTTGTTCTTCAAGCTTCAAAAGACAGACTTTATTGTGTTAAAGACCGTTTTCCAAACTTGGATGTCCTGTTTGCGCGTGCTTGAAAGAGTTGTAAAGAGTTGTGAATGCTCTGCACAAAGAGACGGTGCACTTGCTGGGTGTTCATTCACCAAGGGCACTTTTCAAAGCAGTGTGATACGTAACAAAGGCGTGAGCAGAAAAACCAGTGCATTCAGTTACACATGAAAACATTTAGTCACCTGTTTCCTTCCCATCGTTCACTCTGATTAAGTCAAAGAAACTGCACATGAAGTGAAGTTCACGCTGGTTTTTTCTCATCTCTTTTGTTTTGAAGTGCAAATCTTTAATCACGGTCTCCATTGACAGTTGACAGTGGAACAAGAATAGTAGCATTGACTTGGTGGTATGTGTGTAGGCCTGCAGCCACGCCCACATGCAGCCGTGCCCCTCTCGGTGCACGCCGTGCCCCTCTCTGTGCACGCTGTGTAGTTGCTGCTAAAAATACAGCTGGCCGGAGGCTCAGCAGGACAGACACCTTCCTTTCATCTATTCTGGTCACACATCAGGGTCTATTTATACGTCTGCTAAAGGCGTCTCAAGGTTCTGTCTTCATACTTTGTTCTTTTATTTGGATCAATAGATTTTACACAACAATGTAAATACATCAACTCCTCCTTATAATAAAACTGGACCATTTCAAAACATGCTGTTCAATCAGTTCCTTAGCAAGAAGTAGTTTAGGTCGGAGCGGCGGGTCAGAGGAGAAGACCCTCTACCCTCTCAGACCCTCTACCCTCTGCAGACCCTATACCCTCTGCAGACCTTCTCCTCTCTGCAGACCCTCTCCTCTCTGCAGACCCTCTCCTCTCTGCAGACCCTCTCCTCTCTGCAGACCCTCTCCTCTCTGCAGACCCTCTCCTCTCTGCAGACCCTCTCCCCTCTGCAGACCCTCTCCTCTCTGCAGACCCTCTCCTCTCTGCAGACCCTCTACCCTCTGCAGACCCTATACCCTCTGCAGACCTTCTCCTCTCTGCAGACCCTCTCCTCTCTGCAGACCCTCTCCTCTCTGCAGACCCTCTGCAGACCCTCTCCTCTCTGCAGACCCTCTCAGACCCTCTGCAGACCCTCTCCTCTCTGCAGACCCTCTCAGACCCTCTGCAGACCCTCTCCTCTCTGCAGACCCTCTCCTCTCTGCAGACCCTCTCCTCTCTGCAGACCCTCTCCTCTCTGCAGACCCTCTCCTCTCTGCAGACCCTCTACCTTCTGTAGACCCTCTCCTCTCTGCAGACCCTCTCCTCTCTGCAGACCCTCTACCCTCTGCAGACCCTCTACCTTCTGTAGACCCTCTCCTCTCTGCAGACCCTCTACCTTCTGTAGACCCTCTCCCCTCTGCAGACCCTCTCCTCTCTGCAGACCCTCTACCTTCTGTAGACCCTCTCCTCTCTGCAGACCCTCTCCTCTCTGCAGACCCTCTCCTCTCTGCAGACCCTCTACCCTCTGCAGACCCTCTACCCTCTGCAGACCCTCTCCTCTCTGCAGACCCTCTACCCTCTGCAGACCCTCTCCTCTCTGCAGACCCTCTCCTCTCTGCAGACCCTCTACCCTCTGCAGACTCTCTCCTCTCTGCAGACCCTCTCAGACCCTCTCCTCTCTGCAGACCCTCTCCTCTCTGCAGACCCTCTACCCTCTGCAGACTCTCTCCTCTCTGCAGACCCTCTCAGACCCTCTCCTCTCTGCAGACCCTCTCCTCTCTCAGACCCTCTACCCTCTGCAGACCCTCTACCCTCTGCAGACCCTCTCCTCTCTGCAGACCCTCTCCTCTCTGCAGACCCTCTCAGACCCTCTCCTCTCTGCAGACCCTCTCCTCTCTGCAGACCCTCTCCTCTCTGCAGACCCTCTCCTCTCTGCAGACCCTCTCCTATCTGCAGACCCTCTCCCCTCTGCAGACCCTCTACCCTCTCAGACCCTCTCCTCTCTGCAGACCCTCTCCCCTCTGCAGACCCTCTCCTCTCTGCAGACCCTCTCAGACCCTCTCCTCTCTCAGACCCTCTACCCTCTCAGACCCTCTACCCTCTGCAGACCCTCTCCTCTCTGCAGACCCTCTCCTCTCTGCAGACCCTCTCAGACCCTCTCCTCTCTGCAGACCCTCTCCTCTCTGCAGACCCTCTCCTCTCTGCAGACCCTCTCCTCTCTGCAGACCCTCTCCTATCTGCAGACCCTCTCCCCTCTGCAGACCCTCTACCCTCTCAGACCCTCTCCTCTCTGCAGACCCTCTCCCCTCTGCAGACCCTCTCCTATCTGCAGACCCTCTCCCCTCTGCAGACCCTCTCAGACCCTCTCAGACCCTCTCCTCTCTACAGACCCTCTCCCCGTTCCCTGTCCCCTCCCTCTCGGCACCTGTTTTCACCCCCAGGGGACACGACCGGCCAAGACAGCTGGTTGGTTTTGGAGGAGTGTAGGGCGAGACGGGGCGGATATGGGGGTGCAGGATGGGGGATGGGATTACAGATGGGCTGAAGTAGGTGGGGGTAGGACATGGTATAGAGGGGGGGGGGGGCGTGGGGGCTTCTGTGAGAAGAATTACTGAGCACAAAAGGCACGTCACCCAGACTGAATGGGCAGCGACCATGTACGATCCGATGGATGATAATGACATTGTGCTGCAGGCCTCAACCTCAGGGGACTTGGTCCTGGGTGTGTGCGTGTGTGTGTGTGTGTGTGTGTGTGTGTGTGTGTGTGTGTGTGTGTGTGTGTGTGTGTGTCTGTGTGTGTGTGTGTGTGTGTGTGTGTGTGAGTGTGATGTCAGCTGGTGTCCCCCTGCAGTAGGAGCAGAGATTAAACTGTGGGTCTCTGGTCAGATGAGATAACAACAGATAAGCAATGTTTGGCCAGATTGAGGAGAAAGAACTTTAAAACTCATAACTTCATAAACTTCAGGATTTGATCATTTAAAAAATCCACTATTTGCAAACATTACACAATATTATTTCATACACGTTTCCACATCATTACCTGCAGCGTCTTTGAAAAGTTACACATTTCACAACATAGTCCTGTAATGTTTATGCAGTACTAATACTAAACTACAGTATATTCTGTTACATACTGTTTATACTCGTCTATATGTTTACAGTTATTCTTCAACAAAGACAACAGGTCATCTTAAATAGGTCAACTTTGTAAACTTTGGTTCTGGGATAAGGCAGTTTTATTAGTATCGCCTGTTTTTACCACCAGTTTGTCTCAAAGGGCTTCACATCCCATAATAACAACATCCTCTGTCCTTAGACCCTCACATCCACTGAGGAGAAACTCCATGGAAAACCAGGAGAAAGCTAAAAGTACCTAAAATAAGAGATGAAAACATATAAACTTGTAGTTGACACCAGTGGTTCAATGAGTCCTTCCTTTTTTTTAATTCAATGTTCAAATTAGGGCCGATGGCGTGAAATTTTAATTTACAGAAGTTTCTGAAAACAAATGTAATAGGCTACTTATTGAAGTGGTACAATTTCAATAAAAAGTTGGGGCCCCCTTGAACCCTGTGAAGGCCTCCTGGGGGCTTTTAGTAACTGTTATATTTAAATAAATCCCTTTACAGTTTCTCAGCTCAGTATTTCTTTATATTTGTCAACGTCACACCTTTAGTGTCTGGTCTATGTGTGAAATGTTGTTTTATCTCAGGTGTGTTTGTGCACGTGGAGTCGAAGCTCCAGGCGATCGACTGAGAACCACATAAAAGTGTTTTTCCCCGGTCTCCTTGGCAACGATGCAGCGACACTGTGTTTTCTTTCTGAGAAAGTCGTCAATCGCTCAACAGCTCCTGACAGATCCTCTGACACACACACACACACACACACACACACACACACACACACACACACACACACACACACACACACACACACACACACACACACCCTCCCTTCTCACTTCAGTTCTCTACAAACGACACCTTCTCTTCTTCTCTCTGTTCCACTTTTGACTGCACTCTTTTTGGAACTTGTTTCACATGTGTATACACATTTACCTCTGTAGATACACATTTACCTCTGTAAATACACATTTACCTCTGTAAATACACATTTACCTCTGTAGATACACATTTACCTCTGTAGATACACATTTACCTCTGTAAATACACATTTACCTCTGTAAATACACATTTACCTCTGTAGATACACATTTACATCTGTAAATACACATTTACCTCTGTAAATACACATTTACCTCTGTAGATACACATTTACCTCTGTAGATACACATTTACATCTGTAAATACACATTTACCTCTGTAAATACACATTTACCTCTGTAGATACACATTTACTTCTGTAGATACACATTTACCTCTGTAAATACACATTTACATCTGTAAATACACATTTACCTCTGTAAATACACATTTACCTCTGTAAATACACATTTACCTCTGTAGATACACATTTACCTCTGTAGATACACATTTACATCTGTAAATACACATTTACCTCTGTAGATACACATTTACATCTGTAAATACACATTTACATCTGTAGATACACATTTACCTCTGTAAATACACATTTACCTCTGTAGATGTTATGCTCACTGAGTATAGATGTATTCTGGACTCTAGTCACTTCCTGTTTTATTTTGTTAAGAGTCTTCCCTGTTTCACTCCAACTTCCTGTCAAGTTTCCCGCCAGTTCTCAGTCTCACCTGTTTGCCATCACTAATCATCCACTCAGTACTTATACACCTAGCTTCCATACCTACCTTGCCAGATTGTCAAGGTTCCTCGGTTCCAAGCTCTCTCGCGTTCTACAAGTGTATGTGTACCCGTGTTTTGACCCCTTGCCTGCATTTTTGACCCTGCTCTTGCCTTGCCCTGTTTGCTACCTTTGCCTGTGGATTTTTGGATCTTTTGGACTGTTTTTGACTCTGCCTCTGTCTTGCCCGTGTCTGTACTTTCGCCCTGTGGACTGCCCTTCTGTGTATGACCCCTGCTCGTCCTGTATTAAAGAGAGTGTTTGATTTCTGCATTTGAGTCTCCTAGCCTGTTCGTTACAGTAGATACACATTTACTTCTGTAGATACACATTTACATCTGTAAATACACATTTACATCTGTAAATACACATTTACCTCTGTAGATACACATTTACATCTGTAAATACACATTTACCTCTGTAGATACACATTTACATCTGTAAATACACATTTACATCTGTAAATACACATTTACATCTGTAAATACACATTTACCTCTGTAGATACACATTTACCTCTGTAGATACACATTTACATCTGTAAATACACATTTACCTCTGTAGATACACATTTACATCTGTAAATACACATTTACATCTGTAAATACACATTTACATCTGTAAATACACATTTACCTCTGTAAATACACATTTACCTCTGTAGATACACATTTACCTCTGTAAATACACATTTACTTCTGTAAATACAGATACACATTTACATCTGTAAATACACATTTACTTGTGTAGATACACATTTACTTCTGTAAATACACATTTACTTCTGTAAATACACATTTACCTCTGTAGATACACATTTACCTCTGTAGATACACATTTACTTCTGTAAATACACATTTACCTCTGTAGATACACATTTACCTCTGTAAATACACATAAACCTCTGTAAATACACATTTACTTCTGTAAATACACATTTACTTCTACATATTTACTTCTGTAAATACACATTTACTTCTGTAAATACACATTTACCTCTGTAAATACACATTTACCTCTGTAGATACACATTTACCTCCGTAAATACACATTTACCTCTGTAGATACACATTTACCTCTGTAAATACACATTTACCTCTGTAAATACACGTTTACTTCTGTAAATACACATTTACTTCTGTAAATACACATTTACCTCTGTAAATACACATTTACTTCTGTAAATACACATTTACCTCTGTAAATACACATTTACTTCTGTAAATACACATTTACCTCTGTAAATACACATTTACCTCTGTAGATACACATTTACTTCTGTAAATACACATAAACCTCTGTAAATACACATTTACCTCTGTAAATGTGTATTTGCCTCTGTAAATACACATTTATTACATCTCTGTAAATACACATTTACCTCTGTAAATGTGTACACATTTACCTCTGTAAATACACATTTACCTCTGTAAATACACATTTACCTCTGTAAATACACATTTACCTCTGTATTAACCTCTGTAAATACACATTAACCTCTGTAAATGTGTACACATTTACCTCTGTAAATACACTTTACCTCTGTAAATGTACATTTACCTCTGTAAATACACATTTACCTCTGTAAATACACATTTACCTCTGTAAATACATTTTACCTCTGTAAATACACATTTACCTCTGTAAATGTGTATTAACCTCTGTAAATACACATTTACCTCTGTAAATAAATGTGTATTTACCTCTGTAAATACACGTTTACTTCTGTAAATACACATTTACTTCTGTAAATACACATTTACCTCTGTAAATACACATTTACTTCTGTAAATACACATTTACCTCTGTAAATACACATTTACTTCTGTAAATACACATTTACCTCTGTAAATGTGTATTTACTTCTGTAAATACACATTTACCTCTGTAGATACACATTTACTTCTGTAAATACACATTTACCTCTGTAGATACACATTTACCTCTGTAAATACACATAAACCTCTGTAAATACACATTTACTTCTGTAAATACACATTTACCTCTGTAAATACACATTTACCTCTGTAAATACACATTTTTACCTCTGTAAATGTGTATTTACCTCTGTAAATGTTAACCTCTGTAAATTTACATTTAAATACACATTTACTCTGTAAATACATTTACCTCTGTAAATACACATTTACCTCTGTAAATACACATTTACCTGTAAATGTGTATTTACCTCTGTAAATACACATTTACCTCTGTAAATACACATTTACCTCTGTAAATACACATTTACCTCTGTAAATGTGTATTAACCTCTGTAAATTTACCTCTGTATTTTACCTCTGTAAATACACATTTACAGAGGTAAATTTACATCTGTATTTTACAGTAGAATACAATTTACCTCTGTATTTTACC
Organism: Decapterus maruadsi; assembly: GCA_030347415.2. Classification (NCBI taxonomy): domain Eukaryota; kingdom Metazoa; phylum Chordata; class Actinopteri; order Carangiformes; family Carangidae; genus Decapterus; species Decapterus maruadsi. Next base: position 36,705,071 of record CM064900.1, read on the forward strand.
TCTGTGAATACAATGTGTATTTACCTCTGTAAATGTGTATTTGCCTCTGTAAATTTACCTTATTAAATACTCATTTAAATGTAGATACACATTTACCTCTGTAAATACATTTACCTCTGTAAATACACATTTATTAATCTCTGTAAATGTGTATTAACCTCTGTAAATACACATTTACCTCTGTAAATGTGTATTAACCTCTGTAAATACAGATTTACCTCTGTAAATGTGTATTAACCTCTGTAAATACACATTTACCTCTGTAAATGTGTACATTTACCTCTGTAAATGTACACATTTACCTCTGTAAATGTGTACATTAACCTCTGTAAATACACATTTACCTCTGTAAATACACATTTACCTCTGTAAATGTGTATAACCTCTGTAAATGTGTACTTACCTCTGTAAATGTGTATTAACCTCTGTAAATGTGTATTTACCTCTGTAAATACATTAACCTTTACTGTAAATGTGTATTTACCTCTGTAAATGTGTATTTACCTCTGTAAATGTGTATTAATCTCTGTAAATACACATTTACCTCTGTAAATGTGTATTTACCTCTGTAAATACACATTTACCTCTGTAAATTTACACCTTTACTGTAAATACACATTTATTAACCTCTGTAAATGTGTATTAACCTCTGTAAATGTGTACTTACCTCTGTAAATGTGTATTTACCTCTGTAAATGTGTATTTGCCTCTGTAAATGTGTATTAACCTCTGTAAATGTGTATTAACCTCTGTAAATGTGTACTTACCTCTGTAAATGTGTACTTACCTCTGTAAATGTGTATTAACCTCTGTAAATGTGTATTTGCCTCTGTAAATGTGTATTAACCTCTGTAAATGTGTATTTACCTCTGTAAATGTGTATTTACCTCTGTAAATGTGTATTAACCTCTGTAAATGTGTATTTACCTCTGTAAATGTGTATTTACCTCTGTAAATGTGTATTTACCTCTGTAAATGTGTATTAACCTCTGTAAATGTGTATTAACCTCTGTAAATGTGTATTAACCTCTGTAAATGTGTATTTACCTCTGTAAATGTGTATTTACAGAGGTAAATGTGTATTTACAGAGGTAAATGTGTATTTTCCTCTGTAAATGTGTATTTACCTCTGTAAATGTGTATTAACCTCTGTAAATGTGTATTAACCTCTGTAAATGTGTATTTACCTCTGTAAATGTGTATTTACCTCTGTAAATGTGTATTTACCTCTGTAAATGTGTATTAACCTCTGTAAATGTGTATTAACCTCTGTAAATACACATTTACCTCTGTAAATACACATTTACTTCTGTAAATACACATTTACCTCTGTAAATGTGTATTAACCTCTGTAAATGTGTATTTATCTCTGTAAATGTGTATTTACCTGTGTAGTAAATGTGTATTAACCTCTGTAAATGTGTATTAACCTCTGTAAATGTGTACTGTAACACGTGGCCATTGTTTCCAGCAGTTGATCCACTCCAGCAGAGGAAACGAGTCCTCACTCGGTGACAGATCTTTTGAAACTTCAGGCTGTTGCTCAACAACTCGCTGTGCTGTGAATAACAGGAAGAGCTATTTTTCCTCTCGCTTTAATTTGCCTGTCACTCAGCAGAAACCTCAGGGCCGACCTGTGTGAATATAAGTCACACGTAACACTAGGTTTGAGAATGACAGATCCTACAGTACGCAACAGATTTACTGTAGAACTCCTGGGACGGTTCACTTCCTGTAAACGTGTATTTGTTATGGAGGCAGGTTCAACACACACATCTCTTCTTACCGCTGGAGGAAAGATAAGGATGTGGTTTGTTTGTCAACTCATCACAATCGGAAATGAGGTTTTTCTGATGTACAGTACTGATGTAATTAAACTTGTACCAGCATGGGACCCGGATGTTGGTACTGGCTGTCAGAGAGCAGGCTTCAACCCCAACCCTCGGCCCCTGGGTCTCTGCATCAACCCTCGGCCCCTGGGTCTCTGCATCAACCCTCGGCCCCTGGGTCTCTGCAGCTCCACCTCAACCCTCGGCCCCTGGGTCTCTGCATCAACCCTCGGCCCCTGGGTCTCTGCATCAACCCTCGGCCCCTGGGTCTCTGCAGCTCCACCTCAACCCTCGGCCCCTGGGTCTCTGCATCAACCCTCGGTAAATGGGTCTCTGCATCAACCCTCGGTCCCTGGGTCTCTGCAGCTCCACTTCAACCCTCGGCCCCTGGGTCTCTGCATCAACCCTCGGCCCCTGGGTCTCTGCATCAACCCTCGGCCCCTGGGTCTCTGCATCAACCCTCGGCCCCTGGGTCTCTGCAGCTCCACTTCAACCCTCGGCCCCTGGGTCTCTGCATCAACCCTCGGCCCCTGGGTCTCTGCAGCTCCACTTCAACCCTCGGTCCCTGGGTCTCTGCAGCTCCACTTCAACCCTCGGCCCCTGGGTCTCTGCATCAACCCTCGGCCCCTGGGTCTCTGCAGCTCCACTTCAACCCTCGGCCCCTGGGTCTCTGCATCAACCCTCGGCCCCTGGGTCTCTGCATCAACCCTCGGCCCCTGGGTCTCTGCATCAACCCTCGGCCCCTGGGTCTCTGCATCAACCCTCGGCCCCTGGGTCTCTGCATCAACCCTCGGCCCCTGGGTCTCTGCAGCTCCACATCAACCCTTGACCCCTGGGTCTCTGCATCAACCCTCGGCCCCTGGGTCTCTGCATCAACCTCGGCCCCTGGGTCTCTGCAGCTCCACTTCAACCTCTGTAAATGGCCCCTGGGTCTCTGCATCAACCCTCGGCCCCTGGGTCTCTGCAGCTCCACTTAACCCTCGGCCCCCGGGTGTCTGCAGCTCCACTTCAACCCTCGGCCCCTGGGTCTCTGCAGCTCCACTTCAACCCTCGGCCCCTGGGTCTCTGCAGCTCCACCTCAACCCTCGGCCCCTGGGTCTCTGCATCAACCCTCGGCCCCTGGGTCTCTGCATCAACCCTCGGCCATTGTTTGGGTCTCTGCAGCTCCACCTCAACCCTCGGCCCCTGGGTCTCTGCATCAACCCTCGGCCACTGGGTCTCTGCATCAACCCTCGGCCCCTGGGTCTCTGCATCAACCCTCGGCCACTGGGTCTCTGTTTGCTCCACCTCAACCCAACGGATTCCCTGGGTCTCTGCAGCTCCACCTCAACCCACATCGGCCCCTGGGTCTCTGCATCAACCCTCGGCCCCTGGGTCTCTGCATCAACCCTCGGCCACTGGGTCTCTGCATCAACCCTCGGCCCCTGGGTCTCTGTAGCTCCACCTCAACCCTCGGCCCCTGGGTCTCTGCAGCTCCACCTCAACCCTCGGCCCCTGGGTCTCTGCATCAACCCTCGGCCCCTGGGTCTCTGCATCAACCCTCGGCCCCTGGGTCTCTGCATCAACCCTCGGCCCCTGGGTCTCTGCATCAACCCTCGGCCCCTGGGTCTCTGCAGCTCCACCTCAACCCTCGGCCCCTGGGTCTCTGCATCAACCCTCGGCCCCTGGGTCTCTGCAGCTCCACCTCAACCCTCGGGTCTCTGGGTCTCTGCATCAACCCTCGGCCCCTGGGTCTCTGCATCAACCCTCGGCCACTGGGTCTCTGCATCAACCCCCTCGGTCCCTGGGTCTCTGTAGCTCCACCTCAACCCTCGGCCCCTGGGTCTCTGCATCAACCCTCGGCCCCTGGGTCTCTGCATCAACCCTCGGCCACTGGGTCTCTGTAGCTCCACCTCAACCCTCGGCCCCTGGGTCTCTGCATCAACCCTCGGCCCCTGGGTCTCTGCAGCTCCACTTCAACCCTCGGCCCCTGGGTCTCTGCATCAACCCTCGGCCCCTGGGTCTCTGCATCAACCCTCGGCCACTGGGTCTCTGCATCAACCCTCGGCCCCTGGGTCTCTGTAGCTCCACCTCAACCCTCGGCCCCTGGGTCTCTGCATCAACCCTCGGCCCCTGGGTCTCTGCATCAACCCTCGGCCACTGGGTCTCTGTAGCTCCACCTCAACCCTCGGCCCCTGGGTCTCTGCAGCTCCACTTCAACCCTCGGCCCCTGGGTCTCTGCCCAGCTGGCCCACTCAGGAATCCATCCTCATCTGTGTGTGTGTGTGTGTGTGTGTGTGTGTGTGTGTGTGTGTGTGTGTGTGTGTGTGTGTGTGTGTGTGTGTGTGTGTGTGTGTGTTTGCCTTTTCAGTTTCCAGCCAACACAATTTCATGGTCCTTTATGAGAGGGAGCACTGACAAATACTGTCTCCTTTGTCCTTTTAGTTGGAATAAAAGTAGACAAAATTAAATATTTCACAAAAACACAAATGCTGCCATTATTCTGTCTTGTAGATATTTCCAGAAAACACGACCCTTGACCTTTGTGTCCACAGTGGTAGTTGCAGCCGCGACTCTGGGAAGGTTTCTGTTTTGATTTTCTTCAGAAGGGTTGAGAGGTTGACCCCCTCCCCCACTTGTGAGCGCTGCAAACCCTTGAGGGGAAATAGGTCAGTGTGCTGCGTGTCCTGTAGTAACAGGCTGTTGCTCACCACCACCACCACCACCACCACCACCAGCAGCAGCACTGTGTGACTTTTCCCTGACACCGTGGGCGCACACGCACGCGAGTGGATCAAACACCAACACATGAGTCAGAGCAGGTAGGTCGACTCTCTTCCCATATATGGTCACGGTGACCGTAACCTGCGGTGCAGTGAAAAGCTAAGCTGCGGTTTATCTCCAGTCGAGAGCCGTGACTCACGTTGGGAAACAACAATCCCAGAAGACGAGCCGGTGTTCCTACGATGACTGATTCTAAAACACTTGCAGCTTGTCTTCAGCCACTACTGTCATGACTTACCTCTGAGTCATGACTCACTATAAATGGCTGTTGGTCAATCCCTGTGAGAGCAAATTTCCTGTTGTTAGCATGCCTGCATAATCTCATTGATAGCAGACAGGATATTGAGTTGAGGTCATTCGGTTTGAGATGCTGTGCAAAAGGAAAGTAACACAGAGTGCGAGCCACATATGAGAGCGTCATTTGGTATCATTTAACAGCACATGCTCTATCAAAGCACTCGCGCTAAATTGGTTGCGGATGTTGATTCAGCTGAACTTCTAAATCTGTCAAACAGTGGAGCAACAGCCCAGAGTTTTCTTCTGTTATGATATGCACACTGAACAAAATCCTTCTGACGAGTGACTCAACTCACCGTGGTCACGATGAGCTCACTTCACACAGAGTTAATTACAGCTAAACCGTCAGCGGGAGCTTCCTCTCACCCATTAGTTTATTTGAAAAGGGACAGTATACATTAAAAGAATAGTTAACGCCAAAAATGGTATTTCACTCATTGTCTATCTAAGTCATGTCGACTAAGGGCTGGGAGAAGTTTCACAGTCCTTGTGGCGTCTTTCCGACCTCCCATTTCTCCGACTTAAGTCGCCCTAACCCTTAACCTTACCCTAAACCTAACCTTAACGCTGTCGGAGAAATGAGCCGTTGGACTGACGTATGCTCCTCCAGTATTTGTCCATATGACGGTTGCAAATGGACACCAACTGTCTTCATAACAAAGACACCAAAAGACATCCAGATCCCTCCACGCTGCTGGTCTGTAATGTCCGTCTTGTATTGAAGCCCCGACATGCGGCATTGTCCCGAAAAAAATGAAATAAGTCCATATTTCAAGCTTGTTTGCAGCGAAAGCTCCTCTTCCTGGTCTGCCCATCAATCTCGCGAGATTTGCGTCGACGTCAGTTAATCGAGATTGGTGGACGGACCAGGAAGAGGAGCTTCCTTTAGTGTAAAACACACTAAAAACAAGTATTTATCATCCCATTTGTTTCTCATCTCTTTGTTACGTTGTTAGTTCTTTATCCGTTAAACGGTTGGTTTTTCACTGATGATTTCAGTTTGAACTCTAATTATTGTTCTCATCGTTATAACCAGGTCAGAATTTACACCGTTAACACCAAAATTGTCATGATTCGAACCAGAGCATTTTAGAACTTTGTGGGAAAAACTGTTTTTTTCTTGTTTAAATAAAGTCAAAAAGCCTCAATGGCAGGGCTCCAGCGTGCGACCTAATAGGTCGCATATGCGACTTAATTTCTTAAGGTGCGAGTTAAAATTTAATTAGGTCGCTCCAGTGCTACTTGCAGGAGGAAAAAGTTTTTTTCCCCATTTTAAATAGCATCCGTTTCAAAGTAAAACAAATAAATAGATGAACTTGCACTGTGTCTGCACTGTGTCCGCCTTGTCAGCAGGCTGCCACCACCCCCGCCCCCACCGCTTGCACAGCGCTAGACGCTACAATGTTGTCGTCTTATTATTAGCCATTAGCCGCAGCTAGTTAATGTTAACCTTATCAGACATGCTAATCTATTGATTAGGCCACGGTGACCAAACGTCCTCTTTCGCACGGACACGTCCACTTTTCACGTCGTGTCCGTGGCGTCCGGGTTTTTTTTTTTTAATGAACTCATAAACATGTCCGCGGTGTTGTTTTTAACGGGACCGCGACGGATTAAATGACTAGACACCGGGGCTGAAGTCCGGACCGGCGTGTTCATTCTCGGTCTACTTCCTATTTTAACTTAATGTTTGAAGCATGGTGGTGTAGGAGCTCAGAGGAACAGACAGCAGCCCACTGCTTCACAGCAGTTACAGTAAAGACGCAACTCTAGAGTGAGTGAGTGAGTGAGAACCCCCCCCCAGACAGTAAAGAAGCAGTTGTGTGTGAGGAGAGAGACAGTGATTTTTTTTATCCATTTGGTATCGAAAATGGTATTGAGTATTGAATATTTTCCTGATCCATATTGAGTTGAACATTTTAGTATGGTGACCATGATAGTGACAACCTTAGTGCCAGTAACTGTCCATCTGATTGGCTCTGGACAACTGCAGTGTCAGAAGGTCAGAATAGAGAAGTTGGTGCCATGAGGGGCTGAAAGATGATGGAGACCAGGGTATCGATGGAGAAGGGACGAGTTTGGAACAGAGCTATGCACTGAGAATGTAAAACCAATCTCTGCCATTATAGCCCTTCACCCAAAAGAAGTAACTAAGTAACTTTTACTCTGAATACACTTTAAATGAGCTACTTTTTACTTGTACTTAAGTAGATTTTTACACCGGTACTTTTACTTTTACTTGAGTACAATTTCATCAAGAGATTATTTTAGCATTCTTACCTCATCAGCCCACTCTACTGCAGCCTCCTTAAACATGCCGCTCTGTGTTTTAGGTCACGTATTAATAACACGCTATACAAAGAAAAATATGGCGCTACCTAATTTGTTTTGGTGCTACTAAATGAAAAACTAGGTGGCACCAGTGCTACCTGTGAAAAAGTTAGTCTGGAGCCCTGCTCAATGGTACTTTTATGCATAAAAAACCTTTTGCTTGATTGGTTGTCACTGCATACTTATTAGAATACGTATTAGAATTTAACATCGTGTCCTGTGTTGTTATGTATGTTTGTTTTTCACACACCTTTACACTTCTTTTGTTTCCTGCTTTATGTTGTTTTTTTTCTGTATCAGTGTTCACATTTTTGTTTGTGAAGCCATTTCTTTGGCGTAGTTTCTTCATCATGTTGGAGCATGAATGTTGTCAGCTGTCCGTTCACAACTGATGCTAAATTTGAGCTCTCAGCGTCATCATCACAGCTAAACAGGCGTCATAAGAGGAAGTCCTGACAGAAACACACTAAAGACTGACACAATAATGCCTGAGTGAGTACTGGTCAAGCTCATTATTACAGAAAAGAAGCAGATGGGTTAGGGTCGCTTTTCAGAGTTATATCTCGATAAAGATCAGTAAAGTTGAGCTGATGCAGGTCAGTCACTGCCACTGGGTCATGTGACCTCTGACCTCATGCAGGACTCATACTGATTATTTTCCACCATCCACGAAGGTTTTCTTTGATGTTGATGGTTTTGTTTTTTGCATCATCATCTATTTTGACATTCACTCAGGCTTTCCAGCTGATCCAGAGATTGAAGCTGTAACCACAGCCTTGACTCATCTCCACTATCTAAACATCACTTCAACATGAAGTAACTCAAACCTGTCACTGTCTCTTATACTGTATATTCCTTACCAAACAAGAAAACATAAAGAAAAAGGGATGTGTGCAGTGCAGCTATGTGTCCATCACAAACCAGTCTGATTGTTCAAATAAAACAAATGTCATCAGAATATAATGATTCCCTTCACAGTAAAGTGTCTCAGTCACCACATGCTTCATTACTGTAAAAGAAAGAAAACATCTGTTTTTCTCTACTCTGCTGAGTGTGATCATGTGTCATATTATGGTCTGTTGGGGGAAAAAGGGTAAATATCGCCACCCAGTGGTAAGAGTTCCTCTATGACAAACATTTGCACTTGTTAAATCTTCTGTGTGTTTGTGTGTTTTCTGATGAACAGATTCAGTCCTTGTAACTGTCATCGTAGCAGACAAACACTTAGTCTTTATAGTTCATCAACCATTCTGCTTTTCTGAGGGAGCTTCACTGTGACGAGGCCTGGCTACGACAGATTACATGCAATAGTAGATGAATTAGGTCTAAAACCATCCATGATGCTGTCCACTGCACATCGCACGATACACAACACTAAAGAGGATTTGATCAAGTAAAATTCGTTTTGGAGCCGTAATTGCACATTATATCCGGCATACCAGCCTCCATTTGCATTTTTATGACAACAAAACCCCTCCGTCTCATAACATATGCATAGAAGATCAAGCATTTGGTCACAGACCATTGCTTTTCTTTGTGGCTGATATAATTTCTCATTCTCCTAAGCCCTATTCACACACCCCTTGACAATATGCAAATAATGTCCCTGGGCGACCATTGTGTTGCCACACTTGAACAGTATGAGTGAGAGCAACACTATTGTTGCTGGGGTTGTTATCAAATTCCATGAGCCTTTAAAGAATGGCAGCAGCTGATCATAATGTAGAGGCGTAAACAAAGAGATCTATGTAATCTGCCTAACGCTGTTTGGAAATGAGACACTCAGCGATTCCCGTCCCGGCCCATTCTGCAGCGACCTCTGCTCACTTTGAGGTAAAGACACACAAACCGGCTCAATGTCTGTGGAACATAAAGAGGACACATGGCAGGCCAACGTGCTCCATAATAATCAGAATAATTCAGCCATTTACAACAGAGATCCACGGGGTGAGAGGGTCAGCGATGGTGATTGGAGGACTGACGTCAGCTGAGGTGGAGATGGTGATGGAGGTGGAGTCTTCTACATGGTGAGTTTCCTCAGGTTTACAGTAAGTTCATGTCAGCTCAACTAGTCTTCATGTGATGTGTGTGTGTGTGTGTGTGTGTGTGTGTGTGTGTGTGTGTGTGTGTGTGTGTGTGTGTGTGTGTGTGTGTGTGTCCTCCCAGTCTCTGCAGTCGTTTCCAGCTGCAGGAATCAGCTGAGTTTCTGTTCATGTGACTGAGGAGGTTTTTGTACGACACTAGTCTACCACTAAACCACTAAACCACTGTTAAACTGCAGCATCTTCAGTCTGGACTGATGCTCAGAGTGAAGTCAGACTTTCATCCTCTGCCTGTTCTGTCATAAACTGTAAAACTGTAAAACTGTAAAACCCTGAGGTTTCTCCGATTTTTCCCTGTTAAAGGGTTTTCTATGGAGTTTTTCCTCAGTCGATGCAAGGGTCTAAGGACAGAGGATGTTGTTACGATGTCATGTGAAGTCCTTTGAGACAAACCGTTTGTGAAAAAGGGCTATACAAATAAAATTGACTTGCCTTGCCTGTAGAACGGTCTGGAATCCCTGATACACGCTGGTTGTTCCAAACATGAAGGTTGTGACTGGTCCGACATGTGATGGTGACAGATCTGATGCTCCAGGCTGAGCCACTGGGACCTGACCTCTGGACCCTGAGGACACAGAGACATTAAACTGTCCCAGAACTGGAGCAGGTGCTGCTGATGCAAAGTTACTCTATGGAAATGATCTGGCTGACTCAAACCAGAGACAAGAAGCAAACTGAGTGTTTGAACCTAAGTGGTGATGAAGTACGAAAAAATGGAAATAAAACATTAAAGTTTATATTAGTGAGTCACATGACGAACATCGATGTGTTTTGGCCCTTTAGCATGTCTACTCAATTACATTTCTTTGACTTATTCTTCATAGGAAAATAAATTCAGGTTTCAAATCCTTGAGTGATTTTTTCTTGTGTTGTGTTGAAGGACAGCTGTCAATCATCCAGTCTTCAACTCTCAGGTCTATAAACCGTCCCAGAGCTGCTGATGCAGAATGATCTGAGTGGCTCCAAGAGGCACTTGGATCAATCTGACCATGTTTGTTATCTATCAATAATGTGTTGAAGAGTGTGTTCATACAGATTATTGACCAAATACAGTTTAATACACAGTCTACGTTGATTAGTTTTTCAGACCATGTTTGGTGCAGGAACCAGATGTTGGCAGGAAGTTACTGCAGTCAAACTTTTACTTTATATATTGTTGTGAACTGTATTGTGTAGTTTGACGTGTTTCAGATAAAACTGTGTAATGATCGTCTCCATGCCGATGAGCATGAAAGGCTTCTTAAAGGGAAGTGAAACAATGACTGGTGGAGCTGAAACACCCCCCCCCCCCCCCCCCGCAGTGAAGGTGTTCCGGTGCCGAGGCGGGGGCTCAGCCCTGAGTCTGCAACATTTCAGTCACTCACACTGCAACTTAAAGGAGAATTTCCATTTTTTACAACCTGTACCTTATTTATAGCATAAGATACGATCGTTTCCTCCTCAGATAACTGTGATGTCGCTACAAGTGGTTGTGATGAAATGAGCTCCATCCGTATAATGGTCTCCAGGAGCAGAATGCAGCCTCTAAATATCAGTTCTCTCTAGCCTTCTGTCTGAGAACAGCCTCATCCTCCACAAGAACAGCCTCAACACGTGATGCTGTAGTAGGACCACAGTCCAGTCCATTCCAGTCCACTAGGTGGCGGTAACACCCTCTGAGGTGGTTTGTCAGCACCACCAAAGAAGAAGTGGACCAGACGCTCCAATAGCGGCTAACCAGGTCGCACCACGTCACACATCCTGCTCCGCGTGCAGCGTCATCAGAGATGGCGGATGTAGGAAACAGTCACCAGCACCACAACAACAACAGCATCAACAACAACAACAACTAGTCACAGAGACGCTGCTTCACCGCTGGACAGAGAGGAGACTCACCTGGAGCCGGATCACACATGGACGACGTGGAGATCACCGACGTGGACGAGGCCGGCGTGGAGGTGGAGACCCCGCCGCTCCGGAACCAGGACCTGGGCTCCGTCACCGTGTTTGGTAACGTGACAACACACTGTACACACACACTAACACACTAACACACACTAACACACACACAGCTACACGTTATGGTTGATTGGTGGTTTTTACACTTTATACGTGTGTCTGTGTTACTTCTTCAACCTCTTCTTTCCTGCAGTGAAGTCAACTATCCATGGGCGTAATTTATGGGGGGGGGGGGGGGTTATCATTCAGCCTTAAATAATCATATTATTATATATTATATGCAGTGAATAAAAATATCTACAAGCTGGTGACGTAACGGTATGAAGTACTGGGAGGACAGCTGGTTGCCAGTTAGGAGAGGATAGCTGGTTGCCAGTTAGGGGAGGATAGCTGGTTGCCAGTTAGGAGAGGATAGCTGGTTGCCAGTTAGGAGAGGATAGCTGGTTGCCAGTTAGGAGAGGATAGCTGGTTGCCAGTTAGGGGAGGTTAGCTGGTTGCCAGTTAGGGGAGGACAGCTGGTTGCCAGTTAGGAGAGGATAGCTGGTTGCCAGTTAGGGGAGGATAGCTGGTTGCCAGTTAAGGGAGGGTAGCTGGTTGCCAGTTAAGGGAGGGTAGCTGGTTGCCAGTTAGGAGAGGATAGCTGGTTGCCAGTTAGGGGAGGATAGCTGGTTGCCAGGTAGGGGAGGATAGCTGGTTGCCAGTTAGGAGAGGATAGCTGGTTGCCAGTTAGGAGAGGATAGCTGGTTGCCAGTTAGGGGAGGTTAGCTGGTTGCCAGTTAGGGGAGGACAGCTGGTTGCCAGTTAGGAGAGGATAGCTGGTTGCCAGTTAGGAGAGGATAGCTGGTTGCCAGTTAGGAGAGGATAGCTGGTTGCCAGTTAGGGGAGGTTAGCTGGTTGCCAGTTAGGGGAGGACAGCTGGTTGCCAGTTAGGAGAGGATAGCTGGTTGCCAGTTAGGGGAGGATAGCTGGTTGCCAGTTAAGGGAGGGTAGCTGGTTGCCAGTTAAGGGAGGGTAGCTGGTTGCCAGTTAGGAGAGGATAGCTGGTTGCCAGTTAGGGGAGGATAGCTGGTTGCCAGTTAGGAGAGGATAGCTGGTTGCCAGTTAGGAGAGGATAGCTGGTTGCCAGTTAGGGGAGGTTAGCTGGTTGCCAGTTAGGGGAGGACAGCTGGTTGCCAGTTAGGAGAGGATAGCTGGTTGCCAGTTAGGGGAGGATAGCTGGTTGCCAGTTAAGGGAGGGTAGCTGGTTGCCAGTTAAGGGAGGGTAGCTGGTTGCCAGTTAGGAGAGGATAGCTGGTTGCCAGTTAGGGGAGGATAGCTGGTTGCCAGTTAGGGGAGGATAGCTGGTTGCCAGTTAGGGGAGGATAGCTGGTTGCCAGGTAGGGGAGGGTAGCTGGTTGCCAGTTAGGGGAGGACAGCTGGTTGCCAGTTAGGGGAGGATAGCTGGTTGCCAGTTAGGGGAGGATAGCTGGTTGCCAGTTAGGGGAGGACAGCTGGTTGCCAGTTAGGGGAGGATAGCTGGTTGCCAGTTAGGGGAGGATAGCTGGTTGCCAGTTAGGGGAGGATAGCTGGTTGCCAGTTAGGGGAGGACAGCTGGTTGCCAGTTAGGGGAGGACAGCTGGTTGCCAGTTAGGGGAGGACAGCTGGTTGCCAGGTAGGGGAGGACAGCTGGTTGCGTGCCAGTTAGGGGAGGACAGCTGGTTGCCAGTTAGGGGAGGATAGCTGGTTGCCAGTTAAGGGAGGGTAGCTGGTTGCCAGTTAGGGGAGGACAGCTGGTTGCCAGGTAGGGGAGGACAGCTGGTTGCCAGTTAGGGGAGGACAGCTGGTTGCCAGTTAGGGGAGGACAGCTGGTTGCCAGTTAGGGGAGGACAGCTGGTTGCCAGTTAGGGGAGGACAGCTGGTTGCCAGTTAGGGGAGGACAGCTGGTTGCCAGTTAGGGGAGGACAGCTGGTTGCCAGTTAGGGGAGGACAGCTGGTTGCCAGTTAGGGGAGGGTAGCTGGTTGCCAGTTAGGGGAGGACAGCTGGTTGCCAGTTAGGGGAGGATAGCTGGTTGCCAGTTAGGGGAGGGTAGCTGGTTGCCAGTTAGGGGAGGATAGAATCAGTGTGCTGGTAGGAATACCGTATTAAACCTAAAGTTACATTCCTTGGAATGAGCTGTTGTTGGTCAGTAAAGACTTATCTTATCTTTGATGAATGAAGAATAACTTTTTAATGATATTTAGGCAAACTGTTAATTATTAATCTATTCCTCTACATGTGATCTGGGTTATTAACCCCTGAATGATCCCTTGTTCCCATGCAGTGGGGGAGCTGCTGTCCCAGTACGGCTGGCACCTGCTGGCCGTGACCGCGCTGCTCTACGCGCTCATCCAGTACCTGAGCAGGAAGAGATCCAGCAGGAGCGGCAGCGCTTCACCACAGACTCAGCAAGGTCAGCACCAGCATCTACGCCTACATACACACACCTGACACCTGTACACCTACATACACACACCTGTACGCCTACATACACACCACCGGCTGACACCAGATCAGAGCTCGTACCTGTCACTGGTTCATCATGTCGTCATAGCGACTGGATCTATCTATCTATCTATCTATCTATCTATCTATCTGTCTGTCTGTCTATCTATCATTCCTTGTTATTGAGCTTTGTAGTGGCAGATTTGAATGTTCCGCATCCTGCTTCCCCCCAAGATATCAGATCTCCTTTTGTTTACTACTCAATTGTGTATTTGCATTCTAAGTTTCGGAGACACCAACCTCTCACCTTTCTCATGATGTACTCAAAACCCTTTTGTATTGTAATTGTGCCGACTAGACCTTTTAATCACACTCCAGGATGTCACTGCTGATACCTGTGGAGACATCCTGAGTAGGGGGGCAGACCCCAAAAGGTGTCACACCCAAAGGGGTGGGCTTTTCCTCTGATATAAGTCTTTTGGTTTCCCCACTGTCTTTGTCTTTTCTTATCCATCATCCACTCTGGTATGAACTGACCTTCCATGCTTGGAATAAACTCATGACCAACCTCTATTTCATTATTCACCAACAGCAAACAGCAAAGAATTTCCACGACAATTTGGGGGCTCGTCCGGGATCTCACACGCAATCGTCTAGAGTGAAAAGCAGGCAGCGACAGGCCATCCTGGAAGAAAAAAGTCTTCCAGCCTCCAAACCTCAAAATTCTCTTCTAAGAGGGGAGGGCTGCTGCTGTCATTCTGGATCGTTGCCGCTGAGATTCCAAGAACGTAAGTCTACGAAATTCATCTGGTGAGCACTGAAATATTGACATTTTAATATTTTATTTGTTTTAAATTTAGGGTTTAATTTGACATAATATTTCTGACTTTCATTTTATCCACAATTGTGTCTAATCGGTGAGCCAAGTCAAAGTTGAAATACTTTGGCTTACTTTTTTTATTGCTATTAGGATAGCGTAAATTAAGTGGTTTTCGCTTTCATCACTTGTGCGGGTTATACAATATTTTATTATATTAGTATACACATCGAAGTGGTCCTTACAGAGACGTCTGTATTGAGTTTATCGTGTTGCTCCACTGGTATGGGGAGTAAAGGCCTCCGGATGGTCTGGTTGTGGATATTATGAGAACGAAAGAAATGTGGGGACAAAAAGCTTTAAAAACTATTTTCAATTGTCTGGACAGTTGAGTTTGGATTCCCAATAGGGGAATTCCTTAAAGGAAACTAATGGTAACAAAGGTAAAATGAGGTAAAAGTCTGTAAATCATGAGAGGTTAAAAGAATGTTTACAGATGGAGAAAGTAACACAAAAATTGCTTCTTTACAAAAAAAAAAAAAAAAAAAAAAAAAAAAAATAAAATTTTTGAAAAAGAAAGAAAAATGCAACTCACACTAACACTAGAGCACCGAGCTCGTAGAATTTCCTATTCTTTGTTTCACAGTTGACAACTTTGAAGCCTGGATACACACCTCAACGGCCACGCACCAATTCAGCCTTCATCCACCATAGAATTCTACGATACTTGGCAAGACAAGAGAAACAGACTCCACCACGCCACAACAACAACCAAAGCTGAGGAGCAGCCCATGTGCCTGCTCCAACATCTTCTCCAACTACACACAGACTACGCCATCCCAATCAAGAAGCCTTCAACATGCTCACAGTTGAAGAACCAGAAGGTACAACGTTTGGTTTTTTTGTGTATGGACTTCTTTGACATCAACACAGTCCAGGAACATGGACAACCCAGTCATGAACACGATGTGGACATGGAGAGATGTGGCCGACACAGAAACTCAAGAAGATTGTCTGCTTTCATCATGGCCAACATGGACACCTGAGTTTGAAACTCAAAAGAACTTGATCATCTCCAGCAAACAAAAGACTGAGGATGATTGGGCGTGGTCGGAGAGGAATGAATCCTTGCTGAAAAGTTCAACCAACATGTGAAATCTGAGAAAGGTAATACATACACACACACACACGCAAACACACACACAGTGTACACATCGCTACAAATTGTGTCTGAACACTGACACTTGTTATGATAGAACTGAGCAAAACTTTTGACTTTTGTATATGTGCTTATCAGGTCAAAACAGTTACAGATACTGAACTAAACTCAAACTTCAAACAGGCATTTGCCTCTAAAAACTGCCTGATGGGCAAACACTTAAATGTGCAAATTAGGCCTTTTGTCTGGTCTCAACCAGCCTTTTGCCTGATTTGGCACCAGATGTTTTCACACCCCTACTGCAGTACCCTGCAGTATGTATATCAATGGAAATTGCAACAACCTTTCCAAGTTGGTTACAGAAACCAGAAAAACAATCTTAAGAGCTAATACAGATTTTATGACACCAGATAACTTCAATTGAATCTCTTGTGTCACCAGGACCTGATAAGCAGAGAAGGTTGGTGAGAGAGAGTTGATAATGCAAACACACTACCAAACACAACACAGATGTGCTTTATCACTTTCTCTCACACCAATTCACACATTTACACTTGCAATTAGAGGGAAGATTGAGATCCATTTAAGAGAAACATGTAAGCACACAGCCAATTGACAAGAAAACATATGATCGATCTAGGCTATTCTTAAGAGTTTAACATCTGTTGTGCACATTTAAAGAAAATCCAGCTGGTACCTAAAACTTTTTAGGTTTGTTTGTTTGACTATTTTGATTGTTTGTTTGATTGAATGTTTGTTTGTTAGATTGAATGTTTGTCTGTTCGTTTATTTGTTTGTTTGTTTGTCTGTTTTTTGTCCGAAACAAGTTAAAACTAATTCAGCCCTACAGAAAGTCCCTAAGACACCGTGGGTTGTCAAGAAACATGATGATGACCTCATCAAAACCTGTGAACCTGTTGTCATAACTCCAGAATCTGACTTTAGACCTTCCACATTCAATATCCACTCCAACAAGAAACTATCGATGACATAAAACCGGATTGTGAGTCTCTTAAAACAACAGGAGTAATTGTTCCTTGTGATGACTCTCCAGTGCACACACTTTTGTTCCCTGTAATGACAATTAGAGATAAGAATCTTGTTGAAGCTCCACAAGCAGTTACAATGCTTGTAGCTCATATCATTACCCTTGAAGAGAAATCTTTCACCAATAAACTAAAACTTGCCTTGCAGACTGCTCCAACTTAGAATCTGACTCTATCAGACCTTTCATTCAAATAGTTGATGTGACAAATATATAACTTCTTCTTGGCAGGATCCATGTAGCACTAGAGGTGAGTCCAGTGATTCCCAGTGTGTGGCAGCCTGCACGGAAGCACAAAGGACGTGCTTGTGAAAAGAGGAGGAGAGATTTGACAGTTGAAAGTCTATTTGATTTTACACCCTGATTACTAGTCCAAGGAAATGCCCTTTTGGGTCACTGATGATAGAAAATAACAGAACTGCATTGCCGTCCTCCAACAGGTTGACTCTCCAAGACTGAACCTTTACAAGACACATCATTCACTAACACTGATTTGATTCTTTTTATAGATGGATCTATTTGATTTCACTCTCACTTTGGTAATGTGACACATGAGTGAAACTCATGTGTCAAAAGGGGGGATATTACATATGTTTTGGTTTCTTTTGTTCTGTTGTTTGTTTTGTTTTTGTTTTGTTTGTTTGTTTGTCTTTTGTTGTTGTTTGTTTGCTTGCTTGTTTGTTTTTTACAACAGATACAGCAAGTGAAAACCAGTTTTTCCACAACCAACAACCAGCGTCCACACTCCTCCATGATCTCCAGCTGTGAAGACCCCTGAAAGAGCAGCGTCGATGCATGCAAATCACTGCAAGAAGCCAGAGCCACAAAGGGACCAGCTGTGAACCAGAACACAAAGAGGAGCAACTCCGGCTTGACAGCCCAGAAGAAGATGACAGTCATACAGCACATCTGAAGAAGATGATGAACTCTATCAACGTAACAACTTGACCTACCAACAGCTGAGGAGCAGTAAGAACTAACAGCCGATGAGAAGACAACACATTTCTTTTACCACACACCACAGAAGAACAGATTACCCAAGGAATCCACTCAAGAGGATTACATCAAAACTCTACTGCACACACCAAGTTTCAAGTTTCAAGTTTCAATACTTTATTGCCATGTCAACAACATTGTTGATTGGAATTTGTTTCAATGGACTTCACCATAGCCCAATCACCACAACTCCACTGTCATGTGGGTAGAAGGACTCTTACCCTTGCCACACTGTTCCATGTTTCTACCTTAAAGACATTTGTTCGAGGAGGAAACAGCAACAACTCTCCTTGCCCTTTTCCACTCCCTTCATCATTTCTCCGCATCTTTCTGAAGAACACCTGGATGAGATTTGTTGATGTCCTCAGACATCAAGCTACAAAGCCACATAGACAATTGTGAATCTTGTGAACTCTACAGAAGGCATGTCCCTGCGAGCAATGCCTGCAATAAGGCTCAAGATTTTACAGAATCGTGTTGCACACAACCGACTGATCAAGAGACTTCACTATCATCAATGGGACTGAATATTACAAGTTTGTTCCAGTACAATGTAACTTGACATGAAATAACATATGTGACAACATTACAATTGATTACATGATTCACACACCATAAATTCATTTGGAAAGTTGACAGGTCAAATGTCAGTAAACTAGAATTTTGAAATTGTACTGCTTTTTTAATAATCACTTGTTTTGTTAGTCTGCTCTCACATCTGCATTTTAAATCTTTACATTCAAGAACCACATTTTAGATAACCTTCTAGTAAAACACTCTACCTCTTAATACAGAAGAATGTTTAGAATTGACATCATTGTTTGTTTGAATTTTGTTGTTTATTTGTAACTGATACCTGGATTTCCTGACTATGCTTTCTTACTTTTTTCAACTTTTTCCTTTTCTAACAACTGTAATGACATTTAAGTTGTGACTTTTTCTTGTATGATTAATGAATAATCAAAAGGGGGAAGTGTAGTGGCAGATTTGAATGTTCCGCATCCTGCTTCCCCCCAAGATATCAGATCTCCTTTTGTTTACTACTCAATTGTGTATTTGCATTCTAAGTTTCGGAGACACCAACCTCTCACCTTTCTCATGATGTACTCAAAACCCTTTTGTATTGTAATTGTGCCGACTAGACCTTTTAATCACACTCCAGGATGTCACTGCTGATACCTGTGGAGACATCCTGAGTAGGGGGGCAGACCCCAAAAGGTGTCACACCCAAAGGGGTGGGCTTTTCCTCTGATATAAGTCTTTTGGTTTCCCCACTGTCTTTGTCTTTTCTTATCCATCATCCACTCTGGTATGAACTGACCTTCCATGCTTGGAATAAACTCATGACGGCCGGCCAAGTCTCTATTTCATTATTCACCAACAGCAAACAGCAAAGAATTTCCACGACAGCTTCAATGTAACAGTTAATTATCTGTTTGTTGTGCAGATGCTTCGTTAGTGGCTCAGAGACAAGAGGCCATGGAGGCAGCGCGGAGGAAGATGCAGGCCGAGCTGGACGCCAAAGCAGCCGCGTTCAGAGAGAAACAGCAACAGGTGTGGAGACAGAACAGAAAGGTGTGAAACAGAAGGAGTTTGTTGTTGGACTGAGTGTGATTTCATTTCTCACAGCAAGAAGAAGAGAAGAGGAGGCAGAAGATCGAGATGTGGGACAGCATGCAGCAGGGCAAGAGCTACAGAGGAGCTCCCACGCTGCCGCAGCCGCAGGTCAGTCGCTGCTAACGCTGTCGTCTCTACTAGTTATAGTTAGAGGGGGGGCGGGGTGGTGGGGGGGGGGGGGGGGGGGCCCCCGCTGCAGTGCAGTAGCGTATTTATTCCATTGGAAACAGTCTGAACAGACGTGTGTCGTTGCAGACCAGTGAAGAGGCCGGCGCCTCAACAACGCTGCTGAAACCAAAGACGGAGAAGAAGTCGCTTCGCAGCGCTGGTGAGTTTAAAACGTTACTACTTCCTGCTTTTTGTTGCCTTAAAGGGACAGTACCATGTTTTTAAAGTGTGGTTGTATGATCTACAAATAGCCCCTAAGTACTTTAATTGCAGTAGAAGACTCTCTGCACTCCTCCCGTTAGCAACGCCAGCCCATAATAGCCCTGCCCAGAGATTTACAACTTACATTGTTGTGAATGGACCCAAAGAAACGGCCTATTTTCACGGCCTGAAAGAGGTTTTACCTGAACTGACGTTGGTTAGCGCCTCACGTATCCCTCCGCCCAGGGTTAGCGCCTCACGTATCCCTCCGCCCAGGGTTAGCGCCTCACGTATCCCTCCGCCCAGGGTTAGCGCCTCACGTATCCCTCCGCCCAGGGTTAGAGCCTCACGTATCCCTCCGCCCAGGGTTAGCGCCTCACGTATCCCTCCGCCCAGGGTTAGCGCCTCACGTATCCCTCCGTCCAGGGTTAGAGCCTCACGTATCCCTCCGCCCAGGGTTAGCGCCTCACGTATCCCTCCGCCCAGGGTTAGCGCCTCACGTATCCCTCCGCCCTGGTTTCGCCTCACAATCCCTCCGCCTGGAGGTGGCGCCTCACGTTCCCTCCGCCCAGGAGACCGGCGCCTCACCCGTATCCCTCCGCCCAGGGTTAAAGCGCCTCACGGTCCCTCCGCCCAGGGTTAGAGCCTCACGTCCCTCCGCCCAGGGTTAGCGCCTCACGACCCTCCGCCCAGGGTTAGCGCCTCACGTATCCCTCCGCCCAGGGTTAGCGCCTCACGTATCCCTCCGCCCAGGGTTAGAGCCTCACGTATCCCTCCGCCCAGGGTTACCGCCTCATTCCCTCCGCCCAGGGTTGATCGCCTCACATCCTCCCTCCGCCCAGGGTTCACGCCTCTGATTTCCCTCCGCCCAGGGTTAGCGCCTCACGTATCCCTCCGCCCAGGGTTAGCACCTCACGCATCCTGTTCCTCTGTGTTTCAGACTACAATCCCCTGTCTGGAGGTGGGGGCGGTTCCTGCTCCTGGAGACCGGGCAGGAGAGGCCCGTCCTCCGGTGGATGAGGTTAAAGGAGGTCAGAGAGACATCGGTCTGTGTGACCTTTGACCTCTGACCTTCAATGTGCACAAACTGACTGGACCAAGCTGACGATGTCGCCAAACTCACACTTTACTCTGATTTCTGTCGCTTCATTCTTCTTCTGGGTGTTGATCAGTAGCTGTACATCCTCTGTTTGATTTCCTGGTGTTCACGCTCTGATTTTATCTTCTGCTGCCTTGTTAAAGGGATAGTTCACCCAAAATTCAACTTTCACTCATTAACTCACAAGCTTGTTCTGGAGCGGAAGCTCCTCTTCCCGGTTCGTCAAACTTGGCTTCAATACAAGAATTAGAGACGAGCAGCATGGAGGGATCTGGATGTTTTCTGGTGTGTCTCTTTGTTAAGACAGTTGGTGTCCATCTGCAACCGTTACATGGACATGCACTGCTACGCCGAGACCCTGTAACTCAGAGAAGCCACGAGGACTCTGAACCTTCTCCAGCCCTTAGTCCACATGAGGGGGAGGAGATAATGAGTGAAATTAGAATTTTGGGTGAACTATCCCTTTAAGCATCAAAGGCAATATTATAATCTTGTGAGATTGACAGCTTGTAATGAAGCCATCCCTGTAAACGGTTCTTCACCACCAGGTTTGGCTGATGAACTTCAGTCAGTGTGTTTTCTCCTCCATTAATACTGTACATGTACCACCACCATACATACATATACATACATACATATACATATACATATACATATACATATACATATACATATACATACATACATACATATACATGCATACATACATATACATACATACATATACATATACATATACATACATACATACATGCATACATACATACATATACATACATACATATACATACATATACATATACATACATATACATACATCCATCCATAGCTTCAGAGCTTCTATAAAACCTGCAGCAGCTGCAGCCGTCGGCCAGTGTTTAGGTACAAAGAAATGTTTATTGTTCCAAACATGTAGATGTAGAGACGGTGACGAACTAGAGTCAGAGCCTGAGTGTGACGTGTAACGTGTAACGTGTAACGTGTGACGTGTGACGTGACGGCGCCTCCATCCAGTCAGGACAGACGGCGGCTGCACCTCAGCGAGACTCTGTCCTTTAGCGTGTCACCTGCTTCTCATCTGAATGTACGTCCAGACATAAACACACATTTAATGCAATAAAACACAGATCATCAGAATCAGAATCGTGTCCTTCATGTTTGTTGTTGTTATAGCAACACAAGGCAGTTTTATCAGTTTGTCTCAAAGGGCTTTACATCCCATAACCACACATAAATTGTATTTATAGAACTTTTCACCTGAAGAACAAGCCTCAAAGTGCTGACAATGAAAATTAGAAATAATAATTCAATGAAAATAAAGTAAAGTTATCAAAAAGAAAGAAAGAAAGAAAGAAAGAAGAGAACTAAGAGTCTGTTCAGTCTGATGAAGGTGAGGAAACCATGGAAACGCTGGAGCTTCCTGCAGGAGAGAAGATGAGAAACGATGTCCCACAATTCCTTGCTGCTGCATCGTTTAAAGCAAAGTCTATATTTTCATCTTGTTTGTATTGAAGCTCCCAGTGTCTCAGTTACTGCTCTTCCTGACGGAGGAACAGTTTCTCCTGTGGGGGCTTCACCACCAGAGGGACATTACAGACCAGCAGGATGGAGGGGTGTGGTATCCATGACAACCATTATATGGACCAATCCTGCTGCGTGGACCCCCCGTAACTCAGAGAAGGAACGGAGGACTCTGAAAACTCTCACAGCTCTTAGTCCACATGAGGGGGAGGAGATGATGAGGGAAAGTTGAAGTTTGGGTGAACTATCCCTTTAAAATTCTGTAGACGCCCAAAGGCCATCAAACATGTAATTTCTTTAGCAGACGGCTGCAGACTCTCCGTCTCCTTCCTGCTCATCTTCACAGAATAGGACACGCCCACTGGATGATGTCACTGCTCGCAGGAAACAGCAGCTACTTCCTGGTTCCCCTTGACAACCGACTCCTCGTGTTCAGAACCTGTTGTTGTTGTTGTTGTTGTTGTTGTTGTGGCTGCGTCCTGTCAGTGTTACAGTGGTGCAGGTTTACGATGACGGCTCTGCTCTGCCGGTGACGGATGGTATTTGTTTATTTAAAGCCTTTTTGTTCCTAATGAGACATAAACCTTTAAAAACAGCTACACACACACGTGTTGTTTGTTTTGAACCTCATTAATTTCCTAAAACAGTAGCTTTTGCTTCAACAGGAGGAAATATTGCATTTGTCGGGGACTATTTTCAGCAGCCGATTAATCCTCATTTCTTCCTCTGGACGACATTATTTCCTGGCAGCGATGCGATGTGTGTGGGATCCAGTCAAAATAAACTACAGTGTATCATGTTTATTCTAATGAACAAACATCTGTTGCTGTGTAGAAGTCTGGTTCAACCTGTTCGCTTTGCATCTGCCCTTTAATGATGTGTCATCACCATCTCACGCTGCTGAAGGCGTGTGCCAGCAGGAACTCACGCTGCTGAAGGCGTGCGCCAGCAGGAACGCAGACCAGCAGGACCCACCTGGGAGAAATACCTACACGCAGTAGTACTGCGGCAGTACACATAACACGTACTTGATGTGTATTTACCCTGGCTCTCCTCCTGCGACGTGATTGGCTGCTTCCTGACGGCCCAGGTGCTGCTGCCGTCCCGCTGGCGTCCCGCTGGCGTCCTGCTGGCGTCCCGCTGGCGTCCCGCTGCCGTCCCGCTGCGTTTTGTGAAGTTATCAATACTTTATCTGTGCATATTGAAAATGTAAAGTCTCAATAACACACAAATCAAAATCATGTGTAAACAAAGAGAATAGGGACAAAAACCTTTATCTGTGCATATTGAAAATGTAAAGTCTCAATAACACACAAATCAAAATCATGTGTAAACAAAGAGAAAAACCTACAACCGACCTAAAAGTAGCATTTTGTGTTGAATTTGGATTAAAGTGTTGTAGCCTATTATCAGTTTTTTTTGTAATTATTTAAACTGTTCTTGTAAAACTTGTTTCTGAAGTTTTTTAGATTTTGCCGTAAAGGCTCATCTCCCTGACCTGCAGAGCTGAAAGGGTTAAAGGTCATTTGTTCCTGCTGCAGTCGTGTTATTTAACACTTCTTAAAATGTTTTTGTGTTCATCTTTCTTTCTTTTTTGTGTCATTGTTGTGTGAGCTACTGGACTAATTTGAATTTCCCTGCTAGGGATGAATAAAGTATTCTCTATTCTACAATAACGGTTGAATAATGTTGATTATATTATAGCTACCAACTGTATATTCATCCAGGTGTGAACAATTACTTATAATCACACAGGTTATAATATTAAATGCACTGGGGACACAACAGGTCTATAATGGTCGAGTCATGTTCACATCGAGGTGAAAACCACGTGGGGGAGCTCGAGACCAGAGAGCCGCGCGAGGGACGTGCTGCGTTCGCGAACCTTCAACCTGGAAATACTTTGTTGTGACGTTTTCTATCATGTAACACAAAAATACTATTTTGATCTATTTGTATAAATAAGTGTAACAATGGCGTAACAATAACAGTAGTAATAATAATTGTTAATAATTAAAACATTGGCATCATGAATATATATTTTTGTCCAAAGAACTTTAATGGGGAAAGACGAATGGAAATACATGTTCAACTACAAACAATGCAGCTTTAATATTAGTGACATGGTTGTCATCGTTGTGTTTGTTGTGTTATTTACACAGCTTTAATATTAGTGACATGGTTGTCATCGTTGTGTTTGTTGTGTTACTGAAACAGCTTTAATATTAGTGACATGGTTGTCATCGTTGTGTTTGTTGTGTTATTGAAACAGCTTTAATATTTGTCACCGACTGCAGCTCAACTAACTCTAGTCGCTGATCCTGTGCAGCGGAATTTTCCCAGATCACGTGAACGCCGCATCGTTAAGTCCAATGGCTCGAAGGGATTCACGCAGCCAGCCAATCACAGCGCTGCTACGGAAATTCCGTTGGGTCAAATCAAACGCGAAAGCCTTTTTTGCGAACAGCCCTCTCGATGTCCGTCTGACATCCTTCCAATGGCGAGATAATGGCGAAAATGTGTCCGCGGGTCGAGGCAAAGACACGAGCTGCTGCGTTCGTCGAGCGCCGTTGAAGTTCGGCGGATGGTGCGTCGCCGCGGACGGAGCGAAGCCGAGCGAAGCCGAGCGAAGGGAGGCGACGGAGCAGCGGGTCCAGGTGGCGGCTTCAAGGAGACGCTGTGATGCTACGTAGGCAGCTGGAAGAAAAGGGCTTTTCTACCATGAGACAGTGTGTGTGAACCGGACTGCTGCTGCTGCTGCTGCTGCTGGACACACGGAGCTCCACAGACTCGGCTTTTTGGTTCTTTCTTTTCTTTGTTTGTTTGTCGTTGTTTTAGTTCCGTTTCTATTTAGTTTATTTGTTCGCGTTCCGTCGTTCAGGACAACGTTACGTGACGATCGGCGACGCGGCGGCGGTGCTGGGGAAGTTTTGTGGAATGGCAGGTCGAAGCCGAAGAGCATGGTTCAGTGTTCTGCTGGGGCTGGTGGTCGGCTTCACCCTGGCGTCCAGACTCATCCTGCCCAAGGCCACCGAGCTCAAGAAAGCCGGCCAGAAGCGGAAAGCCAGCCCGGCCGGCGGCGGCGGCTGCGGCGGCGGCGGCGGCGGCGGCGCCCTGAGCGGCGGGCTGAGGAAGGAGTACGGCGGGGTGCTGTGGCCGCCGCCGCCGCAGGATAACGGCTCGCCGGTCACCGAGAAACCCGGAGGCTCCCGGTCCAGCAACTTCCTCTTCGTCGGCGTCATGACCGCCCAGAAGTACCTGAACAACCGGGCCGTGGCGGCGTACAGGTACGTGAGGGTCGGGGGTGGATGTGGAGGTAACGG
Source organism: Decapterus maruadsi (assembly GCA_030347415.2). Lineage (NCBI taxonomy): Eukaryota > Metazoa > Chordata > Actinopteri > Carangiformes > Carangidae > Decapterus > Decapterus maruadsi. Next base: position 36,730,738 of record CM064900.1, read on the forward strand.
AGGTAACGGAGGTAACGTTAACGGTCCGCAGCTCTGATTTAAAGCGACAGCACTTTAGACGTGGCTTTCATTACAATCATACCTGGAGGCTGGAGGCTGGAGCCGGGGCTGGAGCCGGGAGCCGGGGCTGGAGCCGGGGCTGGAGCTGGAGGCTGGAGCCGGGGCTGGAGCCGGGGCTGGAGCCAGGGCTGGAGCCCGGGCTGGAGCCGGGCACCGCGGGGTAAAACCCACCTGGAGCCGGGGCTGGAGCCGGGGCTGGAGCCGGGAGCCCGAGCCGGGCACCGCGGGGTAAAACCCAGTAACCTAACTAACCAGCAGCAGCAGTGGTTTCTGTCTGTCTGCCCCCCCTCTCAGCTCTCAGCTCTCAGCTCTCAGCCTCCACGTCCTGCTTCATGGTGGTTGTTTCAACCTTAGCTCTGTGCTGTAAAATCCTCATTAAAACCCCCCCACCGTGAGTAGCTTAAAGTTGGGTGAAATAACCTCATTCCGCTGCCAGTAACATGATGCATGATCATGGAAGCCATAGTACTGTATGGTGTTAATAACAGACCATCCAACAGGAGCCTCCATCAGCTGCAGCTGCATTGGTTCATGTTCTCCTCAGTGACACGGTGGTGTTTCCCCTCTGCTCTGGTCCACTATCAACTCTGGTGTTTATCTGGATGGGATGAGATGAAGCAGCTGCTCATGTAGCCTACTGGGCTGCTGCTGCTGCTGCTGCTGCTGCTGCTGCTGCTGCTGCTGCTATAGGCCTATCTGGTTTTATTTTATTTATTTAACCAGGCAAAAATCATTAAGAACAAGTTCTTATTTGCAATGACGGCCTGACAAAAAGCACCAGCTTCTAGGGGGGGGGGGCTGTGAAAACAGTACTGGTTAAAAGCAGTGGCATAAAGCACAACTACAGTTGCAGGATGACCACAAAGACAGGTTATGTAGGCAAACAGGTTAGCCTAATAAAACAATAGCTCTTCAGTCATACAGGCATGTAATATAAAGAGACAGACGTCTAGCAGGACAGACATGTAATGTAAAGCAGCAACGCAGCGAGACAGACATCTAGCAGGACAGCGTCTCCAGAGCCCGTCCTCTGAGTAGCTTGTCCTCTGAGCAGCCGGTCCTCTGAGCAGCCGGTCCTCTGAGCAGCCGGTCCTCTGAGCAGCCGGTCCTCTGAGCTGCCGGTCCTCTGAGCAGCCGGTCCTCTGAGCAGCTTCCTGCAGGACTGACGGCTCAGGCTGAGTGATGGGGTTTCCGCTGCAGTCACATCAGTCACAGCGTCGTCCTCCGACACCGCAGACGGGTCATCATGACTCCTGCGCTGATGAAACACCTTCAAGCTCCAGAAATAAACTGTTTCCTTCCTCAAAATAAATAAATGCAACGTGGAGAAGCCGAGACCTGCAGCGTGTCCATGTTTTAATGAGACAGAGTCTGCAGCTTTATAATAATAAACTTTATTTATGAAGGTGGAGGATCAACATGTTTCTGCAGCTGGAGGAGCGTCTGACAACCACAGCTTCACTTCTCTGTTGTTGATGGAGGATAAATGTGATGAATGCAGGTGATAGAGAATAAACCCAGCTTCATTTGATCTCTGTTGTTGATGGAGGTTAGGATAAATTAATGCAGGTGATAGAGAATAAACCCAGCTCAACGTGTTTAAAGGCTTCTACATTGATGTCCATTAGAGTCCCGCCATTAAAGGTCAATATTTAACACGTGTCCTTCTGCTGCGGTCGGTTCTCTGTGAACTTCTGCTCAGTACATGCAGTAATGACAGGTCCACCATTAACCCTTTAAAGCTGTAGGCTACAGAAATGACAATGTGATTAGTTTCCACTGACTCATCTTTCAGACGATGGAGGACACGCTTGGTGTAAAACTCTATGTTTGAGTAAATCCAGGTATTTTATTTCACATTAGAGAACGCAGACACACGGATTCTACGTCAGCCTGTACACGATTCATCAGCCACTGATACTGGATCTGAAACACACACACACACACACACAGCTCGGTCTTTGAATATCCCGCCCACTCGATAACGACCAATCAGATTCGTTTTCCTTCCTCTGGTAAACGCGTGTTGCAGCTCGTGACGACTCGGCGCCCACTGACTCGCTGTATGTGATGAACTACTTCAGGCAGGGGTTAAAGCAGCGATGCAGCCGCTGCAGCTGGAGTCGCTGCTCAGGCAGCTGGAGTGATGCAGCAGCAGCAGTGGCTGCATCACTCCAGCTGCATCACTCCAGCTGCATCACTCCAGCTGCATCGGCTGCAGCTGCATTGCTCCAGCTGCAGCCGCTGCAGTCGCTCCAGCTGCCTGAGCAGCAGCTGCAGCCGCTGCAGTCGCTCCAGCTGCCTGAGCAGCGACTGCAGCGGCTGCGTCGCTGCTCAGGCAGCTGGAGCGACTGCATCGCTGCAGCTGGAGCTGGAGCGATGCAGCTGCTGCTCAGGCAGCTGCATTGCTCCAGCTGCAGCCGCTGCAGTCGCTCCAGCTGCCTGAGCAGCAGCTGCAGCCGCTGCAGTCGCTGCTCAGGCAGCTGGAGCAGCTGTTCAGCGGCCGCAGCTGCAGCTGCCTGAACAGCGACTCCAGCTGCAGTGATGCAGTCGCTCCAGCTGCCTGAGCAGCGACTGCAGCGACTGCATCGCTCCAGCTGCAGCTGCAGTGATGCAGTCGCTGCAGCTGCAGCTGCCTGAGCAGCGACCTCCAGCTAAAGGTAGAGACATGCGTTCATTTCTCCTTTCCAGTGTGTTGTTGACACTCACTGTAACTGTCTGAGCCTGTCAGTGTGTGAAGCGGCTGCAGAGCGTTAGCTGTGCTGCAGGCTGCCCCCCCCCACAGCTGCCCCCTCACCCCCCCCCCTACTGGAGAGAGACACCTCAGTACAAGGATGATCATCACTCACCTGGACAGAAACACAGAGGAAAACAGGGCCAGGCTGAAAAACACGAAGTTTCCCTTTAAATGTAATCAGCTGTGCATGTCATTATCCAGGATGTCCGACAGCGCTCCGACAGCGCTCCGACAGCGCTCCGACAGCGCTCCGACAGCGCTATCACAGCGCTCCGACAGCGCTCCGACAGCGCTCCGACAGCGCTCCGTCCTCGCTGTCACATGACGGCCTGAGCTTCCCCGTGTCTGTGCCTGCTTTGTGTTATTGCATTTATTTTCTTGCAGGTGGTCACATGCTGCAGATGATCCCACATCTGACCTTTAGCTGACTCTGTGTGTGTGTGTGTGTGTGTGTGTGTGTGTGTGTTTGCAGGACGTGGGCACAGACGATCCCGGGTCACGTGGAGTTCTTCTCCAGCGAGGGCTCCGACACCTCCATCCCCATCCCCATCGTGGCGCTCAGGAACGTGGACGACTCGTACCCCCCCCAGAAGAAGTCCTTCATGATGCTCAAGTACATGCACGACCACTACCTGGAGCGCTACGAGTGGTTCATGCGGGCGGACGACGACGTCTACATCAAGAGCGAGAAGCTGGAGGGCTTCCTGCGCAGCCTCAACAGCAGCCAGGCCGTCTTCCTGGGCCAGACCGGCATGGGCGCCCGCGACGAGCTGGGCAAGCTGGCGCTGGAGCCGGGGGAGAACTTCTGCATGGGGGGGCCGGGGGTCATCATGAGCCGCGAGGTCCTCAGGAGGATGGTGCCCCACATCCGGGAGTGTCTGCAGGAGATGTACACCACCCACGAGGACGTGGAGGTGGGCCGCTGCGTCCGCAGGTTCGCTGGCGTGCAGTGCGTCTGGTCCTACGAGGTAACGCTGCTCTTTCATTGTCTTCCACTCCAAAACGTTTTCATCCAGAAACACGTGTATAATCTGCTCATTATGACACTGGTATTATGGGATGTTAGTGTTTCCTGAGGGAATCGGTTGTTGTCCCGGAGGTTCGCTGGCGTGCAGTGCGTCTGGTCCTACGAGGTAACGCTGCTCTTTATGTCGTCATGTCTCCTTTATGACTCCTTTAGAATCTGCTGATTATGACACTGGTATTATGGGATGTTAGTGTTTCCTGATCAGGGAATCAGTTGTTGTCCCGGAGGTTCGCTGGCGTGCAGTGCGTCTGGTCCTACGAGGTAACGCTGCTCTTTACGTCTTCATGTCTCCTTTATGACTCCAAAACGTTTTCATCCAGACACACGAGTCCAGGGCCGTTGACGGGTAGAATCTGCTGATTATGACACTGCTATTATGGGATGTTAGTGTTTCCTGAGGGAATCAGTTGTTGTCCCGGTGGTTAGCGGCGTTCCCGCTCAGCCTCTTGATTCCCAGTGTCTCCTGTCTTCATGTTTGGTCCCCGTCGTCTCCGAGGTCCAGACACTCAGTTTACAAGACACTCAGACGCCTGAACAACAGGTCTGAGCTCCGTCAACACCTGAGTCTCTGGTTCTGGTTCTGGTTCTGGTTCTGGTTCTGGTTCTGGTTCTGGTTCTGGTTCTGGTTCTGGTTCTGGTTCTGGTTCTGACCCAGATGATGATGATGATGATGATGATGTGACTGTTCTCGCCGCAGTCGGGCTGAAGCTGCACCACGGGCTCACACACACACACTCCACAGTCTCTGAGTCGTCTCTCTCCCCCCCCCCACCCCCCACCCCGCTGCCCCGATACCGATCCTGGTGTCAGGTATCAGTCCGATACTGTTGTAATGTACTAGTATCAGTATCAGTGAACTTTAGTACAAGAACCAACACCAGTGCAGCTGCAGGAAGACGATCAGAGGTTCTGCATCGTTGTTGTATTTGTTTTAGATCTAATTCTTGTTACAACACATGTTGTTGTAACGAGCAGAGAAGAAAATAAAACCTGTCTTCAGTTCATTACATTTTGCCTCATCGTGTTGCTGTAGAAGGATCAGCATCGGTACTCGGTATCAAGTACTCAGATCCAAGTATCAAGTACTCAGATCCAAGTATCAAGTACTCAGATCCAAGTATCAAGTACTCAGATCCAAGTATCAGCAAGTACTCAGATCCAAGTATCAGCAAGTACTCAGATCCAAGTATCAGCAAGTACTCAGATCCAAGTATCGGCAAGTACTCAGATCCAAGTATCAGCAAGTACTCAGATCCAAGTATCAGCAAGTACTCAGATCCAAGTATCAAGTACTCAGATCCAAGTATCAGCAAGTACTCAGATCCAAGTATCAAGTACTCAGATCCAAGTATCAGCAAGTACTCAGATCCAAGTATCAAGTACTCAGATCCAAGTTCAAATATTGATGTTAGATTTAAATCAGAGTCTGTGATGTTATAATACTATTAACCCTGGTAGTACTAGTAGTACTGAAGGGTCAAAGTTGGTAAGTACTAGATCCTGAAGGGTATCAGCAAGTACTCAGATCCAAGTATCAGCCCCCCTCCAGATCCTGGGGAGGGATCCTCATCCTCCTCAGATCCGACCCTGAGCGTCCTCCTGGTTTCAGCAAGTTAGATTTCCAAGTATCAGTTTGAGGATCCAAGTTATTATGGGATCCAAGCCCTTTCAACAAATCAAATGACCTGTTTGACTGTTTCCTCAAATCAGCAAGTACTCTTCCACGTGTCTGGACTCAGATCCAAGTATCAGCAAGTACTCAGATCCACGTATCAAGACTGAGATCCAAGCTTCACAGCAGATGGGGGGGTTGATGGCTCAGATCCATGGCGTGGGGGGTTGATGAAATCGGGGGTTGATCCACAGAACAGGGTTGATGACGTGGGGGGGTTGATGGCGTGGGGGGGTTGATGACGTGGGGGGGTTGATGGCGTGGGGGGGTTGATGACGTGGGGGGGTTGATGACTTTGTTTGGATTGATGGCGTGGGGGGGGCTGATGTCACACGTCCGACGACAAACACAAACTATGAAGTTCAAATATTGATGTTGGATTAAGTTTCATTAAATCAGAGTCTGGTGTGATATTATAATACTATTAACCCTGGTAGTACTAGTAGTACTAGTAGTACTGAAGGGTAGTTGATAGTATCAACTACCCCCCCCCTCCGTCCTGGGGAGGGATCCTCCTCTGATCCGACCCTGAGCTTCCTCCTGAGGGTTTCCATGGAGTTTGAGGATGTTGTTATTATGGGATGTGAAGCCCTTTAAACAAATCAAATGACCTGTTTGACTGTTTCCTCAAACCGGGGGTTGACGTGTCTGGGGGGTTGATGGCGTGGGGGGTTGATGACTGGGGCCGAGTTGATGCAGCAGAGGGGGGTTGATGACGTGGGGGGGTTGATGACGTGGGGGGGTTGATGGCGTGGGGGGGTTGAGAGTCTTCTGGTTCCTCCATAATGGCCGGTTAACCCCCACCTTGAGGCGGTGGCGGCAGCGATGACTCGTTACAGGTCCAGGTTCACAACCGCTTCACGTCCAACGCGGTTTCACAAACTGGTTTTGACAGGATTAACGAGCAGCGACCAGATGGCGTCGACTAATGCGGAACGACCCTTTACGACCAGCGAGCGACTGGAGGACGGTCGGGTCAGACAACCACGCTGTAAAAACATGGTACTGTCCCTTTAAAAACATGGTACTGTCCCTTTAAAAACAACCACGCTGTAAAAACATGGTACTGTCCCTTTAAAAACATGGTACTGTCCCTTTAAAAACATGGTACTGTCCCTTTAAAACATGGTACTGTCCCTTTAAAAACATGGTACTGTCCCTTTAAAACAGGATGATGACACGTTACATTCAGGAAGTGAAACACTGGCTGTTGCTGCTTCAATGAATTCAACTACAATCTGAAGAAATGACCCACGTCGTTCTGGACTCTGTATCGTATCGTTAAGTCATCAGATCATTGATCAGATCATTGATCAGATCATTGATCAGATCATTGATCAGATTATTGATCATTTAAACACATGAATCCAGACAGAAACACGTCCAGCTCCGTTGAACCTGTTGCAGCTCCGTCTCCGTCTCCAGACAAGTCTCTGCAAGACCTGCACACCTGGATCTGTTCCTCCCTTCTTCTTGACAGATCCTCTCAACCTGTGGCGGTTGACCTCCCTCTCAGACCCACCCCCTCTCAGACCCCCCAGACCCCCCCCCCCCAGACCTCCTCAGACCCCTCCCCCTCTCCACAGGTGTTGCATGGAGTTCCAGGACTCCAGGACCAGGTCCTGTGTTGACGTCCGTCTGCATCGTTCCTTCAGAGCCGTCGGTCCCTGTTGCTTAGGAACCCAGTGTTCACGCCGTGATGCGTCATACGCCACCGTTCCTCGCTATAGGGACAGACGGCGTGGGCCAGGTGATGAGCGGCGGCGCCTGCTGCGACTGCATGAAGTCATCGTTCTGCCCTGAGGGCTTCATGTTTGTCTCGTCAGATCAGAGAGTGGGCGGGGTCTAAAAGCTGCGTGGGCGGGGTCTAAAAGCTGCGTGGCGAGTGGCGAGACGAGAGTGGCGTGATGTTTCACTGACATTCTTGTCGCCATTAAGGCGTGACATCACGACTGTGTCGGTCACATCGCACCTCTGCTCCTCATTATGAGGTTTTCATGGAACCAACATACATTTAAGTGCAGAGTATTAAAGGGACAGTTCAACATTTTGGTAAATCAGCCCATCACCATAACCCCTATAGTCATAGCAGTAGGTTTGTTACCTTTAATTGTCAGTGCAAGCTGTTTTTAGAACAGCAGAGCAGAGCCGTGAGCTGCTCAGAGCTACGCTGCGGAGGCTCATGGGATTTGAGCCGGAACTACATTCTAGACACGACTGCTGGGCGGATGTCGTTCTGAGTATTTGCTTCATGTGTCGTAATGTTACGTAATTAAACGTTATGATGTCATAGCGTGGTGAACGTGCAGGTCACAACTTGTTGGATTGTGTATTTAGTTTGACGAAGGAAACGTAGAAATACCACGACATGAGCCTCCGTAGCGTAGCTCTGAGCAGCTCACGGCTCTGCTCCACCGTTCTAAAAACAGCTTGCACTGACAATTAAAGGTAACAAACCTACTGCTATGACTATAGGGATTATGGTGATGGGACAGTTTGGAGTAAAGGTGTTTTCCATCCACGTGGAGCATCCTGCGTTGTTGTGACAACACGCCGCCACATTAACAGTCCACATTGATTTCTTTTTTTTTTTTAAATGATTCTCTTTATTGGAAGGATTTCCACAGGTAACAACATACCAGTACAACATGACAGAAGACTTCCAACCCAACATTTTCCCCCATTTTTTCCCTCCCACAATCCCAACCCACTCAAAAATGAACAGTTCTAAGTCCAATGACTTGTAAACATTTCAGAGTACGTACAGGTGCATGAGTAAGGGAGATAAAGTAGACAAGCAAATGAAATTAAAAAACAAATAAACAAACAAACAAAAAACAACAAGAACAAAAAGACAAACCATAATAATAAATAAAATAAATAAAATTCAAATAAGTAGGGGGGGCTCAGTCATCACAATCAGGCAGAGATGTTAAAGATTCAATATAATTTAAGAGAGGTTTCCAAGTTTTATCAAAATGTCCTAAGGAACCTTTGAGGGAAAATCTAAGCTTTTCAAGTTTGATGGACAGTAGATGTCATTTGTCAGTCTCTGCTATGAGATGGATGTTGAGGGTGTTTCCAATTAAGAAGTGAGGAGTTCCCAATATAGTGGCAAAGGGAAGAACAGTACGCAAAACTTTAGAGGCAAGAGGCTGCAAGGGGGAACCAAATAAGGCCAAGAGGGGATCAGGAGATATAGAAGTGTTATATGCTGTGCTTAGAGTCCACATTGATTTCTGTGTGCGTGAGGACCTTGGACCCTGCAGCGTGTGTCAGTCTGCACCGTGATGTCATGATGTGTCAGTCTGCACCGTGATGTCATGATGTGTCAGTCTGCACCGTGATGTCATGATGTGTCAGTCTGCACCGTGATGTCATGATGTGTCAGTCTGCACCGTGATGTCATGATGTGTCAGTCTGCACCGTGATGTCATGATGTGTCAGTCTGCACCGTGATGTCATGATGTGTCAGTCTGCACCGTGATGTCATGATGTGTCAGTCTGCACCGTGATGTCATGATGTGTCAGTCTGCACCGTGATGTCATGATGACAACGTTTCACTGAGGAGTTCCTTCTGTAACAGTTGTTCCAGGTTCAGGTTTGTGTCTCTAGTGCTGGACCAGAGAACAGGAAGTCATCCGCACGCCACAGCCTCAACATGCTCCGGCCTCTGTGTCTCTTTCTCCCCCCCCCCGCCCCCGCCCCCGCCCCCCCCCCCCGGCCCTCTCCCTCTGTCACAGTTGAGATGTGGGAAGCCGCTGCTTCCTAAAATATGCTTTCCATTGTAAACTGTGACTGTTTCTACACAGACCAACTCCCGTACGACGCTCCAGACTAACTTGGTCCTCCATGTTGGAACACGTCACTATAGCAACAGAGCAGACCCTTCTCACAGGACACGTCACCCTGTTGATGTGAAGTGATGCAACACAAGGCAGTGATGACTCATCACCCCCCCCCCCCCCCCCAGGCAGTGATGACTGGAGTTTACTTTACTAGACTCATCACCCCCCCCCCCCCCCCCAGGCAGTGATGACTGGAGTTTACTTTACTAGACTCATCACCCCCCCCCCCCCCCCAGGCAGTGATGACTGGAGTTTACTTTAGTAGACTCATCACATACACACACAAATGGACTCACTTCCTCCTTGTTCTTGGAAGAAAAACGTTGGTTCATTTAAAAAAACACACGTTTTGTCTTGGTGTTTTGTTCTTTCTTAAAGGGACAGTTCACCCAAAATTCAAATTTCCCTCATCATCTCCTCCCCCTCATGTGGACTAAGAGCTGTGACAGTCCTCTGCTCCTCCCCCTCCGTTACGGGGGGTCCACGCAGCAGGATTTGTCTTTGCTACAAACAAGCTTAAAATATAAAAAAATATAGACTGATTTAATAGCTAACCCATACTTTCAGTATCAAGTACTATATACTTTCACTACTATATCATATACTTCAGTGTCATGTGTGGATTATTATCTGAGGCAAAGCTTTGATGTCAGAGGTCCAGATGACAGATGATGATGTCAGAGGTCCAGATGACAGATGATGATGTCAGAGTGAAAGCTGCGCGGCTGCAGCAGCGTTCCCTCGCCGGCCTTTAACAGACGCATCACTTCATTACTGTCTGTTAGTCTGGGTTTATATTAATAAACCATAAAACACTCTGGATGACTCGGCTGCTTCCATCTGATCAGCCAATCAGAACGCTGCTCCAGTCACAGTGACTCTGCAGAGTCTGGTTGATAGGAGTAGTTGCTATAGTGACGGATGCTGATGAAACTGATGGTTAGCTGCAGCCTCGTTAGACCCCAGACCACGCTACACATTATTATTATTATGACATCACAGGCAGGTTGGGATGATCCTCCGCTTCCACATCCAGGACACGCAGGCCGTCGCCCCTGGAGACGCGACGGTTATAGAGAGTTCCTGTAGTTGTGATAAACATCTAAAGCCCTACAGTACCTCACCCCCCCCCCCACTCCTGTGAGGTGCGTGGTCGCCCTGCCTTGCTCAGCGGCGTCCTACAGTACCCCCCCCCCGTGAGGTGCGTGGTCGCCCTGCCTTGCTCAGCGGCGCGGCGCGGCGCTCCGGACCGTTCCTAATGGGAATCACAAGGCTGCGTTGCTGAGCTGCGGCTCCACTTCCTAATCCTAATTTCTCCTGAGTGGCTGCAGCGCCGCCAAACCCGCCGCCAAACCGCAGCCCGACCCGCTCGCTGCGCACGTGCGGCATGTGCTCTCGCTCCAACAACAGCACCATTGTGTTCTCGCCTTAATAACGCTTTTCAGCAGGACTCGCCGCTCCATCTCAGTCCAGCGCCAACACGCTGACGGCTCCTCACGTTCACATCACTGTATAAATACTCACCACAACACAGGAGTCTGTTGCCATGACCACAGAGATGTAAACAAACTGCATGTGAACCTGAACACACACACACACACACACACACACACACACACACACACACACACACACACACACACACACACACACACACACACAGACCATAATGATTCCTGTGTGCTGAGCCGGATGGTTGTCACTCTGCAGAGGGGGGGGTGCAGATCAGCACAGTCGGGAATCAATCCTGCGATCGCCGCATTGGGACCTGCTCTTCACCAGCCAGACACGGAGCAGCCTGGTCATAGCCCGTGTTATTTGGTGTGTGTGTGGAGAAGCAGACTCAGCTGTGTGTGTGTGTGTCCATCATCATGTGCATCACCTGCTCTTTCTAAACGTAAACATGTGAAGCTGCTGCTGCAGAACCACACGATGCCTGGTGAGCTTGTTGCTCGCCACAGGAACCCGCGGCGCCACGGCGCTCTGGAGATCTGCTCCGTTGTTCATGTTGAAGTGTTTGTGTCTCCAGGAGCAGCTGATGTTTCCTGTCTGTCTGAGAACACGCGTGCACATTTGCATGAATGCCTCCTAACTGTTAGTTATCCCTGGTTTCCCTGATTGACTGATGCTTTCAGGCTGAATCAGTGATGGTTGGCATGAAGGAGAACAGCAGTGTGCCCCCCCCCCACCCCCCACCCCCTCCTCCATTCAGACTGGCTGCCCAGACATGATGGCGTTTCCTGCAGCCTGCAGCAGTTGAAACCTGCTTGATTAAGACGGGTTCATTTAATGTTTTGGCTTGTTTTCCCCCAAACGGCTTTTATTCCCAACATGTTGATCACGCCCCGCTGGAAGGAGCTTGCATAAGAGGATCACAACACGACGCAGCATGACGGAGCAGTCTGCTCTGGAGCCGGAAGGCCGCCTGCGGTCCCATCCCTACCATCCAAACAGGACTCAACGCCCCGTTTAATGGACCATTAGCCTGGCCCCGGGCCCTGCCATTAGCCTGGCCCCGGGCCCTGCCATTAACCACGCCAGGTTTTACTGAAATATAGAGTCTGTACTGGCCACTGAGTTCAAAAAGAAAGAAAAGAAAAAAGCTGTTTTTGTGGAGTCAGCAGCAGCAGCAGCAGCAGCGCAGCAGCAGCGTTCAGCGCTACTAGTGGATCCCAGTTGGGTCATGTAGAAGTGTTTGTTGGAAACTATGACCTGTCTGTCTGAGAACAGCAGACGCTCCATCAGCTGCAGGAGCCCTGGCTTCTGGGATCTTTCAGCGAATCAGTGAGGTTCCCAAAGGAGAACAGGTTCCCCCCCGTCCTGCAGGTTCCCAACCTCCTTCAGACTGGCTCCCAGACATGATGAGCAGGTTCCCAACAGCCTGCAGCAGTTGAAACCTGCTTGATTAAGACAGGTTCTTTAATGTTTTGGCGTTTTGCCCCAAAGCAGGTTTTATTCCCAACATGTTGATCCTGCAGGTTCCCAACTGGAAGGTTCCCATAAGAGGTTCCCAACACGAGCAGGTTCCCAACGGAGCAGTCTGGTCTGGTTCCCAAGGCGCCTGCAGGTTCCCAACGTCCTGCAGGTCCACCAGGCTCATCGCAGCCCTGCAGTTCCCAACATAGAGCAGGTTCCCAACGTTAGCCTGCCCCGGTTCCCAACGTCCTGCAGGTTTTACTGAAATATAGAGTCTGTACTGGCAGGTTCCCAAAATAAAGAAAAGCAAAAAGGTTTTTGTGGAGTCAGCAGCAGCAGCCTGCAGCAGCAGCAGCAGCAGCAGGTTCCCAGCAGCAGCAGCAGCAGCTCCTGCAGGTTCCCAGCAGCAGCAGGTTCCCAACGCCTGCAGTGGATCCCAGTTGGGTCCTGCAGGTTCCCAAGTATGAGGTTCCAGCAGACGCTCCATCAGCAGCAGGAGCTGTGGCTCTGGGATCACAACGTAGAGCAGGTTCCCAACGTCCTGCAGGTTCCCAACGTCCTGCAGGTTCCCAACGTAGAGCAGGTTCCCAACGTCCTGCAGGTTCCCAACGTAGAGCAGGTTCCCAACGTCCTGCAGGTTCCCAACATAGAGCAGGTTCCCAACGTAGAGCAGGTTCCCAACGTAGAGCAGGTTCCCAACGTAGAGCAGGTTCCCAACGTCCTGCAGGTTCCCAACGTCCTGCAGGTTCCCAACGTCCTGCAGGTTCCCAACGTCCTGCAGGTTCCCAACATAGAGCAGGTTCCCAACGTCCTGCAGGTTCCCAACGTCCTGCAGGTTCCCAACGTAGAGCAGGTTCCCAACGTCCTGCAGGTTCCCAACGTAGAGCAGGTTCCCAACATAGAGCAGGTTCCCAACGTCCTGCAGGTTCCCAACGTCCTGCAGGTTCCCAACGTCCTGCAGGTTCCCAACGTAGAGCAGGTTCCCAACGTAGAGCAGGTTCCCAACGTAGAGCAGGTTCCCAACGTAGAGCAGGTTCCCAACGTCCTGCAGGTTCCCAACGTCCTGCAGGTTCCCAACGTCCTGCAGGTTCCCAACGTCCTGCAGGTTCCCAACGTAGAGCAGGTTCCCAACGTCCTGCAGGTTCCCAACGTAGAGCAGGTTCCCAACGTCCTGCAGGTTCCCAACGTCCTGCAGGTTCCCAACGTCCTGCAGGTTCCCAACGTCCTGCAGGTTCCCAACGTCCTGCAGGTTCCCAACGTAGAGCAGGTTCCCAACGTCCTGCAGGTTCCCAACGTAGAGCAGGTTCCCAACGTAGAGCAGGTTCCCAACGTCCTGCAGGTTCCCAACGTCCTGCAGGTTCCCAACGTCCTGCAGGTTCCCAACGTAGAGCAGGTTCCCAACGTAGAGCAGGTTCCCAACGTCCTGCAGGTTCCCAACGTCCTGCAGGTTCCCAACGTAGAGCAGGTTCCCAACGTCCTGCAGGTTCCCAACGTCCTGCAGGTTCCCAACGTAGAGCAGGTTCCCAACGTCCTGCAGGTTCCCAACGTCCTGCAGGTTCCCAACGTCCTGCAGGTTCCCAACGTCCTGCAGGTTCCCAACGTAGAGCAGGTTCCCAACGTAGAGCAGGTTCCCAACGTAGAGCAGGTTCCCAACGTCCTGCAGGTTCCCAACGTCCTGCAGGTTCCCAACGTCCTGCAGGTTCCCAACATAGAGCAGGTTCCCAACGTCCTGCAGGTTCCCAACGTCCTGCAGGTTCCCAACGTAGACAGGTTCCCAACGTACACAAATCCAGACAGTGATGCTGCACTTTTCTTTTAACGATGATGTAATTGAGGAGTCATGTGATTGCTCCACTGCATGCATACAGCACATACAGTGCTCTCTGCTGCTGTGCTGTATTCCAGTCAGCTCATCTTCTATACAAATATACTGCCAAGAAAATGAGTGAATTTTGCATTTTGGGTGAACTATCCCTTTAAGAGTCAAATTCTCCTGACAGCTGGCTCGAAAACAGTCGTGGTCGACAATCGTAAATATTAAACGTGTTCAATATTTCTTAATATTTATCTGGGTTTGGTTTTATCTGCAGTTATGTGGGTTGATTAATAGTAAGCGTTATTAACGGCGAACACATTCAGAATAATGAAAACAAACCATATTGCATCATTTATTTACATGACACATCTAATGCCACAAATTATTTACATTTTTTTTACTGAGAAGTCTTGAAATTATAATAATATTAATAAGTATTTCAGATGTTTGGGGACCTTGTGATGATCACTCAGTCTTCCAGATGAGTCGATGATGAGAGAATCATTAGTCGTCCAGCAGCGTCTTCCCTCGTCGCTCCACGTTAACCTCAGCGCGGTGAAGCCAGGACGTGTGTCTGGTGGTCGGTACGGCGCAGCGGGCAGCAGAACGCCACGCGGCCTCGCTCCACGTTAACCTCAGCGCGGTGAAGCCAGGACGTGTGTCTGGTGGTCGGTACGGCGCAGCAGGCAGCAGAACGCCACGCGGCCTCTGAGGCTCCGCTCGCTGAGAAAGGCAGAAGCTGCTCCAGGATCAGTGCAGACGGAGTCGGCCTCCTGCCGTCGGAGCGTCTGCGTCTCGCCCCCGCAGGTCGCCCTCGCCGCCTTCGTCCTCGCCGACTCCTCCGCTGCGTTCCCTTGGCGGCTCCACAAATCCATGGTTCTGATCGTTCCACAGATAAGACAGTTATTGCAGACTGTAGGTCCAGTTAAGAATAAATACAAAGAGGCAAAAACAAAACGCAGGGTGAAGTTTAGCGTGGGATGATGTTTTTATTGTGCTGCAGTGAATGGAAGGTGTGGACCTGGACCAGGACCAGGACCTGGACCGGGGCCTGGCCTGGTTCACAGCCCGGTCCCAAGTAGGTCATCAGATCAGCCTGGTGCTACTTTGATTGTGTGCGTTTCATTGTGGAGGGTGTCTGGTTGCAAAGTGTTGAATGAGTGTGTGTTGGTGTGTGTTGTGCTGTTGTTTCTGAACCCACACCAGCACCAACAGAAACCAGAGCCTGCGTCCCCGGTGGAAACGCTCTATTCAGTTACACCATCAGTAAACTGCTTCCTGCGTGCTCTCTGGTCGCCCGCTGATGTGGCAGTGCAGCAGTGCATCATGGGAACATGTCTGAACAGATGAAAGCTTTAGACTGGGCCTCGAGACAGTGAGTTCTTCAGTTCAGCCGTGGAAGAAAATGTCAATACAAATATTTAGTATCGATATTCAAAAACACTGTAGCACTGATATTTTATTAAAGGGACAGTTCAACATTTTGTCAAACCGGCCCATCACCATAATCCCTATAGTCATAGCAGTAGGTTCGTTACCTTTAATTGTCGCTGCAAGCTATTTTTAGAACGGTGGAGCAGAGCCGTGAGCTGCTCAGAGCTACGCTACGGAGGCTCATGGGATTTCTTGGTTTCCCTCATCAAACTCATCAAATACACAATCCAACAACTCCACAACGCTCTGGTGGACAAGTTGTGACCTGCACATTCACCACGCTATGAGATAATAACACAACGTTACAACATAGAGTATCACAGTCTATCATATTGTTGTCCCAGTGTGTGTAGCGTGTCGTCATCTTCCTGCCTCATGTTACCTGTAGCGATTATTCCTACTCGTCATTCCTGCTCGGTGCAGTTTGGAAGTGACAGTTATATCGTTAGACAAGCCTAACGCCAGATTAATATTCTGCTCTTCTTATCGTCAATGTCAAACACACACGCCAATTTGCTTTGAGTTGTTTTGTTTTTAGATATCTATTGGCACGGCAACTTAAATAGTTTAAAAGCCATTAGGGAAGTTCTGCCTCGGGGTCTCAGTGCTGCTCCCTGCTCCGTGCAGCCTCGCCTGCTGCTGGAGGTGCTGAGGAGATTCTCTCACAGAGCTCCGTGTCATATTGGATCAATGCCCCTGATTGGTCCCGTACTTGATCAATATTTCATGTTAACACATTTTGTGCAAGTAGATAGATGGAGATACTTTGTTCTGGGAAATGATTGTGCTACAGCAGCGTTCACATTAGTGCACAGACAGAAGAAGAAGAATGAAGTAGAGACGATGCAGGAAGTGTCAGTCCAGTGTGTTCTCTGTTGGACAAGGATGAGCCATCGAGCTGAGCCGCAGTGAGAGCTACAGAGCCGCAGAGCTCCAGAGCTGGCTGAGCTGCAGAGCTGAACTCTACCTGCAGGTTCAACACACGTAACAATCCGTTTAGCTGTCGCCTCACTTGGACTGGACGCAGTGACGGGTCCATTTGAACTCTGTTTTTACACAGTGACGGCACAGACTGGGGGTGGAGTCAGGATTTCCTTTCACTGCTTCTTCTAAGTCGACACTATAACTGTGCATGTGACAAATAAAGGCTGCAACTAATGATTATTTTCATTATCAGTTAATCAGTTAATTGTTTGGTCTAAAAAATGTTGAAAAACATCAGTCAGTGTTTCCCAAACCACCGTCCTCAAATGTCTCCTTCTGTCCACAAACCAAAGAGACTCAGTTTATCGTCATAAAAGATCAAAGAAACATATTAAATATAAAGATTGAAGAAGCTGAAGAAGAGAATTTTGACTTTTTTCTTAATAAACTCAAACTGATCATTCTATTATCAAAATAGTTGACGATTAATAATTAATAATAATGGATTATTGTGTGATTAAAGCAGACAAACCTTATAGACAGACGTACTGTAGAGTCGGTGCGGGATCAGAGTATGGAACTGTGTTTGCATGAGGCGCATGGTGTCTGGTTCTTCTTGAAAAGCCTTTCTCCAATTCCTTGATCCCAGGCTGAGGTCAACCCCGCGGGGCTCAGCGGCTGCAGCCAGAGAGAGGGACAGAGCTGCAGAGCTGCAGTGCTACGAAGCTGCAGAGCTACAGAGCTGCAAAGCTACAGAGCTGCAAAGCTGCAGAGCTAGAGAGCTGTAGAGCTACAGAGCTGCAGAGCTAGAGAGCTGCAGAGCTACAGAGCTGTAGAGCTACAGAGCTGTTGAGCTGCAGAGCTACGGAGCTGCAGCTGCAGAGCTACGAAGCAGCAGAGCTACAGAGCTACAGAGTTGAGCTGCGGAGCTGTAGAGCTACAGCTCTGCAGTGCTACAGAGCTGCGGAGCTGCAGAGAGCTGCAGAGCTAGAGAGCTGCAAAGCTGCAGAGAGCTGCAGAGCTACAGCTCTGCAGAGCTACAGAGCTGCAGAGCTGCAGAGCTACAGAGCTACAGAGCTGCAGAGCTACAGAGCTGCAAAGCTGCAGAGCTACAGAGCTACGGAGCTGCAGAGCTGCAAAGCTGCAGAGCTACAGAGCTGCAGAGCTACAGAGCTACAGAGCTGCAAAGCTGCAGAGCTACAGAGCTACAGAGCTACAGAGCAGCAGAGCTGCAAAGCTGCAGAGCTACAGAGCTACAGAGCTACAGAGCTACAGAGCAGCAGAGCTGCAAAGCTGCAGAGCTACAGAGCTACAGAGCTGCAGAGCTGCAGAGCTGCAGAGCTGCAGAGCTACAGAGCTGCAGAGCTACAGAGCTGCAGAGCTGCAGAGCTACAGAGCTACAGAGCTGCAGAGCTACAGAGCTACAGAGCTACAGAGCTGCAGAGCTGCAGAGCTACAGAGCACAGCCAGCTGTCCAGCTCAGCCAGCTACAGAGCTTCAGAGCTGCAGAGCTCCTTTTTCCTCTCTAACAGAGCTGCAGAGCTGGTGAGCTACAGAGCTGCAGAGCTTCACACAAGCTCACAGAGCTGCAGAGCTAAACAAAGGTGTAGGTGAACCCCTCAGAGCTTCACAGAGCTGCAGAGCTTGCCAGAGCTAGCTCATAGCAGAGCTACAGAGCTACAGAGCTACAGAGCTGCAGAGCTGCAGAGCTACAGAGCTGCAGAGCTGCAGAGCTACAGAGCTACAGAGCTGCAGAGCTACAGAGCTACAGAGCTACAGAGCTGCAGAGCTGCAGAGCTACAGAGCTACAGAGCTACAGAGCTGCAGAGCTACAGAGCTGCAGAGCTACAGAGCTGCAGAGCTACAGAGCTACAGAGCTGCAGAGCTGCAGAGCTACAGAGCTACAGAGCTGCAGAGCTACAGAGCTGCAGAGCTGCAGAGCTGCAGAGCTACAGAGCTACAGAGCTACAGAGCTACAGAGCTGCAGAGCTGCAGAGCTACAGAGCTGCAGAGCTACAGAGCTGCAGAGCTACAGAGCTGCAGAGCTACAGAGCTACGGAGCTGCAGAGCTGCAGAGCTGCAGAGCTACAGAGCTGTAGAGCTGCAGAGCTGCAGAGCTACAGAGCTACAGAGCTACAGAGCTACAGAGCGCAGCCAGGCTCCTCCTCTCTGTCCAGCCTACGGCCAGCTCATGCTTCTTCTTTCTTTTTTTCCTTTTCTTTTTACACCACCTCCCTTTTTCCTCTCTAACTGTGTGCTTCCCAGCTCTGCCAGCCCTGGTGAAGCAGAATACTGGACTTTTCTCTCCTTTTCGTCCCCATTCACACGACCAAGCCTCAAGTTTTCACAACTTGTACGTGTTAAACTGGTTTCAAGGTGTAGGTGTCGCTGTCTGTCGCTGTCTCTCGCTGTCCGTCGCTGTCCGTCGCTGTCCGTCGCTGTCCGTCGCTGTCCGTCGCTGTCCGTCGCTGTCCGTCGCTGTCCGTCGCTGTCCGTCGCTGTCTCTCGCTGTCTCTCGCTGTCCGTCGCTGTCTCTCGCTGTCCGTCGCTGTCTCTCGCTGTCCGTCGCTGTCCGTCGCTGTCCGTCGCTGTCCGTCGCTGTCCGTCGCTGTCCGTCGCTGTCCGTCGCTGTCCGTCGCTGTCCGTCGCTGTCCGTCGCTGTCTGTCGCTGTCCGTCGCTGTCCGTCGCTGTCTGTCGCTCGCTGTCCGTCGCTGTCCGTCGCTGTCTGTCGCTGTCTGTCGCTGTCCGTCGCTGTCCGTCGCTGTCTGTCGCTGTCCGTCGCTGTCCGTCGCTGTCTGTCGCTGTCTGTCGCTGTCCGTCGCTGTCCGTCGCTGTCCGTCGCTGTCCGTCGCTGTCCGTCGCTGTCTGTCGCTGTCTGTCGCTGTCTGTCGCTGTCCGTCTAGGTGTGAAGAAGAGCAGCAGCATCAGCAGGTCTCTGTGGTGGAGGATCAGCTACATGTGGCTAATTGTGAAGGAATCTGTTGTAATCATATCTGATGTGGAGCATGGAATGAGGAGCGAGTGAATGGAGGCTTTGTCCCGTCGGCAGCAGCTGCAGCTCCTCGTGGACGAGACGTTTCAGAGTGAACGCTGTCCATCACCACATTTAATATTAAACACTGACCCCGGTCTCTACAACTCTACCTGCTCTTCACACATTCACGGTTTTAGAGATGCCAGACTGCTGCAGAGTCATCTCCCCTCTCTCTAAAACAACATGGACTCGTCTGAGCTGCTGCAGCTGAGCCGCTGCAGGTGAGCCGCTGCAGGTGAGCTGCTGCAGCTGAGCTGCTGCAGCTGAGCCGCTGCAGGTGAGCCGCTGCAGGTGAGCCAGGAAGAGATGTGTAACATATATGTGTAACTTTATGCATCCCACCAGAAACACACGTTAGTTCTTGGTTTTTAAATATAAATATTCAGCCTCTGTGAATTATTGTATGTGATATTTAAAGGCAGCAGCTTTAAATATTAATACAAGATTTTCTACTCGTGTTGGCGTTCTCTGATCCTGAGGTCAGCCCAGATTGCCTGGGTTCATATCTGACCGATCCATTTCTTCCGATCTGACAAATCACTGCTGTCGTTTTAAAGCCAATCATTATTTTCTTGTAGAAATATGTGCAGATTGGCTCAGCGGGCGGTCCTCTCCCCGTGTTGGCGTTTAGCGGAGGATTAGCCCATTCAGTTTGGTTAATTGGGCCGAGCAGTTTGTCAGCGTGCGGTCGGCTCGGCCTGGCTGCCATTATTCCTCATTATGTGTTTCTGTGTTGGAGGCATTAACACAACTAAAACAATATGGAGCCAGAAGTATACGGCGCGCCCCGGCGCCCGCGGCCAGAGCTGCACCACGTCTGCACAAGGCTCCGACCAAACCCAAACTAATGAATCAACCTGAGTTCCTCCTGCTTTACAGCTGGTTGATCGTTACCACGAACCACTCTGCAAACGCTCTGAAACACACGTAAAGCAAGTAACGAGTCTCAGATTGTTCAATGTAAAACTTTATTCAAATCAGAGGAAAACTCAGACAGTTGATTTGTTCTTTGACTCTTGTTGACTGGTCACAGCTAACAGCTAACAGCTAACACAGTGCTAACAGCTGGAGGTATTACTGCATCTCTTACATCACTCCTCCTTGAGGGGGTTTTAATAAACCTGCTGCAAATGACAGTCAGATGCTTTTATGTTTACTAAGAATCTGACTGAGCCCGGTGCCGTTTCATGTGATTTGCATGAAATGCCACTAAATCAGATTGATGTTGACACACAGTGTTGTGAAAGAGCAGCAGAAGATCTGTGTTTGCTGCTGAGGTTAGAGGACACGAGGTTCACCTGGTGTTCAACAGATTCTCCTGCATCAGCTTGAAATAGTTTAAGAATCTTTGGTCAGTGTTGGTCTCAGTAGCCGTGTTTCCATTCACTTCTCAAGGGAATTATCGCTGGGTTTTCCATGAATTTCCCTCTAAACCAACTCTGTGTGGTAACGTTGTGTTATTATCTCATAGCGTGGTGAATGTGCAGGTCACAACTTGTCCACCAGAGCGTTGTGGAGTTGTTGGATTGTGTATTTGATGAGTTTGATGAGGGAAACCAAGAAATCCCATGAGCCTCCGTAGCGTAGCTCTGAGCAGCTCACGGCTCTGCTCCACCGTTCTAAAAATAGCTTGCACCGACAATTAAAGGTAACGAACCTACTGCTATGACTATAGGGGTTATGGTGATGGGCTGATTTGACAAAATGTTGAACTATCCCTTTAATCAAATGTTACTATTGCCATCAGGCGTTTTTAATTCTCTAGAACTGAATGTTTATAAACACGTGCAGATGAAACATATCGACATCCTTTAAAACACACAGAAAACTCCCAGGATGCTTTGAGCTAAAGCTCAGCCGGGGTTTGTCATCGGAGCGGCGGGAACACGGCGTCCGAGACCAGGTCCGAGACCAGGTCCGAGACCAGGTCCGAGACCAGGTCCGAGACCAGGTCGGATTAGAATATCATCTGGATTAGACCCAGGAATCTGAATACCAGTGAAGAGTGACAGGTCTCTGCTAGTGTGTGTATGTGTGTGTGTGTATGTACATGCAGGGTGTGTGAGGGTTGCAAAAGTCCAGGAACTTTCAAAGTTGGAAACTTTGCATGGGAATTAATGGGAATGTATGGGAAGAAACGGGAATAAATCCAACATTTACTAAATGAAAGGTTGGCTATTAACAGGGAATTTAAATCTATTGATGAAGTACATGTATACTTGTATACTGAGTAGCTGTGCTGTTACTGCAGCGTAACCCAGACCCATGTAGCATCACAACAGTTATGAAGGTTGAGAAGTTCCTCAGTGTTGGTCTAAGACGTGTAGATATCTGTAATGGAGGTGCAGCAGCCTGAGCTGAACATGACGTTCACTATTGTTCTTCTGGTCGGCCATTTTGTTTCTTTATACTTATTCTTACGTCTTCCACGCACCTAACTACTCCTTCATACTTTGTGCTGTTTCAACAATTCATATATCAAAATGTGCAGCTTCTTGAATACTTTTATGCTATGACTTTTCTCTTTCATACTATTTATACTTTTTACAATATTTAACTTTTTCTGCAGTTCAGCTGAAATCCTACTCTGCTCTGCTCTCCTCTGTGTAGTGCATGAAATTCACCACCTGTCTCTGTCTGACCAACTCTGTCTGATGTAGGGGTTAGGTTGATTCTGAACTCACAGATTCCTGGTTTGAATTCCATTTATGTTGTTATGTTGTTTGAATTCCTCATCTAAACTTTAATTGGTTTCTTTAATTTAAAGACACAGTGATTACATTTGCTTGGTTACAGGTGTTTGTTATCACATTGATCAGTGTCACATCAGCATCAGTATGCTCTCTGTGGCATTCCATTACCTACTCTGGTGGTAGACTAGGGGTTAATGTACCTGCTTTACAATGCAAAGATCCCTGGTTCGAATCCAGGTTGGGTGATGTTATGTTGTGTCTCTTAACCTCTTTCAATCTTGCTTTGTATTTACATGTTTCTACTACTGCACTCAGATTGATTTGCACTGGAACTTTGAACACAGCAGAGAAATGTAAAGCACTTAAATTATTCTTATCCATCATTTCAGAGCTGTCATTCAGCCTGGTGGAAGTCCATGTAGCAGTAGCATCACAGCAGTTATTAAAGGTGTTTGGGTTATCACACTGATTACTCCAACCAAAGTTTGCCAAATATGATCACATTAGAATAGATGACAACAGGTATCATTTCTCTCTGTGTTTCCGGAGTGGTAATAGTAAATGGTCTTGATCAGATGATCATTAAACCAGCCTCTGTCATGTTGTTTCTGCTGCTGCTTTCTTTCCATCTAACTAGATGCTGTCTCTGTCATGTCACATAGATCTTGACTTTTCATTCAAACTATTCAGCTGTCATTGGACAGTCTTTGAATCTTGACAGTATAAAGCTAGGTACAAGTCAGGTCCTCTGTAGCCATGGGTTAGTGTCTCAGACCAATAACTCACAAGGTCATTTCAAATCCACTTGGACATGTTACTTTCCTCTCTTATTCAGCAATGGCTTTCAGCTTCCACACGCATTTTCTGCAGGAAATGCTGTTTCTAGTTTCTCTCTGTGTTTCTCTGCTGGGAAAAGAATAATGGTTTTGAAACAACATTTATTTAATTGCTGTGTGATGATGCTGCTGCTCAAACTGACACAACAGAAAGACGGGTTAAACAGGCTCACAACAGTTGATTTCAGTTTAGGGCTGTTCACTGACCAATAAGCCCTAATCTTTATCCAGTTTCCTCTCAGACTCAGACTAACCCTAGACTAACCCTAACCCTAACCCTAACAGATAGAATTGTTCTGCTCTCCACAAACTACACTTATTTAACTTATGTAACTTGTATTTTGTTCTTTACAAATAGTTGTGTATCTGTAAATATATCATTTTCCATTTGTAAAACTGAAATAGCATTTGTGGATCACCAACCAATCACACACATATAGTTTAATATATAATTATATATTTACAAATACACATCTATTTGTAAAAAACAACATACAAGTTACAAAAAATGTGAAATTAGTATTTGTGGATGGACACGTGCAAATGAAGGATTATGATTTTAATAACTACATTCATACTGGTCTCCTGTGTTTCTGGTTATAATGCATTCTCCATGAGGTTATTTATTTATTATTTATTATTTATTATTTATTTATTTATTTGGTTCATTTCGGGCACGTCAATTGATCATCATCATCACACATTCACAACACTGTATGTTGTAAATCTGTGGGCAGGGCTATTATGGGCTGGCGTTGCAAACGGGAGGAGTGCAATTAAAGTACTTAGGGGCTATTTGTAGATCATACAACCACACTTTAAAAACATGGTACTATCCCTTTAACAAGACGAATGTAAGCCCATAGACTGTTGACTGTTCAGATGATCAACAGGCATCATGACCTCCTCAAAGCGCAGCCAATCACCTTGATTCTAAAGTTAATCAGCCAAATCCACTGAGCGTCGTCCTCCTGAGAGCAGATACGTGATCCATTCAATCCATTCAGCCAAACAGAGCAGCGTACGCAACAACAACAACTCAGTCAGTGACATCCAGCAGAGCAGCGTACGCAACAACAACTCCTGTCAGCGACATCCAGCTCGTCCACGTGGCCTTCAGCGTGGACAGCAGATCAGAGTATCGTATGGCTGTGTGACAGAGCCTTAGACTCTTGGATTGTGTAGTTGACACCAGGGGTTGAACACATCCTGACATCGTTCTCCTCCCGTAGCTTTTAGACCAAATAAATGAGCTGTGTCTCTGTGTCTCTGCAGCTCATTCAGGTCTGGGCCGCTCTAAAGGAGACGCTCTGACTGCTTCTGGAACTAGTTCACCAGTTTGATCGTCCATTAGATACGAGAGCAATAAAGTTGTTCATTCTAGTGATAAACTCTGACCACCTGCTTTCTTTTCATGTTTTTATGTTTTATGTCAGTATTTTACCTCCGTAATGACTTTCATGGCAAATAAATCTGATCTTAATTAGTAGTGTAGTGTAAATGGTGAGGACAAAGACAAATGTCCACATTGTGGACAATAAAGAGATTGATTGATTGGTTGATTGATTGATTATTCAATAAAACAGACAGGATCATAAAAAGGTCTTGTTGGAAACCCTTTCATGTGCCGATGAACTGTTTCAGATAAAGAATAAAACATATTTTACAGTATGCAGCCTAATTGTACATCACATTAAGTTGTTTTATTGTTATTACAAAGAACTCACAATGACAAAGTGTAGTTTTTATGTGATAATCACATTAAATGAGATAAGCACATTAAAGCTCGTGTACAGCGACATATGGCGACGGCGTGCAGGTGAAAGGCTGTGGTCATCTGAACATGAATCGGTCTCAGCGCCAGCTCCTGTGATCACGTATGAGGAGGAAACACATGGTGTGTGTGGAGCTGCAACCTGCAACCTGCTGTAAGGCTCTTACACTGTAATCTCCTCTAATTGGATGCTGGAGGCTTAACAACACCACTATGATTGGCTGTGATGGGCGCCGCGGTGCATCGAGCACGGTGAATGGACCGGCCTCGGGGCTCCTGCTGCCCCCCCCCCACGCCCCCCCGTCTTAGGGTATCCTGGGTACATCTGGTCCATCATAGACCGGATCTCCTTGTTGTTTACAAACTACTTCTGGTAGAAAACCAGCTGTAACGTGAATGACAACAGTAGTAACCAATCAGAGTTTAGCTCGGCTACATATCATGCTTTTCACGTCCTGTCACCGTTTAGACAAATCTGAGATGATTGAAGGAACGTTACTATTTCTCTGTGTGTGTTTTGTGTTGCTGTGTGTGGTATTTATTCAGTTTGGGAGAATCACAATGTCTAGAAAGCATCAGTGGCTGCAGCTGACAGGGACAGCTAACGGTAGCTAAGCTAACGGCGGCAGCTAAGCTAACAGCAGCTAAGCTAACAGCAGCCAAGCTAATGGCAGCTAAGCTAACGGCGCTAAGCTAACGGCGCTAAGCTAACGGCGGTAGCTAAGCTAATGGCGGCAGCTAAGCTAACAGCAGCCAAGCTAACGGCGGTAAGCTAACAGCAGCTAAGCTAATGGCGGCAGCCAAGCTAACAGCAGCCAAGCTAACGGTAGCTAAGCTAACGGCGCTAAGCTAACGGCGGTAGCTAAGCTAACAGCGGTAGCTAAGCTAACATCAGGACGTCAGCTGTTAAAACCCTCCCGTTGTGGAACACGACATGAAACGACTGCAGTAGCTCAGTCATGGTGGAACTAAAATAGAAAATGTTTATTCATGGAGCGTTTATTGAGTTCCATTCACCACGCTATGAGATAATAACACAACGTTACCACACAGAGTTGTTTTAGAGGGAAATACAGAGACTGATGATGAACAACTGTCCCTGAAGGCAACGTGCATCAGAGGTTTTACATGAATTTCCCTCTAAAACAACTCTGTGTGGTAACGTTGTGTTATTATCTCATAGCGTGGTGAATGTGCAGGTCACAACTTGTCCACCAGAGCGTTGTGGAGTTGTTGGATTGTGTATTTGATGAGTTTGATGAGGGAAACCAAGAAATCCCATGAGCCTCCGTAGCGTAGCTCTGAGCAGCTCACGGCTCTGCTCCGCCGTTCTAAAAATAGCTTGCACCGACAATTAAAGGTAACGAACCTACTCCTAAAACTATAGGAGAAATGATATCCCACAATGCCTTGCTGCAGCATCGCAGCCCATGGTAGTTTGACCTGGTAGAAACAACAGAGCAGCTGTTTGATGTTCGTGACCTGATCCAGAACTGATGGAAATCCTGTACAGAGACAGAGTCGTCATGGAGACCAAGCAGAGTGAATGTATACATTATCATCATCATCATAACTAAATACTAAAGCCTGTACATCCGTGTCCACTGGGGAATGCATGGATTATTATTTGTCCCGGTACGTTCTTGTCTTTCACGTCATGTGTCTCTGTGGTTCCTAAAGGAACTCGTTTATCGTCACAGTCTGATAATAACATGAGTTTAAAACAGAAATAAAGTCTGATGAATCGTCCCTGTCGTCTGCCGCCGTCTTCCTGCTGTTCTCCAGGTCGCCGTCTTCCTGCTGTTCTCCAGGTCGCGGTCTTCCTGCTGTTCTCCAGGTCGCTCCAGGTCAGAGAGGAGGTTCATTCTGATGAATCTCACTGCGTGTTTATTGGCAGCTCGATCAGGATGGATCGACCCGTGTTAAATCATTAGTAGTTGTGAAGAGTTGCAGCGTTGTTCCTTCCTCGTGCTGCATGTGGGCGGAGCAGCCAATCACGTCCCAGGTGGGAAACCCCCGAGAGCATCAGCAGGTAATCGATGTCAGGGAGAGATTTGCTCATGAATGCAGCAGAAAAGTGGATTTTCTTGGGGACCTGAAAGGCTGCGTGTCCTGGCGTGTTGGAGCTGCTGACGTCCTGCTGGATTCTTCTGATTCACCAGGAAATGAATTCGCTCGCCGCTTCAGTCAGCGTTGGACTCCTTTTAGATCAACAGATGGACAGATACTACGGACCAGTGCTGCCTGAGATGCACTTAATATTGTTATATCTGATCTATTTTGAGCCTCGACTATTTTTAATCTTCAAAAAATTGGCATTTTAATGCAGCAGAGCAGAGCTTGAAAAGTGCTGCACGTGACGAGGCTCATGTGTGATGGAGTTATCACTGCATGGATCTGGTTCTGTCCAGTGACTCTGAAGCTGTCAGGCTGTTGTTACCCTGCCGCTACAGTCTGAAACCACCGCATGTGATGCTGATCCATCTCAGTTTGAAGTCTCTACGGCTCCAACAGGATTTCTAAGTGTCTTCATTCAAAGCCTGTGAAACGACCGACAGCTGGTTAAGGAGTTGAAGTATGAATCATGTCGACTCGCTGCCCTTTCAGCGCCACATTGCATCAAATATCAAATGTCCCCACCACACGTTTCCACCAGGAAACCGTTGGTCTGCCTGCACCAAACTTTAACCCTACGCCCTGAGCAGATAGGAATTTATAATGCTTCTATATTCATTATATATATATATATATATATATATATATATATATATATATATATATATATATATATCCATCCATCCATCCATCCATTATCTTCCGCTTCTTCCGGGGCCGGGTCGCGGGGGCAGCAGTCGGAGCAGGGATCCCCAAACTTCCCTCTCCGCCGACACTTCCTCCAGCTCTTCCGGGGGCACCCCGAGGCGTTCCCAGGCCAGCCGAGCAACGTAGTCACTCCAGCGTGTCCTGGGTCTTCCTCGGGGCCTCCTCCCGGTGGGACATGCCCGGAACACCTCACGAGGGAGGCGTCCAGGGGGCATCCTATACAGGTGCCCGAGCCACCTCAGCTGACTCCTCTCGATGTGGAGGAGCAGCGGTTCTACCCGAGCTCCTCCCGGGTGACCGAGCTCCTCACCCTATCTCTAAGGGAGCGCCCCGCCACCCTGCGAAGGAAGCTCATTTCGGCCGCTTGTAATCGCGACCCTGCTCTTTCGGTCACTACCCAGATTTCATGACCATAGGTGAGGGTAGGAACGTAGACCGACCGGTAAATTGAGAGCTTCGCCTTTCGACTTAGCTCCCTCTTCACCACAACGGACCGATACAGTGACCGCATGACTGCAGCCGCTGCACCGATCCGCCTGTCGATCTCGCGCTCCATCCTTCCCTCACTCGTGAACAGGACCCCGAGATACTTGAACTCCTCCACCTGGGGCAGGATCTCTCCCCCGACCTGAAGGGTGCATGCCACCTTTTTCCGGTCGAGAACCATGGCCTCGGATTTAGAGGTGCTGATTCTCATCCCAGCTGCTTCACACTCGGCTGCAAACCGCCCTAGTGCACGCTGCAGGTCCTGGCTCGAGGGAGCCAGCAAGACAACATCATCCGCAAAAAGCAGAGATGAAATCAAGTGGCTCCCGAACCGTACCCCCTCCGGCCCTTGGCTGCGCCTAGAAATTCTGTCCATAAAGATGATGAACAGAACCGGTGACAAAGGGCAGCCCTGCCGGAGTCCAACATGCACCGGGAACAGGTCTGACTTATTGCCGGCGATGCGAACCAAGCTCCTGCTCCGGTCATACAGGGACCATACAGCCCTCAGCAGAGGGCCTCCGATCCCATACTCCCGGAGCACCCCCCACAGGATGCCACGTGGGACACGGTCGAATGCCTTCTCCAGATCCACAAAACACATGTGGACTGGTTGGGCAAACTCCCATGAACCCTCGAGCACCCTGCGGAGGGTATAGAGCTGGTCCAGTGTTCCACGGCCGGGACGAAACCGCATTGTTCCTCTTGGATCCGGGGTTCGACTATCGGCCGAATTCTCCTCTCCAGTACCCTGGAATAGACTTTCCCCGGGAGGCTGAGTAGTGTGATCCCCCGATAGTTGGAACACACCCTCCGGTCCCCCTTTTTGAAGAGGGGAACCACCACCCCGGTCTGCCAATCCAGAGGCACTGTCCCCAACTGCCACGCGATGTTGCAGAGGCGTGTCAGCCACGACAGCCCCACAACATCCAGAGACTTGAGGTACTCAGGGCAGATCTCATCAACCCCCGCTGCCTTGCCGCCGAGGAGTTTCCTAACTACCTCGGTGACTTCAGCTTGGGTAATGGATGCATCAACCTCTGGGTCCTCAGCCTCTGCTTCCTCAGTGGAAGGTGTGTCAGTGGGATTGAGGAGATCCTCGAAGTATTCCTTCCACCGCCCGACGATATCCCCTGTCGAGGTCAACAGCTCCCCCCCTCCACTGTAAACAGTGTTGGCGGAGCACTGCTTCCCCCTCCTGAGGCGTCGGATGGTTTGCCAGAATTTCCTCGGGGCCGCCCGGTAGTCCTCCTCCATAGCCTCCCCGAACTTTTCCCAGACCCGAGTTTTTGCTTCCGTGACCGCCCGGGCTGCCGCTCGTTTGGCCTGCCGATACCCATCAGCTGCCTCGGGAGTCCCATGAACTAAGAAAGCTCGATAGGACTCCTTCTTCAGCTTGACAGCATCCCTTACTTCCGGCGTCCACCACCGGGTTCGGGATTGCCGCCGCGACAGGCACCGGTGACCCTACGGCCACAGCTCCGGTTGGCCGCGTCAACAATGGAGGTGGAGAACATGGTCCATTCGGACTCAATGTCTCCAACCTCCCTCGGAATCCGGGCAAAGCTCTCCCGGAGGTGGGAGTTGAAGACCTCCCTGACAGGGGATTCTGCCAGACGTTCCCAGCAGACCCTCACAATACGCTTGGGTCTTCCAGGTCTGACCGGCTTCCTCCCCCGCCAGCGGATCCAACTCACCACCAGGTGGTGATCAGTTGACAGCTCAGCCCCTCTCTTCACCCGAGTGTCCAAGACATACGGTCGGAGGTCAGATGATACGACTACAAAGTCGATCATCGACCTCCGACCTAAGGTGTCCTGGTGCCACGTGCACTGGTGGACACCCTTATGCTCGAACATGGTGTTTGTTATGGACAAACTGTGACTAGCACAGAAGTCCAATAACAGAACACCACTCGGGTTCAGATCGGGGAGGCCGTTCCTCCCAATCACACCTCTCCAGGTATCACTGTCGTTGCCCACGTGAGCGTTGAAGTCTCCCAGCAGAACAATGGAGTCCCCAGTTGGAGCGCTTTCCAGCACCCCTTCCAGGGACTCCAAGAAGGCCGGGTACTCTGCACTGCTGTTTGGCCCGTAGGCCGACACAACAGTGAGAGACCTATCCCCGACCCGAAGGCGCAGGGAAACGACCCTCTCGTTAAGCGGGGAGAACTCCAACACATGGCGGCTGAGCTGGGGGGCTATTAGCAAGCCCACGCCAGCCCGCCGCCTCTCACCTTGGGCAACTCCAGCGTGGAAAAGAGTCCAACCCCTCTCAAGGAGTTGGGTTCCAGAGCCCAGGCTGTGCGTGGAGGTGAGCCCGACTATCTCTAGCCGATACCTCTCAACCTCCTGCACCAGCTCAGGCTCTTTCCCCCCCAGCGAGGTGACATTCCATGTCCCTAAAGCCAGAGTCGTTGTCCGCGGATTGGGTCGTCGGGGCCCCCGCCCACGACCGCCACCCAAATCCCTTGGCACCATCCCCTTCTGGACCCTCCCGCGGGTGGTGGGCCTACGGGAGGGCGGGCCCACGTCGCTCCTTCGGGCTGCGCCCGGCCGGGTCCCGTGGGCCCACGGAGCCCGAGATCAACAGATGGACAGATACTACGGACCAGTGCTGCCTGAGATGCACTTAATATTGTTATATCTGATCTATTTTGAGCCTCGACTATTTTTAATCTTCAAAAATTGGCATTTTAATGCAGCAGAGCAGAGCTTGAAAAATGCTGCACGTGAATGCCTATCCTCATGTGTGATGGAGTTATCACTCAAACATGGAGTGTCTTTAGGTTCAGCACAAATAAAACAACAACAAGTCCAGTGACTCTGAAGCTGTCAGGCTGATTTTGTTACCCTGAAAGTGCTACAGTCTGAAAACCACCAAATATAGACATGATTTAGATGCTGATCCATCTCTGCATTTTGTTTTGATGAGTCTTAACATCCATTCTATCTTTCAACGGCTCCAAAACAGGATTTCTAATATCGTCTTCATTCAAAGCCTGTGAAACGACCGACAGCTGGTTAAGGAGTTGAACCTTGTTATTTGAATCATTCTGAAAATAAAGGAAGACATTCAAAAATTCAGTTTGCTTTTTCAGTCTGTACAAAAATGCATCATCTCAAAATCAAATGTCCCCATATCCAAATACGTTTCCACCAGATAAACCGGATTGGTCTGCCTGCATCCAAAAACCTTTGAACCTTTGGGGGGGGGGGGCTACGCCCTGAGCAGATAGGAATTTATAAAACAAGAATAAAACGTTCACCACGTATATTCATTATATATTCCCGCCAATATATATAACCCAGTCAATCAAAGGCTGTGATGTTAAATGTTACAATGTCACATTTCAACTGGTTGATGTGGTTGATGATTCCAGATGTAGAGAGTAGTAGTAGTAACCCTAACCCTCCCTAACCCTCTCCTCCTCTCACGTGGGTTTATTATTACACTTACAGGTTGTTTGGAGTAATGGCATTACTGTGTTCAGAGAAGCGTATCCATGTACTAATGAAAATCCTCGGTGGATTTCTGTTCCCAAAGTTTAATTTGTGTGTCAGTGTGAAGTTTGACCAGAATAACAAACTGCCGACATCGACACAACATGGAAAACCATAGATTCACAAATGTGTGACTGGAATCTAAACTCTACTTCCACCGTGGTTTAAATCAGGTGACGTGGACACAGTGTGACCTCTGTTTGTTGAATAGTCCAGAAGAGAAAATTGATTTGTGTGTGTGTGTGTGTGTGTGTGTGTGTTTGTCATCGTAGAACACGTGTTTTCATTGAAAATAAGACGCCCTGGATGGTTTTGGCTCCGTCCCAGACGGTTTCAGCTCCTAGAAGCAGTGAAGGTCACACTCTTCAGATAGATGCCCTCAGTGTCCAGGTTGTTCCAGGTTGTTCCAGAGGTTCCAGAGGTGGAGAGTGTAAGGTGTGTGTTCATGCATATGCACTGGAAGAAGGAATTCCTTGCTCCCGATGCAGAGCCATGTGTGGCTTTGGGATTAGAAAGCAGCCTTTGTCTGCAAGCTGCAGCAGGTTGGAGCTGGGTGCAGGGCTCAGGTTGCTGCTGGGGGGGGTGAGGATGCCTCAGAGAGAGAGGCAGGGATCACGGCCCAGAGACAGGGGGACGATTGTCCTCAGGCAGGCCTTAAAGGTGCCATGCAAAGTTTTTCTCCATCATTAGATCAACAGCACATTCATCTGTAGAAGTCGCTGTAGTCGATGTTTACAGATGGAATAAAGTCAGGAATCAAGAAAGAACGAGATACAACATGACAATACTGAAACTATCTGAACAGACTAAGAAGTCTGGAAAACAGCCTCTAAAACAACTCTGTGTGGTAACGTTGTGTTATGATGTCATAGCGTGGTGAATGTGCAGGTCACAACTTGTCCACCAGAGCGTTGTGGAGTTGTTGGATTGTGTATTTGATGAGTTTGATGAGGGAAACCAAGAAATCCCATGAGCCTCCGTAGCGTAGCTCTGAGCAGCTCACGGCTCTGCTCCACCGTTCTAAAAATAGCTTGCACCGACAGTTAAAGGTACGGTGAGAAAGTAAATCATCAGCTGTCAGCACCGCCGGCCGGTCCACACGGTTACCACGGCGTTGACGTGTTGTCCGTAGTAGCGCCGTGCTGATTGATTGGGTTGTTAAACGACGATGACGAGGGCCTGAGGTCGCCGTGAGGCCAGCGGCGCCCGCCCAGTGTCTCCCGGGGCCGAGGACGGAGGAAGAAACACTTCAGCCCTGATGTCATCGCCTCAGTGTCTCCCATTACTCATCGGGTGTCTTCACGTCTAAACAGCAGCCATCATCATCGTCGTCATCATCATCATCATCATCATCATCATCATCATCGTCATCATCATCATCATCATCATCATCATCATCATCATCATCATCGTCATCATCCCACAGCGGCGAACATTTGCTTCACTTCACAACGTAACTCCTGCTCACTGCTCGCTGCTCGCTGCTCGCCAACCTGCAGCCAGTCGAGGAATGACAAGTTTTTCACTCCATCCCCCCCCCCCCCCCCCCTGCAGCCAGTCCATCCCCCCCCCCCTCCTCCCCCCCCTCCTCTCTGTGTCACTGTCTGCTTCCTCAGCGGAAACAGTCGTCACCAAATCCTGGTTGTGATGAAGCAAATCCTCAAACCCAACATTTCAGCTGCTTTCAGAGTTGGAGGCGTCCTGGCCTCACGCCGCCACCGCCGTGCAGCGCCACCGCCGCCGCCGTGCAGCGTCCTGGCCTCACGCCGCCGTGCAGCGTCCTGACCTCACGCCGCCGTGCAGCGTCCTGGCCTCACGCCGCCGTGCAGCGTTCTGACCTCACGCCGCCGTGCAGCGTCCTGGCCTCACGCCGCCGTGCAGCGTCCTGGCCTCACGCCGCCGCCGCCACCGCCGTGCAGCGTCCTGGCCTTGCGCCGCCGCCGTGCAGCGTTCTGACCTCACGCCGCCGCCGTGCAGCGTCCCAGCCTAAATATTCGAATAATCGTTAAATCATAAAAAAATCAAATAGTTCATCATATCAGGGGAAAAAAAAGTTGTATTTCTGGCGCCTTCGTCACGGGGCCGAGTAGCGTTTGATGATACACAGTGTGGGCGGGCTGGACGCCAAGCTGGACGCCAAGCTGGACGCCAAGCTGGACGCCAAGCTGGACGCCAAGCTGTAGAAGAAGAAACAGGAACCCCCCCCCCTCCCCCCCCTGCTGCAGCTGACCCGCTTTCAGTTTGAAAACTCCGGGGGTCCGTCGTCGTCTCAATGGCGACACAGAGACCTTTAGAAATGGTGACGTAGACGCCCCTCTCTCTGATTGGTCCTCGGCCGGGGGGAGGACGCGGTTCAGCTCTGTATTCCTGACTCTGCAGCTTCTCCTTCATCAGCTGCTTCCTGTTTCCACCGTCCTGCAGATTCAACGCCGTTTCACATGAAACGGCCTCATGTGGCCGTAACCGCGGCAGCAGGGGACGTAACCGCGGCAGCAGGGGACGTAACCAGTGTGGTGGGTGTTAAAGGGATAGTTCAACATTTTAGCAAACTGTCCCATCACCATAATCCCTATAGTCATAGCAGTAGGTTTGTTACCTTTAATTGTCGGTGCAAGCTATTTTTAGAACGGTGGAGCAGAGCCGTGAGCTGCTCAGAGCTACGCTACGGAGGCTCATGGGATTTCTTGGTTTCCCTCATCAAACTCATCAAATACACAATCCAACATGTCAGTTTCTCAGCCAGTGGTTTTAGAAGCCGGGGGGGGCGGCTAATCTGGTCTGTACTGAGACACTTTTTCTTATTTTTTTATTGAGACGTAGTAGAGATGAGTGTGATCGCCATGGGAGACGTGTCCTCTTTTCTAAGGAGGGTACGGAGCTGCAGCGTCTGGAGAAGCCGCGTCGTAGCCGAGTCGTAGCCGAGTCGTAGCCGAGTCGTAGCCGAGTCGGAGCCGAGTCGGAGCCGAGTCGGAGACAACGACTGCTATCTTTAGAAACACAACTGCTAATCCATTTGGATGGATGTTAGAAAACACTGCACTGCTCCTTTAAGGCAGACACTCTGATGAGCTGCCATGCCCTCCTTCTCTTCCTCTGTCACATTATTACCTCTGTCTGTTGGCTCAGGGTTATCACCCCCCCCCTCCTGCCCCCTCCCCCTCCTGCCCCCCCCCCCTCCCCCCCCTCTCTGATGGAATCATGCCTAATATCAAATGATTCAACTTTAGAGGCTAATTGCTGTAATATGTCTTTTTCTTTTTGAATGAGCAAGTTAAATGGACTCCTGCTGGACTCACACACACACACACACAGACACACACACACACACACACACACACACACACACACACAGAGAGCGGGGCTGGCATGCAGCGCGTCACCTCAGGCCAGTCTGTTTCAGTGGCTGGTCACATACTGAGTCTCCTCCCGATGCGTCGCCGCCGCCGCCGTTCATCGTCTCTGGCTGAGAGAGAAACAGAGAAACAGCAGAAAGTCACCTGATCCAGAGTGTGAGGCCAAGTGGAACCAGAGCTCATTATAGGAGCAGCTCCACCGCGGCCGAGCAGCCGGAGGAGGCGCCGTGCAGCGGGAAGCTACTCAGGCTGCAGGGTCCTAAAACACTACTTCCTGTTTGTCATTTCAAAATAAAACATCAACCACAGGATGAGTTTGCATCTTCAGTGGATTGAGTTTTGGACTTTTTCTTTTAGTTTTCTAACTATTTTGTGTATTTGGAACTTAGTTCTTTTTTTTTTTAAAGGAGACGTATTCTTCCTCCTTTCCACAAATTAAAACAGTCCCCAGGTCTTAAAGACGTGTCTGTGACCTGCTTTGGTCAAAACCCCCCAAGGATCAAACATCAGCTCTTTTCATCCGGCTGCTTTCACGGTCTGTCCCTTTAAATGCTAATGAGCCACTGCTAGCCCCGCCCCCTTCTACTGCTACCAGGTAGGGGTGGGGTTATGCAAATTAGAAACCTAGTTACTTGCTTTACCGGGCGCCGTCTGAACCGGGCGCCGTCTGAACCGGGCGCCGTCTGAACCGGGCGCCTCCAGAACCGGGCGCCGTCGAACCGGGCGCCGTCTGAACCGGGCGCCGTCTGAACCGGGCGTCGTCTGAACCGGGCACCGTCCGCACCGGGCGCCGTCCGAACCGGGCGCCTCCTGCTTGTGTCTCATGTTCCAGTTCCAGACGCTGTGGCGGCTTCACAACATGTTCTTTACATGTATATGATTATATGAAGTAGTCGAGCCGCTTCCTGAGCAGCTGGTGTCGGTGTTTCCTCTGCGGCTGCTCAGGTACGTTTCCATGACGGCTGCTCAGGTACGTTTCCATGACGGCTGCTCAGGTACGTTTCCATGACGGCTGCTCAGGTACGTTTCCATGACGGCTGCTCAGGTACGTTTCCATGACGTCGTGAGAAGGAGCCATCCGTCACGTTGGACAGAAACCCGTTTCAAATGAACAATAACGTTGGACGTGTAAACAAGGAAGTGTTTGCTAGGTACACGTTCCTGTCGCCATCATGAGGTTTTAGTTGATGTTTATATATTGACAATTAACGATTTAAACGTCTGTTTGTGTTTTATTATAGTAAATGATTATATTATTATTATTTCTTATAGTAAACATGGCTGTTTGCACATAGAACACCTCATGAAGGAGAAAAGCCAGTTCTAGGCTTTGCAGCTGAATCCACGACACATCATTAAAATGAGGTTGTCAGATATTATTATTATATTTTATATTATATTATTATTATTATTATTATTATTATTATTATTATTATTATTATTATTATTATTATTATTATTCTCCACTCATGTGCCATTAAACCATAGAAGAAGAATGTTTTTGAAGACAACTCAGAATGGCTGTAAGACATATATAATATACATATATATATATATGTATAGGCTATATACGTAGATGGATAAGGTCAGAACCTTTAAAGGCACAGTCTGTAACTTATTTGGCTTTTTATTACAAATGAAAGTTTTCTGGTTCCTTAGAACGAGTCGTTATCAGTGGGCGACCGAACCGAGAATACGTTCACATAGCAACCGCACCGCTTCCTACGGAATATACCTTTAATAGAAAAACGTTTTTCTCTATTTTCTTCTGTTGGTTTCATCTGTTTTCATACAGATGAATGGAAACAGTTTTTTTTTTTCTTTTTTTTTGGCGTTTTATGCCTTTATTTGATAGATTAGTAGAGATAGACAGGAAAGGGGGAGGCAGAGAGAGGGGAATGACATGCAGGAAAGGTCCGCCCGATGCGGGACGCGAACCGGGGACGCCTGCGTCTGCATATACATGGGGCGGCTGCCTTAACCACTGCGCCACGCACCGCCCCAAATGGAAACAGATTTGAATCATCCTGCAGCCCCAGCGACGGCCGTCAGGCCGCGGTCGCCACGGAGCTGGATGTCAGTCACTGAGCCGTAGCCGCGGTAACAGAGTAAGAGAGACAGGACGTGTGTTTACATCAACGGCCACGTTAATGAAGACGTGTGCGGTTGCTCTGGGATGTGTTGAACGTGTGTCTGAACCGGGCGCCTCCTGACTTCTTGGCCACTCGCCAAAACATAGACTGCAATTAGATTGTATCAAGCTAACGAGGCTAACGAGGCTAATGAGGGTGAAGCAGACCGGAGCCAATGTTCTGTACCGCTGCACCTGCTGCGCGCGTGTGCGTGTGTGCGTGCGTGCGTGCGTGTGCGCGTGTGTGTGTGTGTGTGTGTGTGTGTGTGTGCGTGTGTGTGTGTGCGCGTGTGTGCGTGTGTGTGTGTGTGTGCGTGTGTGCGTGTGCGTGTGTGCGTGCGTGTGTGTGTGTGTGTGTGTGTGTGTGTGTGTGTGCGTGCGTGCGTGCGTGCGTGCGTGCGTGCGTGCGTGCGTGTGTGTGTGTGTGTGGTGAATGGGTTCTTCAGTTGGCATCATCAAGATAGTACAAAGCTCTGCTAATCCAGTTAGTGGTAGTACCCCCCCCCCCCCACCCCCTCCCCCCCCCCCCTCCCACCCTCACCCCACAGGCGGACTTACGTGCTGCCAGGCAACCGGCTGCCAGGCAACCGGCTGCCCTTCACCTGGGCTGTGATGTAACAGCGTTCAGAGGGATTACACGACTGACAGCGCCACGTTGACATCATGCTGACGCCGCCGCCACACAGCGTGTCAACCTGGTCCTGGTTCTGGTCCTGGTCCTGGTCCTGGTTCTGGTCCTGGTTCTGGTTCTGGTCCTGGTTCTGGTTCTGGTCCTGGTTCTGGTCCTGGTTCTGGTCCTGGTCCTGGTCCTGGTTCTGGTTCTGGTCCTCGTCCTGGTTCTGGTTCTGGTTCTGGTCCTGGTCCTGGTTCTGGTTCTGGTTCTGGTCCTGGTCCTGGTCCTGGTCCTGGTTCTGGTCCTGGTCCTGGTTCTGGTCCTGGTCCTGGTCCTGGTTCTGGTCCTGGTCCTGGTCCTGGTTCTGGTTCTGGTCCTCGTCCTGGTTCTGGTTCTGGTCCTGGTCCTGGTCCTGGTTCTGGTTCTGGTCCTGGTCTTGGTCCTGGTTCTGGTTCTGGTCCTGGTTCTGGTTCTGGTCCTCGTCCTGGTTCTGGTTCTGGTCCTGGTCCTGGTTCTGGTTCTGGTCCTGGTCTTGGTCCTGGTTCTGGTCCTGGTCCTGGTCCTGGTTCTGGTCCTGGTTCTGGTTCTGGTTCTGGTTCTGGTCCTGGTTCTGGTTCTGGTTCTGGTCCTGGTCTTGGTCCTGGTTCTGGTTCTGGTCCTGGTCCTGGTTCTGGTTCTGGTCCTGGTCCTGGTCCTGGTTCTGGTTCTGGTCCTGGTCCTGGTTCTGGTTCTGGTCCTGGTCCTGGTTCTGGTTCTGGTCCTGGTCTTGGTCCTGGTCCTGGTTCTGGTTCTGGTTCTGGTACACACCAGTTTAGGTGGAACCAAAGTGGGAGAACGTAAACACAAGAGTGGCAACAGTTTATCTTTCTGGTCTCCTTCAATTCATCTGAAGCATATGAATGATTGGTTGTGGTGTTGGAGTGACGCCGGCCTTCACCATCTCTGCCCAGAGTTCACAGATAGAATAACTTTACTTTATTCAGATAACTTTACTTTATTCAGATAACTTTACTTTATCCAGATAACTTTACTTTATTCAGATAACTTTACTTTATTCAGATAACTTTACTTTATTCAGATAACTTTACTTTATTCAGATAACTTTACTTTAACTTTACTTTATTCAGATAACTTTACTTTATTCAGATAACTTTACTTTATTCAGATAACTTTACTTTATTCAGATAACTTTACTTTATTCAGATAACTTTACTTTATTCAGATAACTTTACTTTATTCAGATAACTTTACTTTATTAATATAACATTACTTTATTCAGATAACTTTACTTTATTAAGATAACTTTACTTTATTCAGATTACTTTACTTTATTCAGATTACTTTACTCTATTAAGATAACTTTACTTTATTCAGATAACTTTACGTTATCAAGATTACTTTACTTTATTCAGATAACTTTACTTTATTCAGATAACTTTACTTTATTCAGATAACTTTACTTTATTCAGATAACTTTACGTTATCAAGATTACTTTACTTTATTCAGATAATTTTACTTTATTCAGATAACTTTACTTTATTCAGATAACTTTACGTTATCAAGATTACTTTACTTTATTCAGATAACTTTACTTTATTCAGATAACTTTACTTTATTCAGATAACTTTACTTTATTCAGATAACTTTACTTTATTCAGATAACATTACTTTATTAAGATAACTTTACTTTATTAAGATAACTTTACTTTATTAAGATAACTTTACTTTATTAAGATAACTTTACTTTATTAATATAACATTACTTTATTCAGATAACTTTACTTTATTAAGATAACTTTACTTTATTCAGATTACTTTACTTTATTCAGATTACTTTACTTTATTCAGATAACTTTACTTTATTAAGATAACTTTACTTTATTAAGATAACTACTTTATTCAGATAACTTTACGTTATCAAGATTACTTTACTTTATTCAGATAACTTTACTTTATTCAGATAACTTTACTTTATTCAGATAACTTTACTTTATTAAGATAACTTTACTTTATTAAGATAACTTTACTTTATTCAGATAACTTTACTTTATTCAGATAACTTTACTTTATTCAGATAACTTTACTTTATTCAGATTACTTTACTTTATTCAGATAACTTTACTTTATTAAGATAACTTTACTTTATTAATATAACATTACTTTATTCAGATAACTTTACTTTATTAAGATAACTTTACTTTATTCAGATTACTTTACTTTATTCAGATAACTTTACTTTATTCAGATAACTTTACTTTATTCAGATAACTTTACTTTATTCAGATAACTTTACTTTATCAAGATAACTTTACTTTATTCAGATAACTTTACTTTATGATGATGTCACAGTTCACAGGAAAGAACCAACTATCTTTTTGTTTTTCTTGAGAAACAAGTGCTCAGGTTCCAGGAGCTGCTCCAGCCTGGTGGCAGATGATGCTGCAGCTGCAGCTGCTTGTGTCCGTGGCGACATCTGGACCGTGACCCGTAACCATCAGTGAGCAGCTGTTGCCCCGTTTACCGGAGGGTCAGGCCGCCGCTGCTGCTGGGATCAAACAGAGGCAGGGTTGTAATTAGTCCCTCATTCCCACCGTCTCCTCCTGGTCGGCCACAGGGCTGGGGGGGAAGGGGGGGGGCTGATGCATGTTTAGAGCTCCACAGCTGAACTCCCTCAAACGGTCCTGGACCTGGAGATCCTGCTGCAGCACCTCGACCCCCACCAGGCTCCCCTCCTCCCTCGTCATCGCCCAGCAGTTCCTCTGCTGCTGTCGCATGCGGCCGAGGCCGAGGCGGCGCGCTGTCACGACGCTGTGGGCCGAAGCGGCGCGCTGTCACGACGCTGTCGGCCGAGGCCGAGGCGGCGCTGTCACGACGCTGTCGGCTGAGGCCGAGGCGGCACGCTGTCACGACGCTGTCGGCCGAGGCGGCACGCTGTCACGACGCTGTCGGCCGAGGCGGCACGCTGTCACGACGCTGTCGGCCGAGGCCCGGCGCTAACCATCGGCTGAGCAGCTGTCACGACGCTGTCGGCCGAGGCGGCACGCTGTCTGACGCTGGGATCGGCCGACCGAGGCAGGGTTGTCAATTGTCGGCCGAGGCGGCACGCCCGACGCTGTCGGCCTCGGCACGCTGGTCGGCCGAGGCCGGGCGGCACGGGGTCAACGGGGCCGAGGCCGATGTTTAGAGCTCGGCACAGCGGAACGCCCTCAAACGCTGTCGGCTGGACGCTGGAGATCGGCCGAGGCCGACCTCGGCGCTGCCCACCAGGCTTCCACCAGGCAGCGCGCTGTCACGACGCTGTCGGCTGAGGCCGAGGCCGAGGCCGAGGCGGCGCGCTGTCGGTCACAGGAACAGCTCTGTGTTTGTTGCTTCCCTTCAGCTTGAGCAGCTGTGAACGTGTAAACACATCGCAGACCGTTGAACATCATTAGGAACAGAGAGATAAATATTTTACACTCAGTAAGACGGTGGAATCTGTCAGACAGCAGCTCTTATAAACATGAGGTCCAGAGACCGATGTGGTCCCAGAGACCGATGAGGTCCAGAGACCGATGGGGTCCAGAGACCGATGAGGTCCAGAGACCGATGAGGTCCAGAGACCGATGTGGTCCAGAGACCGATGAGGTCCAGAGACCGATGAGGTCCAGAGACCGATGCGGTCCAGAGACCGATGAGGTCCCAGAGACCGATGTGGTCCCAGAGACCGATGTGGTCCAGAGACCGATGGGGTCCAGAGACCGATGTGGTCCAGAGACCGATGAGGTCCAGAGACCGATGAGGTCCCAGAGACCGATGAGGTCCAGAGACCGATGAGGTCTGCACGTGCAGTCGGTTCCTCTGACTTCCTGCTGATGAAGGTGAAACGTAGAAGGGACGACTACAGTCGGTGTCTGTCGTGTGTGAGGATCATGAATGAAAAGGAAATGTGAATATTTGCTCAGCGAGGCGACGTACAGGTCGTTGGCGCCGCGGCGTGCGGCGCTCTGAGGAACACGTCAGTGTTTGGTGACAGCTCTTGTTTCAGGCAGTAAAATGTAATGCAGTCCAACATCAGCCTCAGGGACGGATCAGTGCACGTAGCGAGGATCAGTGCACGTAGCGAGGATCAGTGCACGTAGCGAGAAGCGCCTGCTTTGATTAAATGACTTAATAAACGCCTCTGCACATATAATCACAATAATAGTGAACTTTCTCTTCACTTGTTTTATTTCAGTAAAGGCTCATAAACGTTCCCTCGCCACATGATCCGCTGTTTAATAAAAACTTCCACCAATGAGGAAGAACTCATCATCATCGTCATCACATCAGTTTGAAGTTTGTGCCTCAGAGACGAGGTGCGTGTTGTGACGTTGAGGTTGTGCTGATTGCACTGGGATGTGTGTCTTAATGAGACGGCTCTGCTGCTGGGAATGATGAGTGAAGCCGGAGAGGAAGCAGCTCCGTGGAAAAGCAACAAAACAAACAGTCTGACTTGAACACTAAGTCAGTTCCTGTCTAGTCAGCGCTGGTTTCTCTTTAACCATGAACCTGCTGATCTTTCCCTGGCGTTCCCTCCAGTTCAGACTGAGCCCAGCCTTTAAACCTCGTTAGCCGTGAACTCCCTCACCGATGATGAGGAGGTTTGTTTGGGGCGGAGGGTTGTTTAGGGCAGGACCGAGGTGCAGATTATAGTTCACATAAACATCTTCACTTTCTGTCATTGATGTGTGAGTAGAAACACTTGTCACAGACTGGTTCTACGCCCACGTCCCAGTTCCTGTTCCTTCTCCAGCTTCCTTGGGCGGCGCTCCCTAAATGCTAGCTCCACGGACCACCAAGTATGCCGCTGCCCGCCACACGCTATAATTACCTCCAACAAAAAAAGAGAGAAACGTCGACCACTATTGGGCCGTTTTTCCCTCTGCTTTTATGGAAGGTTTTAATTTAGCCCTGTTCCTTTGATGTCAGAAAGCAGCTCATGCTGCGGAGCCGCCCGTGGTCGGCCCCGCTCCGGCCTCGCTCTGGTATCGCTCCGGCCCCTCTCCGGCCTCGCTCCGGTCTCGCTCCGGTCTCGCTCCGGCCCCGCTCCGGCCTCGCTCCGGCCTCGCTCTGGTATCGCTCCGGCCCCGCTCCGGCCTCGCTCTGATCTCGCTCCGGCCTCGCTCCGGCCTCGCTCTGGTCTCGCTCCGGCCTCGCTCCGGCCTCGCTCTGATCTCGCTCCGGCCTCGGTCTCGCTCCGGCCTCGCTCCGGTCTCGCTCCGGCCCCGCTCCGGCCTCGGTCTCGCTCCGGCCTCGCTCCGGCCCCGCTCCGGCCTCGCTCCGGCCCCGCTCCGGCCTCGCTCTGATCTCGCTCCGGCCCCGCTCCGGCCCCGCTCCGGCCCCGCTCCGGCCCCGCTCCGGCCTCGGTCTCGCTCTGGTCTCGCTCCGGCCCCTCTCCGGCCTCGCTCCGGTCTCGCTCCGGCCTCGGTCTCGCTGCGGTCTCGGTCTCGCTCCGGCCTCGCTCCAGCCCCGCTCCGGCCTCGCTCCGGCCTCGGTCTCGCTCCGGCCTCGCTCCGGTCTCGCTCCGGCCTCGCTCCAGCCTCGCTTGGTTCTTGGTGCATGCGTGCGTGTGCGTGCGTGCGTGCGTGTGTGCGTGTGTGTGTGCGTGTGTGTGTGTGTGTGTGTGCATGTGTGTCATCAGAGTGAAGGAGGCTCAGATCTGGTCCTTTACTCGTCCAGTGGGAAAATATTCAGCAAACAGAAGAAACGACAATATCAAACAGTAAAAATCTGAGGAAAAAGATGTGCTGATAGAAATAAGAATCTGTTGTTTTATTATCATTTTACAACATTTTGGAGTTTCAACATAAACTGTTTTGTTTATTTCCAAAGTATCACTGGAGTCAACATCCAAGATAATTAGGTTACGATGTGGGAATGACGTGACTCCAGAGAAATGCAAACATGTGCCAGTCTGACAGATCACAGATCAGCCTCCAGGTGAGATCGAAGATCACTTCCTGCTCTGAGCGATGAAGGACTGACCTCAGAGCAGCTGATCTCTGTGATGGTGTCAGGTCGGAGCAAGTTGATGTGTTTGTGTAAACAACAACAATCTAAAGCAGAGTTATCAGTAGAGTGTATTTAATGCAAACTGATCCCCGGTCAGCCATGATGATGAATATTCGTTGAACTGTGTGCTTCCTGTTGGGAGCAACACAATGAGACGTGTCATCACAGTGGCTGCGTTATCTAGTGAAGCAATATGTAGTTCTGCTTCTGCCTTGTGGTTTCACTACGGCCGTCTCGCCGTTGAAGCAGCTTCTCCCGCTTCGTTGTGCAACACAAGTGACAAACATAAAGACACGACACTGCAACACAGTAAAGAGGAGATAAACTGTGTAAATGAGCAAATAAAAAAGAATAAAGATAAGCAGCCAGTCGATAAATTAATAAATGTTTCCTTTTCCCTTCCCACGTCTCCTGCACGCTGAGCCGACGGCTCGCCGTCTACCGGCCGCTCCGAGCCGACGGCTCGCCGTCTACCGGCCGCTCCGAGCCAACGGCTCGCCGTCTAACAGCCAATCAGCAGCTCTCAGTGTGTTTTCATGCGGCTGCTCTGTTTTCA
This sequence comes from Decapterus maruadsi, assembly GCA_030347415.2. Classification (NCBI taxonomy): domain Eukaryota; kingdom Metazoa; phylum Chordata; class Actinopteri; order Carangiformes; family Carangidae; genus Decapterus; species Decapterus maruadsi. The sequence continues at coordinate 36,775,007 of CM064900.1, forward strand.
GAAAGTCAAGTTCCAACAGATATAAAGTGGCGTGAAGACGTGGGCGTGGCCCTGTGTTGTGGCGCCCTTTTGATCCGTGACACTGTGGATATGCTTTGTGTCACATGCTCAGCTGGATCTAAACCGCCACACTTTAAACACCGCCATAGAGAAGGTAACGTTCCAGAAATAGATTCCAGCTTTGCTCTGATCGCTGACTGGTTAGAGCACAGGCTGTAGGACCAACCTCCTTGTTGTCAGGACGACTTCCAGGTAGAAAACCAGCACGAATGCTGAAAGCATTCACACTATTGTTCTTCGGGTCGGCCATTTTGTTTCTTTATACTTATTCTTACTTCTTCCGCGCACCTAACTACTCCTTCATACTTTGTGCTGTTTCAACAATTCATATATCAAAATGTGCAGCTTCTTGAATACTTTTATGCTATGACTTTTCTCTTTCATACTATTTATACTTTTTACAATATTTAACTTTTCTGCAATTCAGCTGAAATCCTACTCTGCTCTGCTCTCCTCTGTGTACTGCATGAAATTCACCACCTGTCTCTGTCTGACCAACTCTGTCTGTAGTGTAGGGGTTAAGGTGCCTGCTCTGCAACTCACAGATTCCTGGTTTGAATCCCAGTTGCGTATTGTTGTTATGTTGTGTTGAATTCTGCTCCCCTCCGTCACCTTCAATTGGTTTCAGGTGGTCGTTAAGAGACACAGTGATTACATTTGCTTGGTTACAAGTGTTTGTTATCACATTGATCAGTGTCACATCAGCATCAGTATGCCCTCTGTGGCATTCCATTACCAACTCTGGTGGTAGACTAGGGGTTAATGTACCTGCTTTACAACACAAAGATCCCTGGTTCGACTCCAGGTTGGGTGATGTTGTGTTGAATTCTGCTCCCACCTCCCACTTTCAATTGGTTTCAGGTGGTCGTTAAGAGACACAGTGATTACTGGTGTCACAATTACAATCCATGACAACATTCCACAGTGTCTGCTCTCTGTGGTGACTCAAAGTCTCAACTCTTTCAACTTTAACCAATACCACTTGGTCTGGTCACATGAGCAAACTTGATAATGCACTATTATTATTGATTTGCACTGGAACTTTGAACACAGCAGAAAAATGTAAAGCGCTTAAATGATTCTTATGCATCATTTCTTGTCCCGCGCTGCCCCCTGCGACCGGCAGAATTAACCTCCCCTTGTCTGCCTTCAATAGGTTACAGGTGTTTGTTGTCAGTGTGCTCTCTGTGGTGGAGTGGTAGAGTAAATGGTTGGAGATCATGAGGTCATGGGTTCAAAACCAGCCTCTGTCATGTTGCTTCAAACTTTCTTGGTTTCTCTCTTTCTTTCAACAATGTCTTCAGCTCATCCAGCATTGTTTCAACAATTTCTTCAGTTCATTCAGCATTGCTTTCAGCATTCACACCATTTCCATTGTTGGAAATGCTTTTTCTAGTTTTTCATGTCACTATATCGCCGTTTCATGTCGGTGTGTGACCTCATGTCGGTGTGTGACCTCCTGTCGGTGTGTGACCTCATGTCGGTGTGTGACCTCCTGTCGGTGTGTGACCTCATGTCGGTGTGTGACCTCCTGTCGGTGTGTGACCTCGTGTCGGTGTGTGACCTCATGTCTTCAAAAACACTGTTGTATACAGTAATACAGTAATACAGCAGGCAGTCTTTTGTAGATGTAACTGAGGCCTGTGGTGCAGCAGGTCACACTGACCGTCCCTCTCATCCGTCCGATCTAGTGGACAGTCAGTTGTTCTGTCACTTCTCGCTCTACAGTGGAAAAGTATGACCTCACTGTGCAAATGAGTGCAAAGTTACAGCTGTTGAAGCTCCAGTTAGTGACCAGTATAGTGTGTGTGTGTGTGTGTGTGTGTGTGTGTGTGTGTGTGTGTGTGTGTGTGTGTGTGTGTGTGTGTGTGTGTGTGTGTGTGTGTGTGTGTGTGTGTGTGTGTGTGTGTGTGTGTGTGTGTGTGTGTGTGTGTGTGTGTGTGTGTGTGTGTGTACATATATATACATATATATAGGTAACAAGTGTGTTTGACTAGTTGAGACCCAGTCAGTGTTTTTACGTGAGGGCTGGAGCAGGAATGAAACGACCTCACCTCAGGTCAAACTCATGAAGTCTGAGAGAAATGAAGATTTCTCAGATCTTGAGCCGACTTCACGGTGCAGATTCTGTGAGAACATCAGAAGATCTTCTTTTTATCTGGACTCTGTTCTGTAATTGAGTTATGTAAGGCCACTGAGTTATGATGCATATCCTCGTCCCTCCCCGGGAGCCGGAGCCGAGGAGGACATCTGGTCCGAGGGAACAAAGGGCCTTTCTGCTGCTGTCACCTGGCTCCGGCCCACGGCTCATGTTCCCTCTTCTGTATCAGAGGAGTAAGAAGAGCTGGTCGCTCCGCTGATAACGAGGAGTTTGAGATAAATACTGTTTATTCCTTCATTTGTCTCTTCTTTAACCGAAGTAGGAACTAGTCCTTTATGAGTCAATTAAACATTACATCGCAGTTCATGAAGACAACAACTACTACTGATACTGTTACTATACTCCAAAATGAACAATTCAGCAAAAATCTGCAGAAACAGGGCAATAATAAATATATATTAACAACGGTGGTAATACATTTATTCATTCATTTATTTATTTATACAGACATTTTACACTTTAAAAATCATAAGATAGAGCAGAGTCAAATGAAATAATATGTAAAAACAGCCATAAAACATTATAAAACACACAAAATTATACATTCAAAGCTCATTTATAAATATAAATATATATATGTATACTTCTTTAGGAAACATATAGAAGAAAAGAATAGTCTATTATAATTCAAAGTCTTGTGAATGAAATGTAGCATTAACCAGACAGGACGATATGCATGTGTTCTTTTTGTTGAGCTGATGAAGAAACGTGTTGCAGTGGGTTTGTGGCGAACAGGGACACACACACACACACACACACACACACACACACACACACACACACACACACACACACACACACACACACACACACACACACACACACACACACACACACACACACACACACACACACACACACACACACACACTGGTTGTCTATAAAGCCTGTGCTGACTCAGAGTCTGCACTCATGCAGCAGTCACATTAACTGGCAGCAGAGTGTGTTTTATCGGTGTAAACGTACAAAATGTTCAGAGTCATAAATCCATCGGTGGACGGATCCTAAAGGAACGAGTTCATTCATTGAATTAAGTGAAATTACAAGCAGCTGGAGAGCGAGCGACGAGTCCTGCTGCTAAACTCTAGCAGCTTGATAAACAGAGGCCAGAGGTTTGCTGTTGTGGAAACAGTGGAGCTGCTGGAGGAAGAGGAGGGGGGGGGGGGGGTTACCAGGACTCAGTGGCCTGGTCTGGATCTCTCCAGCTGGGCTCTGAGTCGGGGATCAGCGCCAGCGTGTTGAGTCATCAGCAGCAGCAGCAGCAGCAGCAGCAGCTCCAGCAGGACTGCAGAGTCAAGGAGACCAACAGTAAATCCAACTGTGACAGGTTTTACACACTGACGTGAGACGAGGAATGTTTTCCTCTTTCAGCACGAGTGACTCTGCATCAAAATTTAACTCTTGTGTGCTGCGTGTCTGCAGTCCAGGGCCGTCTGCGGTCACGGCAACCAGCAGCGGGAGCACAGAACGGGAAAAAAATGCATGTGTGGATGGATGCAGCTCGGGTCGGGTTGTGCTGCACGGATCTGATGGGAACATGTCAGCGCTTGCATCACGTCCCTGTGGGCGTTTCTCCAGAACAACACGCCGCTGCTGTGTTCTGGGAGAGCGCGTTGACAAGATAAGCATCTGTCAGCGTGTTTGTTCTTTTCTATGATTCAGTATCAATGTTTATTGTAAGAGAACAACTGACAAAACAGGGTTTCTTCCTGCTCGTCATGAGCTGGAACAGATCGTGTGTGGATGTTCATCAGCTCTATACTGTTAGTGCAGGGTTTGAGCCTCTGGCCACGGACCCCCCCCCCCCCTGTTCTGCAGTCGTGGTACCACCTGTCCTGATGGACAACGCAGGTTAAAAGCAGCGCTGCCGTCCACCCACCGCTAACACGCTAGTAGTTACAGCAACATTGGCCTTAAAATCATGTTTCCAGACTCATTGCAATGGTAGAAAACTGAGTAGGATGAAGGAGCTGCCGCTGCAGCCTGAGCCGGGCCGGGACTTCCTGCACGGGTCGGATCATTCTGTTGGTCAGTGTTGCACTGTCCCCCCCCCCCCTACCTGTCAAATAAAACAGTACATTAAATTAAAACCTGGAAGGATCGCGGGAAACCATCATCTTCTAGGGAGAAATATAGTCAGAAAAAAAATGAAATGAAGATTGTTGTAACGTTGCAGCAGCATCGAAACGATACCACAATGACTGCGTGCCGTAATCACTTTGTGTATGTATGTAGTGTTTCCATGGCAATGGAAGATGATGTCAGCTGATGCAGTCTGTGGTCCTGTATCTACTGAGTCTCTCTGTCACCTGAGGCGTTTTATCCTCCGTCATTAATGATTAGACATCCAAGTCTTTCTGCACCGTGCAGTCACACAAAAAGTAAATGAAACAATTCAAGTGCTTTTTCTGCCGTCTTGCTGTTTATATATTCACACTCATTTATGTATTCATTTGTTTATTCTTTCTGTTTATATTTCCACATTTATTTATTTTTAATCCTTTTACATATTTATTTGTTTTTGATGGCGCTCCTATGACTTCACGCTGCACAACTCACAGAAACTTAAGTGAGTCCAGATGCACCAGATCTATTGTTCCCTATTGTCTGAGTCGCTGGATGTCACTGGGAATAATTTAGACAGAAATATAAATACATTTTGTAGTTGAACACAAACAGAACATGAAATAGCAGCTGGGACAGTTCAGAAGTAAATAAAGTCTGTAATTGGTTTGTGCGAAAGCCGCACGGTTTCAGACCAATGATTTTTACATGAGGCTTTACACAGAATCAGCAAGAATGTACAAACCGTGACTCTTTATTCCCAGTCATTTTCTTTTATTCCCATGGAAATCTGGAACCCTCCCTCCCTCCCTCCCTCCCTCCCTCCCAGAGATTTACACTTTATCAGCGCTCGTAAATCGTCACTTCGTTCACACTCAGTCGTCTCTGACTGGAAGATCACAGAGGAAATAATTCTCTCACTTTGTTTAGTTACTGAGAAAAAGATGAACATCATCGTGTGTCACAATCAAAACGCCTGCGACGTGTTGGAACACATGCAGCTCCAAACTTGCTCGAGTCGCCCACGGTGCGCCGCCGTGACGGATCTGCTGCCTTCACCATACGTGAACATACGGCGAGGCAGAGGGCGAGGCCTCTTTATGATGACTGCTGCTGCCGTGGATCACAGCGCTGCTGAAGGCCGTGGAGGACTGTGACGGGTTCCCTGTTTGGGCCTGCCTCCACCTGAAGTCGCTAATTAGCTTAGCCCAAACACTGGAAGTGTATGGGTAGTGTTAGCCTGCCTCCACCTGAAGTCGCTAATTAGCTTAGCTCAAACACTGGAAGTGTATGGGTAGTGTTAGCCTGCCTCCACCTGAAGTCGCTAATTAGCTTAGCTCAAACACTGGAAGTGTATGGGTAGTGTTAGCCTGCCTCCACCTGAAGTCGCTAATTAGCTTAGCTCAAACACTGGAAGTGTATGGGTAGTGGTAGCCTGCCTCCACCTGAAGTCGCTAATTAGCTTAGCTCAAACACTGGAAGTGTATGGTAGTGTTAGCCTGCCTCCGTCTAAAGTTGCTAATTAGCTTAGCTCAAACACTGGAAGTGTATGGGTAGTGTTAGCCTGCCTCCACCTAAAGTCGCTAATTAGCTTAGCTCAAACACTGGAAGTGTATGGGTAGTGTTAGCCTGCCTCCGTCTAAAGTTGCTAATTAGCTTAGCTCAAACACTGGAAGTGTATGGGTAGTGTTAGCCTGCCTCCGTCTAAAGTTGCTAATTAGCTTAGCTCAAACACTGGAAGTGTATGGGTAGTGTTAGCCTGCCTCCACCTAAAGTCGCTAATTAGCTTAGCTCAAACACTGGAAGTGTATGGGTAGTGTTAGCCTCTTTTCCTAAAGTCGCTAATTAGCTTAGCTCAAACACTGGAAGTGTATGGGTAGTGTTAGCCTGCCTCCACCTGAAGTCGCTAATTAGCTTAGCTCAAACACTTGAAGTGTATGGGTAGTGTTAGCCTGCCTCCACCTGAAGTCGCTAATTAGCTTAGCCCAAACACTGGAAGTGTATGGGTAGTGTTAGCCTGCCTCCACCTGAAGTCGCTAATTAGCTTAGCTCAAACACTGGAAGTGTATTGGGTAGAAAACTGTTAGCCTGCCTCCACCTGAAGTCGCTAATTAGCTTAGCTCAAACACTGGAAGTGTATGGGTAGTGTTAAACCTGCCTCCGTCTAAAGTTGCTAATTAGCTTAGCTCAAACACTGGAATGAAGGGTTGTTAGCCTGCCTCCACCTAAAGTCGCAATTAGCTTAGCTCAAACACTGGAAGTGTATGGGTGGAGTGATTAGCCTGCCTCCACCTAAAGTCGCTAATTAGCTTAGCTCAAACACTGGAAGTGTATGGGTAGTGTTAGCCTGTCTTTCCACCTAAAAATGAAACAATTAGCTTTTTCTGCTCAAACACTTGAAGTGTATGGGTAGTGTATTCCACCTGTTTATTCTTTTGTTTAGCCCAAACACTTAAGTGTATGGGTAGTATTTATTTGTTTCCACCTGAAGTCGCTAATTAGCTTAGCTCAAACACTGGAAGTGTATGGGTCCAGTGTTAGCCTGCCTCCACCTGAAGTCGCTAATTAGCTTAGCTCAAACACTGGAAGTGTATGGGTTTTGTTAGCCTGCCTCCACCTGAAGTCGCAATTAGAAGCTCAAACACTGGAAGTGTATGGGTATTTTTACATGAGGCTGCACCACCTGAAGTCGCTTTATTAGTCTTTTCTCAAACACTGGAAGTGTATGGGTAGTGGTAGCCTGCCTCCCCTCCTGAAGTCCCAGAATTAGCTTAGCTCAAACACTGGAAGTGTATGGTAGTGTTAGCCTGCCTCCGTCTAAAGTTGCTAATTAGCTTAGCTCAAACACTGGAAGTGTATGGGTAGTGTTAGCCTGCCTCCACCTAAAGTTTAATTAGCTTAGCTCAAACACTGGAAGTGTATGGGTAGTGTTAGCCTGCCTCCGTCTAAAGTTGCTAATTAGCTTAGCTCAAACACTGGAAGTGTATGGGTAGTGTTAGCCTGCCTCCGTCTAAAGTTGCTAATTAGCTTAGCTCAAACACTGGAAGTGTATTCAGTGTTAGTGCTTCCACCTAAAGTCGCTAATTAGCTTAGCTCAAACACTGGAAGTGTATGGGTAGTGTTAGCCTGCCTCCACCTAAAGTCGCTAATTAGCTTAGCTCAAACACTGGAAGTGTATGGGTAGTGTTAGCCTGCCTCCACCTAAAGTCGCTAATTAGCTTAGCTCAAACACTTGAAGTGTATGGGTAGTGTTAGCCTGCCTCCACCTAAAGTAGCTAATTAGCTTAGCTCAAACACTGGAAGTGTATGGGTAGTGTTAGCCTGCCTCCACCTAAAGTAGCTAATTAGCTTAGCTCAAACAGCAAAGTGTATGGGTAGTGTTAGCCTTAGCTTAGCTCAAATACTAGAAGTGTATGGGTAGTGTTAGCCTTAGCTTAGCTCAAACAGCACAGTGTATGGGTAGTGGTAGCCTTAGCTTTGCTCAAACACTGGAAGTGTATGGGTAGTGTTAGCCTGCCTCCACCTAAAGTAGCTAATTAGCTTAGCTCAAACACTAGAAGTGTATGGGTAGTGTTAGCCTTAGCTTAGCTCAAACACTAGAAGTGTATGGGTAGTGTTAGCCTTAGCTTAGCTCAAACAGCACAGTGTATGGGTAGTGTGTCCATATGAAGTGAAGAGCCTGTATCAGGTGCATAAAGCCTGGTTTATACTTGACGCAGTCGCGAGGGCGCGAGGGGCGCGCGCCACAAATGACGTCAACGCGCCCCTCGCAACGGCGTCGCGCGCTAGCTCAAACACCTCCAGGATTTTGAAACTCGTGTCGCTCGGTTCAAAATTCAAAATTTGAGGGAAGACTGGCTGAGCTGGTGCGATCTAGCATTTGTACAACTCGTCATTAAAGTTATTCAGACCATCAAATGTGAATCCAGTCCCCCCTCTCCTCCATGTGCATCTGTTACAACAAGCCGGTGAAAAATCAATACATGGAGCGATCGATAACGTTATGTAACGTCTACTACACTGATTTTGCAAGGACGGTTGGTTTTCAAATCATGTAGTTAACTATCACAATCATACCGAAGCTTTTTAATAAATGTGTAGCTTAGCTACAGGAGAAATCCTGCTTACTTCTTCTTCTCTGTTGTTAGCTGCTTCTGCTACTTCCTATTGTGTGTCTTTGCTGCGAATGTTGCAACGGTGAATGCGGCAAGTATAAACGCCTGTGCGCTCTGCCGAGGTGCGCGCGCCAACCGCCAACGGAGCCAGGCGAAAGTATAAACCAGGCTTAAGTCATGTAGGTTACCGCTGTATTCTATTGCAGGATCCCCGGCCGTTATGAGGTGAAGTGCTGATTCGTATTGCAGGAAAGCCCATAATAATACTAGACTGTATGTGGAGGACAGTGAACGTGTGTCTACTGATTAGATCAGCGTCATGGATCCAGATCCAGCTGTTTATCGATCTTCTCATTGGATCAGTGCCTCCCTAGAATAACAGCCTGCCAGGCCCTGATGGGGGCGGAGCTTATGTAACTGCTGTATGTCGTTCAACTCGGTCACGAGCTGCTCTCTACCACAGAACAGACATGAGCGCTTGTCTTGACTGGCATCCCATCATCTCTCCAGTCTTTGTGTGCAGTCGTTCCCCTTAGTGACATCAGACTTCACATGTTGGTTTGGTCGACTTCACGTCATCAGACCAGACTGTTGACAGGAGGCTTGTTTTAGATCTTTAACCTCTGACCTCTGAACGTTGTGTCATTCACTGTAATGAAGTCATTGGGTGTCATGACGCCGTTGCTGGAACGACCACATCCCATCACAGAGATCAGTATCAGCCTATTGTTGATCTGTCTTATGTGTAAGAAGCTTTTCACAGAGGTGAGAAATGAGTTTGGACAGACGGCCCTCGTTCCAGACGGACCAATTACAGCAGAATAATGCTGTCTCCAATTAGATCAGCATGGTCCTCTCGGAGGCAGGCGCTGCCATTGTCCTGCAGATTAAACCCAGCCAGAGTGGCAGCCATGCTGCTGCCGCCGCTGCCGCCGCCGCCGCCGCCGCTGCCGCCACCGCTCTCAGCTCCGGCTCCGGCTCCGGCAGCGAACTTCCCAGCATCATGTGGGATTTTTAAACGTATTTACAAACAAGCACACGTGCACAGTCTGTTGTTCTGACGGACGGCTGCTCTGCACTTTAAATAACTTTATGTAACTTTCCTGCTCTTCATGTTCAGTTGAATCTTTTTGCACAAGAAGAGACATGATGAGAATAATAATGAACATCCATCAATGTTTCACTAGAACTGTCATTAAGTTGCACTGAGGAAGAATTTGACTAGAGCGTCTTTATTGAACAGCCTCTAAGTGTCTTTCTGTTCATTTGTATCCCTTAAGCCCAAGCAGATGACATCACTATGACATCATCATCATGCGTTATTTTGTCCCCCAGAGCCAAGGACGCTCAACAACCATGTTGTATAATGAGAGGGAGAGACCTCATGACAACTTAATGACATGTGAAGAGTTCCCTCGGGCTTCGCTGCTTCTGTCTCTGCTCCACACGTGATGTCATTTCACACAACGACAAAAAACTCAACAGTTGCAAGAAAAAGTGTGTGAACCCTTTGGAATTTCCTAGTTTGCTGCATGAACTGCTTTGCTTTCCATTGCAGACATGAAGTTTTTCACTCCACAACACTAATGGGAAACTTTGCTGCTTTGCTGCCTCAGGACCTCCGACAGGATGGTGTCAGCGTAGCCTCGGAAACCTGTCTGTCTGTCTGTCCGTCCGTCCGTCTGTCTCACTGTGTTTGTTTATTCCTGTGATCACATTAAATGACCAATTAATGCAGAAAACTAAGAAATTCCAAACGGCTCCTACTTGTAAACATGAGCTGATTGAAGTGTTGTGTGTCTCTACTCCTATATCCTCATATAAGAGTCCATATATATACATGTGATGATAATAAGGCTGACGTATACGGCAGCATCACTCGGTGTGTGTGTCATAGATGTGTAATCGTGTGCAGTCAGCAGCCGTGCTTCTCTGTGCTGTGTTTTTGTTGTGTGTTTTTTTTTGGATGTCTTGAGCGTTTCCAGACTGAAGAGCGATTCTCTGCAGAGAATCAATTTCCAGGCATTAGGCCGTGTGAATGCAGCAGCGTGTTTGTTTAGGATAAATGGCATCGTTTCAGCCGTGTGGCGTGGCAGCGTGGGCTCAGGCTGCCTTCACTGCTCTGGCGTCTCCCTCCAGATAACGCTGCCCTCGCTCATTGACTGTTGTTGCTTTGATAACGCGTCTCTGCGGCTCCGCTCTGATTATCCTGTTTGTATTGACTCGTTACGTAACGCGGCGGCCGAGACGTTTCCAAGATGAGGCGTAAAGAGTTAACGCAGCAGCTTCTGAGTCTGACCCTCGAACACAGAAGGTTTCAGCTTCCAGCGGGAACTTGTGACTTCCCTCCGTCTCCGCGGCGTCGGAGAACCGCGAGGTTAACGGCTGTAAAGAAATCGCACTAATGAGTCGTGAGTTGCAACCGTGACCACGAGAAGTGGAGGTCAGGTAATTAGGAAGCGGGCTAATGATGGTGAAGCCGCAGGAGAGAGACATAAACATCCTGAGCGATTGGCTGTCAGCTGATGCCCGGCGGCGTGAACCTGCTGGATACGGTCTGAGCCGCCTGGAAAAACACTGCAGCCTTCGTCATGAAGAACATCAGGAGCTGCGTTTACATCACTTTCACAAAATAAAAGCCATATTTCTGAAACTTCAAAAAAGAGCAACTGCTCTTTGTGGGCGTTTACGTTGAAAGGTGTTTTGCGAATGAGCCGTAATCTAGTTTCGCCATATCCCATAATTCTCGCCCTGCAAGACTTCACTTTGAGGAAGATGGACGTAAGCGTCTTGCGTTCCTATGGCGACAGCCCAGACATCTCAGCTGCTACAGCTGCTGCTGTTATTGTTTTTAACAAAGACGAAGGCAGCGCTTGGTTGCTGAACAGCGAAGCCCGCGTGGCGCCGGCAGCGGCCGCGAATAAGAGACACCAGCGGTGATGAGGTGGTCGTGTCCACACACCCGTACTGGTTTATGTGACTAGAGGGGACATGTTCCACACACCTATATAGGTTTATGTGACTAGAGGGGACATGTTCCACACACCTGTATTGGTTTATGTGACTAGAGGGGACATGTTCCACACACCTGTACTGGTTTATGTGACTAGAGGGGACATGTTCCACACACCTGTACTGGTTTATGTGACTAGAGGGGACATGTTCCACACACATGTATTGGTTTATGTGACTACAGGGGACATGGTCCATACACCCGTACTGGTTTATGTGACTAGAGGGGACATGTTCCACACACCCGTACTGGTTTATGTGACTAGAGGGGACATGTTCCACACACCTGTACTGGTTTATGTGACTAGAGGGGACATGTTCCACACACCTGTACTGGTTTATGTGACTACAGGGGACATGTTCCACACACCTGTATTGGTTTATGTGACTACAGGGGACATGTTCCACACACCCGTGTATACAAATCATAAAGATTGATCACAGTGCAGAAAGAGGTTAAAAAGACTCCACCTATAGGTAATTTAAAAATGTAAAGAAATGCACTGTGACCTTTATAAAGCCATGAGAAGTCACAGAACAAACCCCATTGTAGGAAAACATTGTGTGTTCCCTCTGTCCACACAAATAATACCAGATAATGTGTCATACTCATCCAATTAAAACTGATTAAAAGAATCGCAAGTGCAATTTCCTGCATCGTCCCAGAACAACAAGAAGCTCAGTGTGTGGACGATGGAGGAGACTGAGCCAGATCACACCGCTGTGCCCCCCCCAGAGATTAACATCAAATACACAATTAACTAAATCAGTTCTTTTTTAAATAGTTTAGAAGTAGCTATACCTTAACATTTCTACATCTCACTTAAAGGGACATTCTGTAACTTCTCCTGTTATCTGCTCATTAAAATGTATTATCTGGTGTAGTAATTCCTCCACAATGTACCTTTAAATGCAAAACAATAATACTGCACAAAGTACCTAAAAAACAAGTGAAAGTGAAAGTGCTGCCTCATTGTTGTGTGTTTTGAGAGGAAGCTTTCTGAGTGGTTGCTCCTGCAGCGTCCTGGTGCTCACGCCGTCTCCTCTGACGGCGGCGCCGGGCTCAGGACTTCCATGAGGACAAGGTCACAGTGTGCTGTGATTGGCAGGCCGCCCTCCTGTCGGTGCAGAGCAGCACAGGTTAAAGCAAAGAGCTGTGATCGCATTCAGCTTCAGGTATCGTTTTCCGTAGCTCTCAGGCACGTCCTGCCTCACCCCCCCCCCCATCCCCCCAGTGCGGCCTTTTCCCCCCAGGGATCAGGCCTGTGGGCCACATTCCAGAGCCTTCCTCTCAAATTAGACTCTCTGGGCGCTGCAGCCGCTCCGATGCGCCTTCACCGAGAGGCGACAACACAGACCGGCCTTCTTGACCGCGGCTGAGATCCTGCAAAACAGCTGCTCCACTGTTCACACTTTTAGCCTCCTGCAATTTGAGGAACAGTAGGTTTGTAAAGCTCCGGCAGGTCTGCAGTAAACACTCGGCCACTCACTGGACTGTGTGTGTGTGTGTGTGTGTGTGCGTGTGTGTGTGTGTGTGTTGTGCTGCTCAAAGCCCAGAGGCCCTTCGACCGCAGCGTGCATCAGAATACAGGAGAACACGTGCACATGAGCAGCCCGTAGCAAAAAGTAGTACATGAAGTTCATTTTATGAAGTATGCTTGAGTATAAGTATAGCAAGTATACTATGGTCCATGTACTTGTAGTATACTAAATAAAGTATACTAATTTAATACTTCTTCGGACTAAATTGGAACATTTTCAGTTTATAAAAGTACATTTTCAAGTACACAACAAGTACACGCATCTATATACTACTACTGTACTAAGTATACTTCTAATTTTCTTCTAGTTTTTTTATTTGCTAAAGTAATTTTTGCCAAGGGAGGGGGTTCGCGTACAGATAACCAGTAACTGACGAAAGCACAACGTGAAGAGGAACGACACGGCGTGAAAGCACCGTATTGTTGACCTGCTTATTGGTTCGTTGGAGCGACCACGACAGTAATGAAACGTTGTGACATCACTGAGGAACATGTGGTGTAAACAGGATGAATATAGGAGGATGTATTCTCATGGTTTGTAGTTTGATGTATTTTGAATGAGGCGATGCAACAAAACAATTTCCTCAAAGTATTTTGGAGCTGTTTTTCCTGGAAGCATCTTCCTCAGAGCCGTCGCTGCTCTGGACGCTCGGATGCACCAGCTGCTGCTCTTTATGATGGCGCTACTATTTACTACTACGTTCTCATGTCTTTAAACATGTCGTCTTTTGTTTTATTGTCTTTTAAAGGGATATAGCAGTAGGTTTGTTACTTTTAATTGTGTATTTTTAGAACGGCAGAGCAGAGCCGTGAGCTGCTCAGAGCTACGCTACGGAGGCTCATGGGATTTCTTGGTTTCCCTCATCAAACTCATCAAATACACAATCCAACAACTCCACAACGCTCTGGTGGACAAGTTGTGACCTGCACATTCACCACGCTATGAGATAATAACACAACGTTACCACACACAGTTGTTTTAGAGGCAAATGCAACTTGGCAACTTTGTCCATGAGCGTGTTTTGGAGTTGTTGGATTGTGTCTTTAGTTTGATGAGGAAGGGAAACATAGCAACATGCAGCTCGTGTCTTTCCCCCGCTTGTACCGACAACTAAAGGTAACAAACCTACCCTTAAAGCTGTACAGAAATGGCCGTTTGTGGCGCCGAGTCGTCACGAGCTGCAACACGACTTTACCCGAGTGAGGTAAACGGATGTGATTGGTCGTTATGGAGCGGCGGGATATTCAAAGCTTGGGGCGAGTCCGAGCTCCGTGTGTGTGTTTAGACGTTTGAATGACGGATGACAGATCCAATATCAGTGGCTGATGAATCGTGTACAGGCTGACGTAGAATCCGTGCGCTGCATTGTCCAATGAGAAACAAAAATACACACTTTCATCCAGGATTTATTCAAAAATAGAATTTTGCACAAAGTTTGGCCTCCGTCGTCTGATAGAAGAGTTTTTACACTGATTTTATGACCCAGAGGCTCAGATTCAGTTTTCTTTTCTGTTCACCTTTAAGGCTCTAGGGATTATGGTGGTGGTGATGGTACGTTGAACTATCCCTGTAAGCACCAAGGGAGCTGTTCCCCTAATTTTGTCCATACAATGACAATAAAGGATTTCTGCTTCTGAAGTAAAGCAGCCGGTCGCCGGCCGCTTGTCTCTCTGCCTTTGTTTGCTTTTTTTTTTTTAAGTATATTTTTTGGGCATTTTTGCCTTTATGGATAGTATAGTTGAGAGAAGGAAACAGGGAGGCAGAGAGAGGGGAATGACACGCAGTAAATGGCGCCCGACGCGGGACTCGAACCAGCGCCGACTGCAGCGAGGACTGAGCCTCTATACATGGGGCGCCCGCTCTAACCACGACGCCACGCGACGCCCCCTTTGTTTGCATTTTGATTGGAATAAAACTGTGATAATGAAGATGCTAACACGGTTCTCCCTCTGTCTCCACAGATGCAGCAGCTGTTCTACGAGAACTACGAGCCCAACAAGAAGGGCTACATCCGAGACCTGCACAACAGCAAGATCCACCGGGCCATCACCCTGCACCCCAACAAGAACCCGCCCTACCAGTACCGCCTGCACAGCTACATGCTCAGCCGCAAGATCGCCGACCTGCGCCACAGGACCATCGAGCTCCACCGCGAGATCGTCCAGATGGGGCGCTACGGCGCGGCCGAGCCCAGCCGGGACGACCTGCAGCTGGGAATGCCGCCCTCGTTCATGCGCTTCCACCCGCGGCAGAGGGAGGAGGTCCTGGAGTGGGAGTTCCTCACGGGAAAGTACCTGTTCTCGTCCAACGACGGCCAGCCGCCGCGCCGCGGGATGGACTCCTCGCAGAGGCAAGCCCTGGACGACATCATCATGCAGGTGATGGAGATGATCAACGCCAACGCCAAGACGCGGGGCCGCGTCATCGACTTCAAAGAAATCCAGTACGGCTACCGGAGGGTGAACCCTCTGTACGGCGCCGAGTACGTGCTGGATCTGCTGCTGCTGTACAAGAAGCACAAAGGAAAGACCATGACGGTCCCCGTGAGGAGGCACGCCTACCTGCAGCAGACCTTCAGCCAGATCCAGTTCCGAGAGGAGGAGGAGATGGACGCGCGAGCGCTGGCCAGCCACATCAACAAGGAGTCGGACTCGCTCTCCTTCCTGTCCAACTCCCTGAAGATGCTGGTTCCCTTCAAGCTGGCCACGTCGGGCCAGGACCAGCGGGAGCCCAAGGAGAAGAAGGTCAACATCCTGGTCCCTCTGTCGGGACGCTACGACATCTTCGTGCGCTTCATGGCCAACTTCGAGCGCGTGTGCCTGATCCCCAACCAGAACGTGAAGCTGGTGATCCTGCTCTTCAGCACGGACAACAACACGGAGCAGGTGAAGCAGGTGGAGCTCATGAGGGAATACCACCTGAAGTATCCCCGCGCCGAGATGGAGATCAAGCCGGTGGCCGGCTCCTTCTCCAGGGCGCTGGCTCTGGAGGTCGGCTCCTTGCACTTCTCCAACGACTCCCTGCTCTTCTACTGCGACGTGGACCTGCTCTTCACCAGCGACTTCCTCAAGCGCTGTCGGAGCAACACCGGCCTCGGGGAGCAGACCTACTTCCCCATCATCTTCAGCCAGTACGACCCCAAGGTGGTGTACGCCGGGAAGGTCCCCAGCAACAACCACTACGTCTTCACCTCCAAGACGGGCCTGTGGAGGAACTACGGCTTCGGGATCGTGTGCGTCTACAAGGGAGACCTGGTCCAGGCCGGAGGCTTCGACACCTCCATCCAGGGCTGGGGGCTGGAGGACGTGGACCTGTTTAATAAATTTGTCCAGTCGGGGATTAAGTTGTTCCGAAGTACAGACACAGGGATAGTGCACGTCCACCACCCGGTCGTATGCGACCCCAACCTGGAGGCCAAGCAGTACAAGATGTGCCTGGGCTCCAAAGCCTCGTCGCACGGCTCCACGCAGCAGCTGGCCGAGCTGTGGCTGGAGAAGAACGACCTGAGCTTCCGGAGGCTGGCCAGCAATAACGGCTCAGTCAGGACGGTGTGAGCGGGCCGGGGCCGGGGTCGGGGGGGGGGGGGCTCCACCCTCTTCCTCCTCTTAGTGGTGTTTTCACCACCTAATTTATTTTTTACTGAAATGAAAGACTTCACATGGGAAATCTCTTGAAAACATTTTTTTAAATAAAAGAAAAGTTACAGAAACGCCACGACGAACAAACACAGACCGTCTCTCTGGGCCTTGAACACGATCGATGACAAGAAGGAATATTAGCCGGTGTTCTGGTGGGGGGTCGGGGTCGGGGGGGGGGGGGTTGACGTACACCGCCATGGCCCTTAAGTATTCCATTGTCTCGTACGCAGAAAACAAACGCACGTCCACCACGTCCTCAGAGCAGCAGCTGGAGAACTGAATGTTCGTTCTTCTGATTTATCTTTGATTTTTACAGTGGTTTTACTTTTTTATGGTTTTGGTAAATACGACATAACACTGTTACTGTTGTTTTCTTGTTTTGTTTTTTTTGTATTTTTCTTTTATTATTAATTTCTGTGAACCCAACTGCTGGATTTGATATCTGCAATTCATCGTTTGCTGTCTAATTTATTGAATTTGCAGGCTCCATTTTCTACTCTCTTGACTGTTTAAATGTGTATATTGGAAAGATTGTGTAACCATGTCAGTTGTGGGATAGTTTTCATGTTTTCTTAAACTCATTATCACCAAAGAGTTTTGCACAGTCTGCTTTAGGTATCATGTTGCCTGCCTGCGAGTGTGTGCGTGCGTGTGAGTGTGTGTGTGTGTGTGTAGGTGTGTTTTTGCAGGTACAAACATGAACCTGGCTGTATAATGGAGAGTCAACAAGAAGCTCTATGTTTCTATCCCGGGCCTTTCTGAAGCAGGAACCGGTCTGGTCTTTGGTTTCTGATCCCAGTGGGTTGAAGTGGGAGCAGCGCTCCGGTCGGCGCTCCGGTCGGCGCTCCGGTCGGCGCTCCAGTCACACGTTGCTGTCTGTTTCTATAAAATCCTGTCATGTATGTTGAAATGATAATAATAAAACAAAGAAAAGAGAAGTGTTGTGGCTGGTCCCAGTCTGCAGAGGCGTGGCTTCGCCGCGTCCTCGGCCCGTGTTTCAGGTTTGAGGGCGAGACTTTGTTTTTCTCATGGCAGACGTCACTGAACGGCCCGTGTGGCCGCGGCAGGTACTGCACGTCGTAGCACTCCATCGGGATTCATAGACTGATGCAACAGGATCAGCGAGTGTGATGTCATCTTCATTTTGTTTTGTTTTGTTTTTTTTATTTTCTTTTACTTTTGTAATATTGTTTTCTTTCAACTCTGTCCAACTGGGCAATGTTTTCTATTTAAAAACAAAATAAAACGGGGGGAAAAGGATGAAACTGCTGCTGTTGTTGTTTTTCCCACTTTGTGATGACGTACACACACGTTTGTAAGGCGACTTGGCGAGCCCCTGTCGATGTGTAGGAACCCCATCTAGCGTATTGTTGATGCTGCTATTAAAGGTACAGTCCGTAGGAAGCGATGTGGATGCATGAACGTGTTCTTGATGTTGCTATTAAAGGTACAGTCCGTAGGAAGCGATGCGGTTGCATGAACGTATTGTTGATGCTGCGTTCAGGTGAAACGGGGCAGACGTCAGACAGAAGCTCCCAGTGTCTCAGTTCACTGCTCTTCCTGACGGAGGAACAGTTTCTCCTGTGGGGGCTTCACCACCAGAGGGACATCACAGACCAGCAGGATGGAGGGATCTGGATGTTGGTTGGTGGTATCCATGACAACCATTATATGGACAAATCCTGCTGCATGGACCCCCCGTAACTCAGAGAAGGAACGGAGGACTCTGAAAACTCTCACAGCTCTTAGTCCACATGAGGGGGAGGAGATGATGAGGGAAAGTTGAATTTTGGGTGAACTATCCCTTTAACTGATTTGTGCCAAACAAATTTGCAAGTCATCTGTTGTTAACATAGTGAATGAGAAAGGGGGGTGATGCTTGGGGGAGGGGAGGGGGGGCAGTTGCCCACGTTGCCTCTGGGACATTCCTGTGATAACAGCTCGTCCTCGAGGCTCCGACTGCAATTAAAACAATATCAATATCATAAATCTGCTCTGTGTGTGTGTGTGTGTGTGTGTGTGTGTGTGTGTGTGTGTGTGTGTGTGTGTGTGTGTGTGTGTGTGTGCGTGTGTGTGTGAGCTGAGTGAGTCACCGCTGTCAGGAGTGTGAGTGTGAGTCCTGGGATAAGTAAATACTCTGTGACAAGGGGGGGGTCCTGACCCTGTTTCAACTGTTCAGGACTCTGAAGGGGATTATCATCATCGTTTGATCAGAACTAAACATTTATGAGGTTACGTATTGTTCTGTGAGTGTGAGTGTGAGTGTGAGTTGTTTTAGAGTGATGAGAAAAACTGTCCCTGAGTGTGAGTGTGAATTTCCCTGTGTGTGTTGTGTGTTATCTCATGCGTGGTGTGTGTCACAACTTGTCCACCAGAGTGTTGTGTGTTGTTGTTGTGTGTGAGAGCTGAGAGAGAGTCACCGCTGTCAGGAAGCTCACGGCCTGCAGGGTAACGAACCTACTGCTAGACTATAGTCCTGGGATAAGTAAATACTCTGCTTTCTAAAGACAAGACAGGGAGGCTGCTGGACGATGGATGACGTCCACTCAGGTCAAACTACAGAATCCTGACCCTGTTTCAACTGTTCAGGACTCTGAAGGGGATTATCATCATCGTTACTTCATTCACCTCACAGAAAGACACGTTTGATCAGAACTAAACATTTATGAGGTTACGTATTGATTCTGAAACAACCCAGAACGGCAGAGCAGAGCCGTGAGCTGCTCAGAGCTACGTTACAGAGGATCACACACAGAGTTGTTTTAGAGGGAAACACAGAGACTGTTGATGAACAACTGTCCCTGAAGGCAACGTGCATCAGAGGTTTTACATGAATTTCCCTCTAAAACAACTCTGTGTGGTAACGTTGTGTTATTATCTCATAGCGTGGTGAATGTGCAGGTCACAACTTGTCCACCAGAGCGTTGTGGAGTTGCTGGATTGTGTATTTGATGAGTTTGATGAGGGAAACCAAGAAATCCCATGAGCCTCCGTAGCGTAGCTCTGAGCAGCTCACGGCTCTGCTCCGCCCTTCTAAAAATAGCTTGCACCGACAATTAAAGGTAACGAACCTACTGCTATGACTATAGGGGTCATGGTGATGGGACAGTTTGACTAAATGTTGAACTGTCCCTTTAAGGTACCATAGGGGCATCCCTAAAAGACAGAATTCTACTTCCTGTACGGACCAATCACCTCCCAGAGCAGCTGCTGAGACGATGGATGACGTCCACTCAGGTCAAACTACAGCATCACTTCTCCTTCTCCAGCCGTGCTCTCCGCCTCCACCATCCATCCTGTCGTTCCCAGGCTCGGAGAATGAAGATGCCTCGCTGACACGCTTCATGTCGGTTTGTCCTTTCATCTTCATCTTCATCTTCATCTTCATCTTCATCAACAGGAGTCTGAAGTAAAGTGAAGACAGTCTTTATGCAGGACGAACACGTTCAATTACAGTGTGCCACAGCTTCCATTTCCCCAGCTGGTGTATTATTAGCACCTGGGTGGTGAACGCCATGCTGCTGTAATAACTCTGACTTCATTCTTAAAGTTATCAAATGTAATTATTCATTGAGATTCAATGTTCATTCTTGAAATTGGAAACAGCAGTTAAGGAATCAGTCACAGCTGGAGCTCTGATCAGTGACTAACTCATGCATACCTGAGGTTTCAGATGAAATGACACTGAGGACTTGCACAAACACGCAGAGAGATAACGATCAGCTGAGTAATAAACATAGAATCAATCAACCACACGGAGCCCAACGTGGTTCACTGTGTGTGTGTGTGTGTGTGTGTGTGTGTGTGTGTGTGTGTGTGTGTGTGTGTGTGTGTGTGTGTGTGTGTGTGTACTTAACTGACACATCCAAAGGTAACAATTCTGCTTAGAGTGAATATTTTACACTAAAACTAAACTGGTCAAAACATCCCAATTTTTCCATTTTTAAAAATAGGACGCAGCGGGACAGAGGAGGACGCAGCGGGACAGAGGAGGGACAGAGGAGGACGCAGCGGGACGGAGGAGGACGCAGCGGGACAGAGGAGGGACAGAGGAGGACGCAGCGGGACAGAGGAGGGACAGAGGAGGACGCAGCAGGACAGAGGAGGGACAGAGGAGGACGCAGCAGGACAGAGGAGGGACAGAGGAGGACGCAGCGGGACAGAGGAGGACGCAGCGGGACAGAGGAGGGACAGAGGAGGACGCAGCGGGACAGAGGAGGACGCAGCGGGACGGAGGAGGACGCAGCGGGACAGAGGAGGGACAGAGGAGGACGCAGCGGGACGGAGGAGGGACAGAGGAGGACGCAGCGGGACAGAGGAGGGACAGAGGAGGACGCAGCGGGACAGAGGAGGGACAGAGGAGGACGCAGCAGGACAGAGGAGGGACAGCGCAGGGACAGAGGAGGGACAGAGGAGGACGGGACAGCGGGACAGAGGAGGACGCAGCAGGACAGAGTAGGATGCAGGGGACAGAGGAGGACGGGGACAGGAGGAGCGGGACAGAGGAGGACGCAGCAGGACAGAGGAGGATGCAGCGGGACAGAGGAGGACGCAGCAGGACAGAGGAGGACGCAGCGGGACGGCAGGACAGAGACAGCAGCGACAGAGGAGGGACAGAGGAGGACGCAGCGAGACAGAGGAGGGACAGAGGAGGATGCAGCGGGACAGAGGAGGGACAGAGGAGGACGCAGCGGGACAGAGGAGGATGCAGCGGGACAGAGGAGGATGCAGCGGGACAGAGGAGGATGCAGCGGGACAGAGGAGGACGCAGCGGGACAGAGGAGGATGCAGCGGGACAGAGGAGGGACAGAGGAGGACGCAGCGGGACAGAGGAGGGACAGAGGAGGACGCAGCAGGACAGAGGAGGATGCAGCGGGACAGAGGAGGGACAGAGGAGGACGCAGCGGGACAGAGGAGGGACAGAGGAGGACGCAGCAGGACAGAGGAGGATGCAGCGAGACAGAGGAGGATGCAGCGGGACAGAGGAGGGACAGAGGAGGACGCAGCGGGACAGAGGAGGATGCAGCGGGACAGAGGAGGGACAGAGGAGGACGCAGCGGGACAGAGGAGGATGCAGCGGGACAGAGGAGGATGCAGCGGGACAGAGGAGGGACAGAGGAGGACGCAGCGGGACGGAGGAGGACGCAGCGGGACAGAGGAGGGACAGAGGAGGACGCAGCGGGACGGAGGAGGACGCAGCGGGACAGAGGAGGGACAGAGGAGGATGCAGCGGGACGGAGGAGGGACAGAGGAGGACGCAGCGGGACAGAGGAGGGACAGAGGAGGACAGCAGGACAGAGGAGGATGCAGCGAGACAGAGGAGGATGCAGCGGGACAGAGGAGGGACAGAGGAGGACGCAGCGGGACAGAGGAGGACGCAGCGGGACAGAGGAGGATGCAGCGGGACAGAGGAGGGACAGAGGAGGACGCAGCGGGACAGAGGAGGGACAGAGGAGGACGCAGCGGGACAGAGGAGGATGCAGCGGGACAGAGGAGGACGCAGCGGGACAGAGGAGGACGCAGCGGGACGGAGGAGGACGCAGCGGGACAGAGGAGGACGCAGCGGGACAGAGGAGGATGCAGCGGGACAGAGGAGGACGCAGCGGGACAGAGGAGGACGCAGCGGGACAGAGGAGGAAGCAGCGGGACAGAGGAGGATGCAGCGGGACAGAGGAGGACGCAGCGGGACAGAGGAGGATGCAGCGGGACAGAGGAGGACGCAGCGGGACAGAGGAGGACGCAGCGGGACAGAGGAGGATGCAGCGGGACAGAGGAGGATGCAGCGGGACAGAGGAGGGACAGAGGAGGACGCAGCGGGACAGAGGAGGGACAGAGGAGGGACAGAGGAGGAGAGGAGGACGAGCGGGACAGAGGAGGACAGAGGGAGGGGACAGGGACAGAGGAGGACGGGACAGAGGAGGACGCGGGACAGCGGGACAGAGGAGGACAGAGCGGGACAGGGGACAGAGGAGGACGCAGCGGGACAGAGGAGGACAGAGGGACAGGAGCGGGACAGAGGAGGGACAGAGGAGGACGCAGGGGACAGAGGAGGACGAGGAGCGGGACAGAGGAGGACAGGGGGACAGAGGAGGACGCAGCGGGACAGAGGAGGACGCAGCGGGACAGAGGAGGACGCAGTGGGACAGAGGAGGACACAGCGGGACAGAGGAGGGACAGAGGAGGGACAGAGGAGGATGCAGCGGGACAGAGGAGGACGCAGCGGGACAGAGGAGGACGCAGCGGGACAGAGGAGGATGCAGCGGGACAGAGGAGGGACAGAGGAGGACGCAGCGGGACAGAGGAGGGACAGAGGAGGGACAGAGGAGGACGCAGCGAGACAGAGGAGGACGAGGGGACAGAGGAGGACGGGACAGACAGGGGAGGACGCAGCGGAGGAGGACGCAGACAGAGGAGGGACAGAGGAGGACGCAGCGGGACAGAGGAGGACGCAGCGGGACAGAGGAGGGACAGAGGAGGACGCAGCGGGACAGAGGAGGGACAGAGGAGGACAGAGACAGAGGAGGACGCAGGGACAGAGGAGGACAGAGGAGGAGGAGGACGCAGCGGGACAGAGGAGGGACTGAGGAGGACGCAGCGGGACAGAGGAGGACGCAGCGGGACAGAGGAGGGACAGAGGAGGATGCAGCGGGACAGAGGAGGACGCAGCGGGACAGAGGAGGGACAGAGGAGGACGCAGCGGGACAGAGGAGGATGCAGCGGGACAGAGGAGGGACAGAGAGGAGGACGCAGCGGGACAGAGGAGAGGGAGGGACAGAGGAGGACGCAGCGGGACAGAGGAGGACGCAGGGACAGAGGAGGGACAGAGGGAGGAGCAGGGACAGAGGAGGAGGAGGACAGAGGAGGGACAGAGGACAGAGGAGGACGCAGCGGGACGGAGGAGGACGCAGCGGGACAGAGGAGGACGCAGCGGGACAGAGGAGGGACAGAGGAGGATGCAGCGGGACAGAGGAGGATGCAGCGGGACAGAGGAGGACGCAGCGGGACAGAGGAGGACGCAGCGGGACAGAGGAGGACGCAGCGGGACAGAGGAGGGACAGAGGAGGATGCAGCGGGACAGAGGAGGACGCAGCGGGACAGAGGAGGGACAGAGGAGGACGCAGCGGGACAGAGGAGGACGCAGCGGGACAGAGGAGGGACAGAGGAGGACGCAGCAGGACAGAGGAGGATGCAGCGGGACGGAGGAGGACGCAGCGGGACAGAGGAGGACGCAGCGGGACAGAGGAGGACGCAGCGGGACAGAGGAGGGACAGAGGAGGATGCAGCGGGACAGAGGAGGACGCAGCGGGACAGAGGAGGGACAGAGGAGGACGCAGCGGGACAGAGGAGGGACAGAGGAGGACGCAGCGGGACAGAGGAGGATGCAGCGGGACAGAGGAGGATGCAGCGGGACAGAGGAGGACGCAGCGGGACAGAGGAGGGACAGAGCGAGACAGAGGAGGGACAGAGGAGGACGGCGGGACAGAGGAGGGACAGAGGAGGAGGACAGACGGAGGAGGACGAGGACAGGGGACAGAGGAGGAGGGACAGAGGAGGGACAGAGGAGGACGCAGCGGGACAGAGGAGGGACAGAGGAGGACGCAGCGGGACAGAGGAGGATGCAGGAGGAGGACGCAGCGGGACGAGGAGAGGGAGGATGGACGGAGGAGGGACAGAGGAGGGACAGAGGAGGATGCAGTGGGACGGAGGAGGGACAGAGGAGGATGCAGCGGGACAGAGGAGGACGCAGCGGGACAGAGGAGGGACAGAGGAGGATGCAGTGGGACGGAGGAGGGACAGAGGAGGATGCAGCGGGACAGAGGAGGATGCAGCGGGACAGAGGAGGGACAGAGGAGGAGGACGCAGCACAGGAGGGACAGAGGAGGACAGACAGGACAGAGGAGGACGCAGCGGGACAGAGGAGGGACGAGGAGGACGCAGCGGGACAGCGAGGAGGGGACGCAGAGGAGGACAGAGCGGGACAGAGGAGGATGCAGCGGGACAGGGACAGACAGGAGGACGCAGCGGGACAGAGGAGGACGCAGCAGAGGACAGAGGAGGACAGCGGGACAGAGGAGGACAGAGGAGGACAGAGGAGGGACAGTGGAGGACGCAGCGGGACAGAGGAGGACGCAGCGGGACAGAGGAGGACGCAGCAGGACAGAGGAGGGACAGGAGGACGCAGAGGGGACAGAGGAGGACGAGCGGGACAGAGGAGGACAGACAGAGAGGATGCAGGAGGACAGAGGAGGACGGGACAGAGGAGGACGCAGCGGGACAGAGGAGGACGCAGCGGGACAGAGGAGGGACAGAGGAGGACGCAGCGGGACAGAGGAGGGACAGAGGAGGACGCAGCAGGACAGAGGAGGATGCAGCGGGACAGAGGAGGACGCAGCGGGACAGAGGAGGGACAGAGGAGGACAGAGAGGACAGCGGGACAGAGGAGGACGCAGACAGAGGAGGACGCAGGACAGAGGAGGATGCAGCGGGACAGAGGAGGACGCAGCGGGACGGAGGAGGATGCAGCGGGACAGAGGAGGAGGCGGGACAGAGGAGGGACAGAGGAGACAGAGGAGGACAGAGGAGCGGGACAGAGGAGGAAGCAGCGGGACAGAGGAGGGACAGAGGAGGGACAGAGGAGGGACAGAGGAGGGACAGAGGAGGATGCAGCGGGACAGAGGAGGACGGAGGAGGGACAGAGGAGGACGCAGCGGGACAGAGGAGGGACAGAGGAGGAAGCAGCGGGACAGAGGAGGAGGGACAGAGGAGGACGCAGCAGGACAGAGGAGGGACAGAGGAGGACGGAGGAGGGACAGAGGAGGACGCAGCGGGACAGAGGAGGGACAGAGGAGGACGCAGCGGGACAGAGGAGGACGCAGCGGGACAGAGGAGGACGCAGCGGGACAGAGGAGGGACAGAGGAGGGACAGAGGAGGATGCAGCGGGACAGAGGAGGGACAGAGGAGGGACAGAGGAGGACGCAGCGGGACAGAGGAGGATGCAGCGGGACAGAGGAGGACGCAGCAGGACAGAGGAGGGACAGAGTAGGATACAGCGGGACAGAGGAGGACGCAGCAGGACAGAGGAGGGACAGAGTAGGATACAGCGGGACAGAGGAGGACGCAGCGGGACAGAGGAGGACGCAGCAGGACAGAGGAGGGACAGAGGAGGACGCAGCAGGACAGAGGAGGACGCAGCAGGACAGAGGAGGACGCAGCAGGACAGAGGAGGGACAGAGGAGGACGCAGCAGGACAGAGGAGGACGCAGCAGGACAGAGGAGGACGCAGCGGGACAGAGGAGGGACAGAGGAGGACGCAGCAGGACAGAGTAGGATGCAGCGGGACAGAGGAGGACGCAGCGGGACAGAGGAGGACGCAGCAGGACAGAGGAGGGACAGAGGAGGACGCAGCAGGACAGAGGAGGACGGGGACAGAGGAGGGAGCAGGACAGAGGAGGGACAGAGGAGGACGGGACAGAGGAGGATGCAGCAGGACAGAGGAGGACGAGCACAGAGGATACAAGGAATGAATATGCATTTTCTGTGTACAATTGGAGCTGGATGAGACCAGTTTTGAAGCCCCTAGTTCCAGGATCTATTTCTCACATGCACTGTCAGGGAATCTTGTCCACAGCTAAACAAAACCCAGGAGGCTCTGTACAGTCCCATTTCTGTTTAAAGGGGTAGTTCAACATTTTGTCAAACTGTCCCATCACCATAACCCCTATAGTCATAGCAGTAGGTTCGTTACCTTTAATTGTCGGTGCAAGCTATTTTTAGAATGGCAGAGCAGAGCCGTGAGCTGCTCAGAGCAAGGAACTCAGTGATTTCTTGTTTCCCTCATCAGTTGTTTTTGAGGCAAATGCAGGACTCTCTGAAAACCTGAACTTTTTTACAACTGTTTCTTCTGAAATGCAACTCTGTGTGGTAACGTTGTGTTATTATCTCATAGCAATGGTGAATGTGCAGGTCCATCTTGAAAAATGGCTGCCATCTTTAATTTTTAGGGTTTTATCAAAAGAGCAATCCCCAAGGAGTATGTGTGCCAATTTTGGTGCTTGTTTCCAGAGATGAACGATCCTCCTGTCATTTGTAGCGTTGTGTCCCACTATACAGAGATTATGGCAACGGGCCAATTTACCAAAAAATGTTGAGCTATCCCTTTAAGAATAACATTCTGTTGCCAAGTGCAAAACGAGAATAAAAGTGAGAGATGAATTGACTCTCACTTCTAGAGAGTGTGATGACCTGAGAGGCTCCAGCTGACAGAGATCTGAACGAGCACAGTTTAATTGGCTGGTGGAGATCACGGTGAGATCTGATTGGCTGCTGGGGTTACACCTGGAGCCAGCTGATTGGCTGCTGGGGTTACACCTGGAGCCAGCTGATTGGCTGCTGGGCTTACACCTGGAGCCAGCTGATTACAGAGAGGGAGGGAACCAGCAGGACTGAGCAGAGGTGGAATAGAGGACGTCTTTCTCATTGAACTCATGCAAAGCTTCATTAAAATGTGTCTCCAGTGGTTTTGTGTCGTCACAGTTTCCTTCTGTTCCAGAAAAACTCGACGTTTGACGCCCTCAGACAACTGAATGTCTCACACACCATATTTCTTGTTATCTAAATAAACTTTGGTGTGATGCTGGATCCAGATTTCCACAGCAGTGATTTCATCTACTGTCATTTAACAAACACAGAGTCAGAGGAACGATGTGGAAGCAGGACCCTGAACGTCTCACCAGGCCTTTATTCCCAGAGCGGTGGTGTGTTCAAAGACCTCTGCTCAGCCACGTTCTCACACCACCGACTCCGCCCTGTAACTCCGCCCTGTAATGACGACTCCGCCCTGTAACGACGACTCCGCCCTGTAACGACGACTCCGCCCTGTAACGACGACTCCGCCCTGTAACTCCGCCCTGTAACGACGACTCCGCCCTGTAATGACGACTCCGCCCTGTAACTCCGCCCTGTAACGACGACTCCGCCCTGTAACTCCGCCCTGTAACTCCGCCCTGTAACGACGACTCCGCCCTGTAACGACGACTCCGCCCTGTAACTCCGCCCTGTAATGACGACTCCGCCCTGTAATGACGACTCCGCCCTGTAATGACGACTCCGCCCTGTAATGACGACTCCGCCCTGTAATGACGACTCCGCCCTGTAACTCCGCCCTGTAACGACGACTCCGCCCTGTAACGACGACTCCGCCCTGTAACGACGACTCCGCCCTGTAATGACGACTCCGCCCTGTAATGACGACTCCGCCCTGTAACTCCGCCCTGTAATGACGACTCCGCCCTGTAACTCCGCCCTGTAACGACGACTCCGCCCTGTAACTCCGCCCTGTAACTCCGCCCTGTAACTCCGCCCTGTAACGACGACTCCGCCCTGTAACTCCGCCCTGTAACGACGACTCCGCCCTGTAACGACGACTCCGCCCTGTAACTCCGCCCTGTAACGACGACTCCGCCCTGTAACTCCGCCCTGTAATGACGACTCCGCCCTGTAACTCCGCCCTGTAACGACGACTCCGCCCTGTAACGACGACTCCGCCCTGTAACGACGACTCCGCCCTGTAACTCCGCCCTGTAACTCCGCCCTGTAACGACGACTCCGCCCTGTAACTCCGCCCTGTAACTCCGCCCTGTAACGACGACTCCGCCCTGTAACTCCGCCCTGTAACGACGACTCCGCCCTGTAACTCCGCCCTGTAACGACGACTCCGCCCTGTAACTCCGCCCTGTAACGACGACTCCGCCCTGTAATGACGACTCCGCCCTGTAATGACGACTCCGCCCTGTAACGACGACTCCGCCCTGTAACTCCGCCCTGTAACGACGACTCCGCCCTGTAACTCCGCCCTGACCATCCGCCCTGTAACTCCGCCCCTGTAACGACGTCTTCAAACTCCGTCTGAAATCTTTTCATCTCGTCTGCACTTTGTTGTTTTTATCGTAAATCATTCAGAAATTAATTTTAACTTTTACATCTTTCTCTTTTCGCTCCTTTATTATGTTTTATTGTTGTTCTGTAAAGCACTTTGAACTGCCCTCCCGTATGAAATGTAACTGAACCAATAAAACTGCCCTGAAAGGAGACTCGTTTGTTCCGCCCTGGTGACGACGTTCAGGGACCCGGAGGCTGCAATGACTCACCATGGGAACAGACTCCGCCACAGCTAGCTGTTAGCGTGCTAATGTCAGTAGAATGTGATATAGATGTGAGTCAGAGATAAGAGTCAACACTCCTGTTTCCTGAGAGCGGCTGTTAAAGGGATAGTTCACCCAAAATTCAACCTTCACTCATCATCTCCTCCCCCTCATGTGGACTAAGAGCTGTGAGAGTTTTCAGAGTCCGTTCCTTCTCTGAGTTACGGGGGGTCCACGCAGCAGGATTTGTCCATATAATGGTTGTCATGGATACCTTAAAGCAACATTGCGGAGTTTCAGGTCGGTGCGGGAGAAAAACTAAAAGCGTTGATTGCCATTAATAAACAACAGTATTTACCACATGTTTGCATGGAGACTGTGTGGTAGCCCTGGTGGTGTAACTCCGCCCTGTAACTCCGCCCTGTAACGACGACTCCGCCCTGTAACTCCGCCCTGTAACTCCGCCCTGTAACGACGACTCCGCCCTGTAACGACGACATCTCGTCTTCAAACTCCGTCTGAAATCTTTTCATCTCGTCTGCACTTTGTTGTTTTTATCGTAAATCATTCAGAAATTAATTTTAACTTTTACATCTTTCTCTTTTCGCTCCTTTATTATGTTTTATTGTTGTTCTGTAAAGCACTTTGAACTGCCCTCCAGTATGAAATGTACTGAACCAATAAAACTGCTTTTCCGTGTTTTTGCTGCTTGAAAGGAGGCGTTTGTTCCCATGGTGACGCGTTCAGGGACCGGAGGCTGCAATGACTCACCATGGGAACAGACAGGCCACAGCTAGCTGTTAGCGTGCTAATGTCAGTAGAATGTGATATAGATGTGAGTCAGAGATAAGAGTCAACACTCCTGTTTCCTGAGAGCGGCTGTTAAAGGGATAGTTCACCCAAAATTCAACCTTCACTCATCATCTCCTCCCCCTCATGTGGACTAAGAGCTGTGAGAGTTTTCAGAGTCCGTTCCTTCTCTGAGTTCACCATGTTTCTATTTGTCCATATAATGGTTGTCATGGAAACATTAAAGCAACATTTTAAAAGCGTTGATTGCCATTAATAAACAACAGTATTTACCACATGTTTGCATGGAGACTGTGTGGTAGGTGGTGGGGGGGGGGGGGGGGGGGGGCGGCGGCAGCAAACTCCGGAGGAGAACCGTAATGTTTTACCCACCTCGTCTCTAATGGTAATGTCGGTAATGTAGTAATAGGAAAACAGCTCCCTTGACGTGACGTTGCTGGTCGCAGCATCTCCACAGCCTTCCTGTCCCGGACCTTCTCACCGTGAAAGAAAGAAAGAAAGAAAGAAAGAAAGAAAGAAAGAAAGAAAGAAAGAAAGAAAGAAGATCTCAGTGCCTCTCTACGTCATGACTGCATTCACACCTGTATCTTGGGAGGCCTGAGACCTGTGTTGTTGAACTGTAAAACACCAGCGTCCCCCCCCCCCCCCCCCCCCAGCCCTGCCCCCCCCAGCTGTAACGCTGCCCTGCCTTTTAAGGCGGCCTCTGCAGGATCAGCTGCTCTGTGTTTATGTCGCCACCAGACACTACGTCCAACAACCCACTGCAGTATTTGTGTGTCTGTTCACCAGCACTGAAGGTACTGCAGGAAGTCTGCAGGATGTACATGTATACAGTATATATAGGCCTAGCCTGAGCAAAAAGTACTTCATTCAACTGTACTACAAGTATACTCATTGTATACTAAAACTGGGGCAGTATACTTGAAAGTGTACTTTTGTAAACTTAAAATAACCTTATGAAGTATACTTTAATAAACTAAACTGTGGACTAGAAGTATACTAGGAGTATATAGATGAGTGTACTTATTGTATTCTTGAAAAATGTACTTTTGTAAACTTAAAATGACCTTATAAAGTATACTTTTATAAAATGTTCCAGTTTAGTCTGAAGAAGTAATAAATGAGTATACTTTCTAGTAGGCTACGCTACAAGTACATGGTCCATAGTATACTTGCTATACTTATACTTATACTTATACTCAAGCATACTTAATAAAATGAACTTCAAGTATATACTTTGTTGTTTACATTCTACTTCCGGGTAGAAAACCTGCACGTAATTTACTCAAAAATAGAATTTTGCACAAAGTTTGGCCTCCATCGTCTGATAGATGAGTTTTTACACTAATTTTATGACCCAGAGGCTCAGATTCAGTTTTCTTTTCTGTACACTTTACTTTAACAACAATGTGCTGTTTCTGTTTCATTTTTTTTATTTTATTAATGTGTATACAAGAATAATGTAACCCTGGTTAGAATTACAACACTCAGAAATACTAGTTTCCCCAAATGCATCATTGTTTTCCTGCATCGTAGTTGTTTCTCGTCTGATTGCGGAATTTCCGAGCTCACCTGAACGCGTCACCTGCACGCATCACCTGCACGCATCACCTGCCTCGGTGGAGGTGCAGGGACGGAGACCAGGAGGAACCTCATGCAGCCATGATACTTAGTGAAGTTGTGATAAAAGTGTTAGAGAGCGAGTGTGAAGAGAAACTCACCTGGTGGAAGTGAAACCATCGTGAAACCATCGTGAAACTCACCTGGAGCGACTCGAGTGTTGACCCGGACTTTACGGGACTGTTTTGGTGAGTTAGCTTTGGTTAGCTACACTGATAGCTCATTAGCTCATTAGCTCAACTAGCAGTATCATTCTGGTCTAGTACACAAGAAAGAAAGCCAGCCAGAATAGTCCATATGTTTAATGATACTGGGAAGTGTTTTTATGATATTGTGATGATGTGTTGTTATTGTGTGTTACCGTGACGAACGTGAACAGCTGCAGCCTGTTAACGAGGCTAACGGCTCCACAGCGTCACCGTAGCTCAATGCTAAAATAATGTAGCATTTCATGTTGAGTTGTTTACATTTCGTTTAATGAAACTGTATTGTTTAATGTGCACTGGAAAAAAGCTAAAGACAGTCAATTAAGCTGATGAATAATTATGATGCATGTTATGCAGGCTGCTGGTTTATAGAGGGACAAGTTCTTCCGTTCAACTGTGATCCACTGTGATCCACTGTGATCCACACAGTGATCCACACCGTGATCCACTGTGATCTACTGTGATCTACTGTGATCCACTGTGATCTACTGTGATCCACTGTGATCCACTGTGATCCACTGTGATCCACCACCACCAGGCTGCGTGGAGGCTCTGGGTTCATCAGGACCAGGA
Source organism: Decapterus maruadsi (assembly GCA_030347415.2). NCBI lineage: Eukaryota > Metazoa > Chordata > Actinopteri > Carangiformes > Carangidae > Decapterus > Decapterus maruadsi. The sequence continues at coordinate 36,806,949 of CM064900.1, forward strand.
TCAGTGCGGTAGGACGGGACTTGGTCCCAAATAAACTATACAATGTTTAGATACTTATAATCTATATGAAATGATTATGAAATACATAAATAATAATAAAAAAAGAGAAAAGATGTGCTGTTTAATAAACTTGCATTTATAATTGAAATATATAGTATGTCATAAATGATATAGTCACACCGTGGTGGTTTATCAAATAAGAATTCATCATTCAATGTAAGGCTAGTATGTGCATGTTGGGCTGCCAGGCTCCCAGGTCCCGGTCGGAGGCTTTGTTTACAACACGCAGACGATAACTGAGTTCTCAAAGCAAACAGGACTGAAATATTGATTTAAGACAACATGGAAGAAAGATTCAGAAACTTGAGTCATTTAACTGAAAATCCACACAATCAGGTGGAACAGAGCTCAGATCAGTCATTATTACAGAATTACTGTGTTATTGAAAAGCAGCTGGAGGGAGGACAGAGTCAGAGTCAGAAAGACAACAACATGGACTGTAATAAGAGTCAGAGAGGAGTCGTTTCATTGGGACTAATGCTCCTTCTCAACGGGGGGGGGGGGGGGGGGAGAAGAAGAGCAGAAGCTTCTCGAAGCTCCTCTTGAGCTCGTGTTGAGGCCGTGGTCCTCGCTGCAGGCGTCCCCGGTCCTCGTTGCAGACGTCCCCGGTTCGAGTCCCGCGCCGGGCGGCCTCGTCCTGCAGGTCAACCCCCCCCCCCATCATAAGGAGATACACAGCAGGATATGAGAGTAAGTAAAGTAAATATCTTATTATATATTATATTTACCACTTAAATACTAGTTTTTGATGTCATGTAGTTTTCTGTCTTTACTGATAAGTACAGCAACAGGAGAGAGAGAGTGGAAGACTGACGTCTCTGTCCAGTTTATGTATACAGTATATACACATATACATATATACATATATATATATATATATATACATATATACATATATATATATATATATTTACAAATAAGTTACAAGTTTACATAAAACATATTTACTGAATTTATGAAACACAATCATGGGCAAACTGCTTCTCAGTAGACTTTATTTTATACATGAGGTCATTCAAAGCAATAAAACAACAAAGGAACTGATTTACACTTAAAAGAAAAGATGTAAAAGATAAAAAGATTTTTAAAAAGATTTTAAAAAGTCCTATTGATTTCACTCTTTAAAATCTCCAAAGTGCAGAGAGGAGAGAAAATAATCCAAATGGTTTCAGATGGAGTTTAAAGATTCGAGGGTTGTCGTTACAGTAAAAACTAAACAAAAAGGAAAGTTTGTAGCGTGTGGGGGCGGGGCTTGATGACATCATCTGTTGCATGATAACAGAGCGCCGCTGCCGTGTTGCTGCTCGCAGTCCAAGTCCATTTGATCTGCTTCATGCATGTTATTAGTGAGAGGCCTGTGCACACACACACACACACACACACACAGACACACACACACCTGCATACACATATTGATTTCCTGTGACTCCACTGCTGTAAACAACTGAGGCTGAGAAGAAACAACAAACAATAACTCTGTTGTTGTTTGTTATTGAACTAACAGTTTCTATCAGAGCTCGGCCGTGACTAAAGGGGATCAGAGGACGGGAGACGCGCTTGGGTGTGTGTGTGTGTGTGTGTGTGTGTGCGTGTGCGCCTGGTTGGTGGAGTTATGAAATAAATAACACCCCCTCAAAGCAGCAGGACAATGGCTCCCTTGTTTACCACATTTGCTTCTTGTTCAGTGTCTCAAGGAGATTTGGCTCACGCTAAAGAATAGCCTTGATTTGCACACCGCCCTGCGTGTGTGTGTCTGTGTGTGTCTGTGTGTGTGTGTGTCTGTGCCCATGATAATGATGACTGTTCTTTCTCCTCCAGGACTCAGGACACCGTCATCATCCACCTCAGACTCTGCTACACTTTTCAGGAAGTTGCTGAAATCTGACAATGGAGTGAAGAGTCAGGAAGTAGCTCAGTGGTGTGGACGTGTGGGTCTGACCTCTGACCTCTGACCTCTGACCTCTGACCTCTGACCTCTGTCTTCACAGGGTTCTACTTTCACCTTCACTGTCACACACAGACACACACACATACAACATCATAACATATGCACAGCTGTAAACCCATCAGTCAGATGGGTTTACTGAGGGCCACCTTTGTTCCTACAGCAGTCCAACTTCTCAACAACAACAATAACAACAACAACAACAACAACGTTGCCCCCCCCCCCCCTGACTGAATGCACACAGCACTTTTGAAAATTGACAGCTGCTAGACAAATAAAGTGTTTGATTGATATACAGTATATGTACTGTACTGTATGTGTATATACAGTATATGTACTGTATTGTATGTGTATATACTGTATATATACTGTATTGTATGTGTATATACTGTATATGTACTGTACTGTATGTGTATATACAGTATATGTACTGTATTGTATGTGTATATACTGTATATATACTGTATTGTATGTGTATATACTGTATATGTACTGTACTGTATGTGTATATACAGTATATGTACTGTATTGTATGTGTATATACAGTATATATACTGTACTGTATGTGTATATACTGTATATGTACTGTACTGTATGTGTATATACTGTATATGTACTGTACTGTATGTGTATATACAGTATATGTACTGTATTGTATGTGTATATACTGTATATGTACTGTATTGTATGTGTATATACAGTATATGTACTGTATTGTATGTGTATATACAGTATATGTACTGTACTGTATGTGTATATACAGTATATGTACTGTATTGTATGTGTATATACTGTATATGTACTGTATTGTATGTGTATATACAGTATATATACTGTACTGTATGTGTATATACAGTATATGTACTGTATTGTATGTGTATATACAGTATATGTACTGTATTGTATGTGTATATACTGTATATATACTGTACTGTATGTGTATATACAGTATATGTACTGTATTGTATGTGTATATACTGTATATGTACTGTATTGTATGTGTATATACTGTATATATACTGTACTGTATGTGTATATACAGTATATATACTGTATTGTATGTGTATATACAGTATATATACTGTATTGTATGTGTATATACTGTATATGTAGTGTATTGTATGTGTATATACTGTATATGTAGTGTATTGTATGTGTATATACAGTATATGTACTGTATTGTATGTGTATATACTGTATATGTACTGTATTGTATGTGTATATACTGTATATGTACTGTATTGTATGTGTATATACTGTATATGTACTGTATTGTATGTGTATATACTGTATATGTACTGTATTGTATGTGTATATACTGTATATGTACTGTATTGTATGTGTATATACTGTATATGTACTGTATTGTATGTGTATATACAGTATATATACTGTATTGTATGTGTATATACTGTATATGTAGTGTATTGTATGTGTATATACTGTATATGTGTACATAAATGAGAGCATGATATACCGTATGCAGTGTCACTGTCTTCTATATATTTACAGATTGTGTTGTTTCTCAGACAGATGACACATGATTTGCCGCCTCCTCCTCCCTCGGTGGTTATGTGCACTAACGTGCTGCACATGTTCCACTCTTCACATTTATTTGCATCTTTGTTCTCTTCCACCTCTGACTGTTTATTAGATTTGTGGCCTTGCTGTTTCCAATTTTACAGCCCGTACTGAGACATATCGCTGCAGCAGCTTCTGTTTCCCCCGTGCAGCGTTATCTCCCTCGCTCGGTCTCAGCCTCTCTTCACACTCAACACCAGACGTCCCTCCGCTCGCTGATGCAGACGCTCTCAAGCTGCCTGATAGCTGCACCGAGCTGCGGTGATGGACTTTCTTAGAGGAAGGAACACATCTTACATGATCATATCTCTCCACTTCCTGTCGGGTAGAGCAGCGAGACAGCTGATTGGCCCGTCAGATAGGTATCCTGTCTGGTGATGGGTGCTTGTCTCTGTGGCTCTGCAGCTTTATCAGCTTCTGGTGGCGGCGTCTCGACGTGTGGTCACTGAAATCACTCTGAACAACATGAAACAACAGGCTCCAGCAGCAGCATTCAGTCCTCTCAACTAGACACAAGCTGCAGATCCCAGTTCACCTCTAAACCATTTTGACTACGACCCACTTTGATGCTCTTGTGATGCACAATGGTGAACACAGGAAGCAGAAGTGAGTTGTACGTGTCACAGCTTAAACCCAACGAGTCAAACCAATAGAAAGACCATGTGAAGACGTGTCTCTTTAGAGCATACTGCACCTTTATACTACCCCATTATGGTGTAAATGTAATAAGCTGCAGGTTGCAACAGCTGGGATGCTGTAGTGCTGTAAAGGGACATTCAGTTCATTTCAGGCTTTGCTCAGACGTCTAATGTACCAGTTTATCTACAGACGAATGATCCCAGCATTCATCTTAAACCTTCTGATATGAAATATGTTTTATACCTGAAAGTTTCATACGCACAGAGATGTTTGGTCTGTTATGTAAGTTGACTATTTTTCATTAGGGTCCGGGCAGACGCAGCGGTGTTTTTATTGTGTATGACTTGAGTACAGCTCTTCTGGGGTGTGAGAGGTTTTCACAAATATGTTATGCAGAAAGCTTGAAGGGTGAGTGCACTGATGATGACGTGAACATGGGGTTAGAGCAGGAATCGAGACTGGGATGTCCGTCTGTTCTTGAACCAAAGATATAATATTTAAATCTCACAGAAAACAATATTTAACGCTGCAGTTTGTTTGTGTAGTTGTAATTGAAATGACTGTTTACTAAAGTCCTTAAGGTTGAAAACAGCAGGATAACAGTGGAACATGTCATGCCTTTAGTGAGCTGCTCTGATAACAGAGGTGTTATCTGTCTGCTCTCTACCGCCCTCTGCTGTCGGAGGGAAACTCTCAGCCATTGATCCATATGCCAGGCTTTTCACTCTGCAGAACAGAGATGAGTAAACCCAGTGTGTGTGTGTGTGTGTGTGTGTGTGGATGGGAGTGAGCCGGGAGCGGCCGCCGGTCTGGTCTGTCCGCGAGGCCTCGGCTGCTGCGGCCGCTCCGACCAGAGCAGAGGTTAACTGAGAGCAAGGACTGAGCATGATTTATTCATATCAGTCCGACTGAGTTCCAAGTCTTTTTAAATGACAAGAGCATCATTCATGATATTTGCAGTGCCACCGTCCTGTTGGCTGCTGGGTAAACTCCTGGCAGCGGCCTGTCGTCTTGTTTACAGGAGCGGCTGTTTGTACATCCAGGAAAATCTCTGTAGCTGTTTGTCCCGTCAGGACTGTGGATCATTGAAGGCATCACAGCGTTCCAGCGGAGAGATCGATCAAAGCTTCTGAACGCATTGAAATGACTTGAAACGGTTGAGTTTACGTACGTGATGTATCTGGTCTGACTCGTGCAACTGGTTGGTGACCAGACCTCGGTCACACGGTAACGCTCCTGCAGCCGTCCTCCTGGGGCAAGGAAGGAAGGAAGGATAGAAGGAAGGAAGGAAGGAAGGAAGGAAGGAAGGAAGGACAAAGGGATAGAAGGAAGGAAGGAAGGAAGGAAGGAAGGATAAAGGGATAGAAGGAAGGAAGGAAGGAAGGAAGGATAAAGGGATAGAAGGAAGGAAGGAAGGATAAAGGGATAGAAGGAAGGAAGGAAGGAAGGAAGGAAGGATAAAGGGATAGAAGGAAGGAAGGATAAAGGGATAGAAGGAAGGAAGGAAGGAAGGAAGGAAGGAAGGATAAAGGGATAGAAGGAAGGAAGGAAGGAAGGATCAAGGGATAGAAGGAAGGAAGGAAGGAAGGATAGAAGGAAGGAAGGAAGGATAGAAGGAAGGAAGGAAGGATAAAGGGATAGAAGGAAGGAAGGAAGGAAGGAAGGAAGGATAAAGGGATAGAAGGAAGGAAGGAAGGAAGGAAGGATAAAGGGATAGAAGGAAGGAAGGAAGGATAAAGGGATAGAAGGAAGGAAGGAAGGAAGGAAGGATAAAGGGATAGAAGGAAGGAAGGAAGGGAGGATAAAGGGATAGAAGGAAGGAAGGAAGGAAGGAAGGAAGGATAAAGGGATAGAAGGAAGGAAGGAAGGAAGGATCAAGGGATAGAAGGAAGGAAGGAAGGAGGGATAGAAGGAAGGAAGGATAAAGGGATAGAAGGAAGGAAGGAAGGATAAAGGGATAGAAGGAAGGAAGGAAGGAAGGATCAAGGGATAGAAGGAAGGAAGGAAGGATAAAGGGATAGAAGGAAGGAAGGAAGGAAGGATCAAGGGATAGAAGGAAGGAAGGAAGGAGGGATAGAAGGAAGGAAGGATAAAGGGATAGAAGGAAGGAAGGAAGGGAGGATAAAGGGATAGAAGGAAGGAAGGAAGGAAGGAAGGATAAAGGGATAGAAGGAAGGAAGGAAGGATCAAGGGATAGAAGGAAGGAAGGAAGGAGGGATAGAAGGAAGGAAGGATAAAGGGATAGAAGGAAGGAAGGAAGGATAAAGGGATAGAAGGAAGGAAGGAAGGAAGGATCAAGGGATAGAAGGAAGGAAGGAAGGATAAAGGGATAGAAGGAAGGAAGGATAAAGGGATAGAAGGAAGGAAGGATCAAGGGATAGAAGGAAGGAAGGAGGGATAGAAGGAAGGAAGGAAGGATAAAGGGATAGAAGGAAGGAAGGAAGGATAAAGGGATAGAAGGAAGGAAGGAAGGAAGGAAGGATCAAGGGATAGAAGGAAGGAAGGAAGGATAAAGGGATAGAAGGAAGGAAGGAAGGAAGGATAAAGGGATAGAAGGAAGGAAGGATAAAGGGATAGAAGGAAGGAAGGAAGGAAGGAAGGAAGGAAGGAAGGAAGGAAGGATAAAGGGATAGAAGGAAGGATAAAGGGATAGAAGGAAGGAAGGATAAAGGGATAGAAGGAAGGAAGGATCAAGGGATAGAAGGAAGGAAGGAAGGAAGGAAGGATAAAGGGATAGAAGGAAGGAAGGATAAAGGGATGGGAGGAAGGAAGGAAGGATAAAGGGATGGGAGGAAGGAAGGAAGGATAAAGGGATAGAAGGAAGGAAGGAAGGATAAAGGGATAGAAGGAAGGAAGGAAGGATAAAGGGATAGAAGGAAGGAAGGATAAAGGGATAGAAGGAAGGAAGGAAGGATAAAGGGATAGAAGGAAGGAAGGATCAAGGGATAGAAGGAAGGAAGGAAGGATAAAGGGATAGAAGGAAGGAAGGATAAAGGGATGGGAGGAAGGAAGGAAGGATAAAGGGATAGAAGGAAGGAAGGAAGGATAAAGGGATAGAAGGAAGGAAGGATAAAGGGATAGAAGGAAGGAAGGAAGGATAAAGGGATAGAAGGAAGGAAGGATAAAGGGATAGAAGGAAGGAAGGAAGGATAAAGGGATAGAAGGAAGGAAGGATCAAGGGATAGAAGGAAGGAAGGAAGGAGAAAGGCATAGAAGGAAGGAGAAAGGGATAGAAGGAAGGATAAAGGGATAGAAGGAAGTAAGAATAAAGGGATAGAAGGAAGGAAGAATAAAGGGATAGAAGGAAGGATAAAGGGATAGAAGGAAGGAAGAATAAAGGGATAGAAGGAAGGAAGAATAAAGGGATAGAAGGACGGAAGGAAGGATAAAGGGATAGAAGGAAGGAAGGAAGGATAAAGGGATAGAAGGAAGGAAGGAAGGATAAAGGGATAGAAGGAATGATAAAGGGATAGAAGGAAGGAAGGAAGTAAGGAAGAATAAAGGGATAGAAGGAAGGAAGGAGAAAGGGATAGAAGGAAGGAAGGAAGGAAGGAAGGATAAAGGAATAGAAGGAAGGAAGAATAAAGGGATAGAAGGAAGGATAAAGGGATAGAAGGAAGGAGGGATAAAGGGATAGAAGGAAGGAAGAATAAAGGGATAGAAGGAAGGATAAAGGGATAGATAGAAAGAAGGAATGAAGAATAAAGGGATAGAAGGAAGAATAAAGGGATAGAAGGAAGGATAAAGGGATAGAAAGAAGGAAGGAAGGAAGGATAAAGGGATAGAAAGAAGGAAGGATAAAGGGATAGAAGGAAGGAAGGAAGAATAAAGAGAACGATGGGAGGAAAGAAGGAAGGGAAAAAGGAAGGAATGATAGAAGAAGGGAGGGACCAGATTGGGTCAAAAGAGGAGGAAGGAGTAAGGACGAAGGGAAGGAAGGGAGGGAGGCAAAAAGGATTGATTCGAGTCTAAGCAGCTTTTTGAGGAGAGTGCACGTGACAGTGAGACGGGGACGTGCACAACAACGTCCCAAACCACAAGAATCAGTTCACTAAACACATTAGTGCACCAGCCGTTCTGCCAGGTCTTCCCCAGTGAACTGAAACAGTATTTATTCCTCATGATCTCCGGCCTCCAGAACAGGAAGTGCTGTTGCCCCGACAAACAATCCAAACTCTGTTTAAGAGTCTGTTTGAAAAGTTTCCTTGTTGACAACTGATGAACGACACAGTGGAGTCTGTTTCCAGTGGTTTGAGCACCGACAGGTCTCTGACGACAGGTCTCTGACGACAGGTCTCTGACGACAGGTCTCTGACGACTCCTCTCCAACACACCACACAAATCCTTTCATTTTGATCCATCAGGAAAGCCTGTTAAAGGGATAGTTCACCCAAAATTCAACTTTCCCTCATCATCTCCTCCCCCTCATGTGGACTAAGAGCTGGGAGAGTTTTCAGAGTCCTCCGTTCCTTCTCTGAGTTACGGGGGGTCCACGCAGCAGGATTTGTCCATATAATGGTTGTGAATGGACACCAGGTTTCTTGGTCCAAAAAGACCATTTGCAACCGTTACATGGACATGCGTTGCTACGCCGAGACTCTGTCACTCAGAGAAGCCACGAGGACTCTGAAACTTAGCTTAACTTAACCCTAACCCTTAGTCCACATGAGGGGGAGGAGATGATGAGAAATGAAATGTGAATTTTGGGTGAACTGTCCCTTTAAAACAACAGGGAAGATGATGTGTGTGCTCATGTGGCTCCATTAGCGACCACGTGAGGAACCAGGCCGTTCTGTTCTGTTCGTGCATCTCTAGGAATCAATCACTGTTTCATGTTGTGTTTGATGGAAACTGACAAAGTGAGATTCACTGAACGACACGTGGTGATGAACACGGAGCCCCGTCGGGAAAATGGATCGATATCTGGATCCATTTCAGATGTAAAGCAGAAACAGTGAGGGGGGGGGGGGGCAGGGCAGCAGGGAAGCGGGCGGGCGGGGGAGTGTGTACACTGACCCAACTACAGGCAGCAGTGGAACATGTATTAACATCTGACTGCTGCACTGATGCAGGTGGAGGTTCAGTCGCTTGGTATTCATACGTAGCAAACGACTGATGTGCTGACGTGTGAAAGCAAACACAGTGTGGAGGCGACGCGGTGGCTCAGCAGATGGACGCCAGCCGGCCCAGGCCGTACGTTTGACACCCTGTGACGTACGTTGTCCATGTGCCATCAAATTTAAAATGGGCAAAAAATCTTCAAAACACAAAGAAACTCCTCACGTTCAACGTTTGAGATTTCTTTGTTCCCATTCGGTTTCTATTTCCACCTCCATCCGTTCCTGCTTTAGAAACTGTGTTTTCTGTCCAGAGTGAAAGGTCGAATAGAAACACGTGTGTCGTTATCTATTGTTTCTAGTACTTTCTACTGTTTCGACTGTCAGTGGAGTTACACCATGTTCAGTGTGTCCAGCACTCCTCCTTCCCCTCTCCTCCTCCTCTCCTCCACCTCCTCCTCTCCTCCTTCCCCTCTCCTCCTCCTCTCCTCCTCCTCCTCCTCCTCTCCTCCTCCTCTCCTCCTCCTCCTCCTCCTCCTCCTCCTCTCCTCCTCCTCTCCTCCTCCTCCTCCTCCTCCTCCTCATCTCCTCCTCCGCTCCTCCTCCTCCTCCTCCTCCTCCTCCTCCTCCTCCTCTCCTCCTCCTCCTCCTCCTCTCCTCCTCCTCCTCCTCCTCCTCCTCCCCCTCTCCTCCTCCTCCTCCTCCTCTCCTCCTCCTCTCCCTCTCCACCTCCTCTCCTCTCTCCTCTCCTCCTCCTCCTCCTCCTCCTCCTCCTCCTCCTCCTCCTCCTCCTCCTCTTCCTCCTCCTCTCCTCCTCCTCCTCCTCCTCCCCCCACCTCCTCCTCCTCCTCCTCCTCCTCCTCCTCCACCTCCTCCTCCTCCTCCTCCTCCTCCTCCTCCTCCTCCTCCTCCACCTCCTCCCTCCTCCTCTCCCCCCACCTCCTCCTCCTCCTCCTCCTCCTCCTCCTCCTCCTCTCCTCCACCTCTCCTCCACTTCCTCCTCTCCTCACCCTCTCCTCCTCCCTCCTCCTCCCCTCCCCTCTCCTCCTCCTCCCTCTCCTCCACCTCCTCCTCCTCCTCTCCTCCTCTCCTCCTCTCCTCCTCCTCTCCTCCTCCTCCTCCTCCACCTCCACCTCTCCTCTCCCTCTCCTCCTCCTCCTCCTCCTCCTCCTCCTCCCCGCCTCCTCCTCCCCTCCTCCTCTCCTCCCCCCCCTCTCCTCCTCCTCTTCCTCTCCTCCTCTCCTCCTCCTCTCCTCCTCCTCCTCCTCCTCTCCTCCTCCTCTCCTCCTCCTCCACCTCCTCCTCTCCTCTCCTCCTCCTCCTCCTCCTCTCCTCCTCTCCTCCTCTCCTCCACCTCCTCTCCTCCCCCTCTCCTCCTCCTCTCCTCCTCCTCCTCCTCCTCCTCCACCTCCTCCTCTCCTCTCCACCTCCTCCTCTCCTCTCCCTCTCCTCCTCCTCCTCTCCTCCACCTCTCCTCCACTTCCTCCTCTCCTCTCCCTCTCCTCCTCCTCCTCCTCTCCTCCTCCTCTCCTCCTCCTCCTCTCCTCCTCCTCCTCTCCTCCTCCTCCTCCTCCTCTCCTCCTCTCCTCCTCCTCTCCTCCTCCTCCTCCTCCTCCTCTCCTCCTCCTCTCCTCCTCCTCTCCTCCTCCTCCTCCTCCTCTCCTCCTCCTCTCCTCCTCCTCTACTCCTCTCTCCTCCTCCTCTCCTCCTTCTCTCTCCTCCTCTCCTCCTCCTCCTCCTCCTCTCCTCCTCCTCCTCTCCTCCTCCTCCTCCTCCTCCTCCACCTCCTCCTCTCCTCTCCTCCTCCTCCTCCTCCTCTCCTCCTCTCTCCTCCTCTCCTCCACCTCCTCTCCTCCTCCTCATCCTCTCCTCCTCAACTCCTCCTCTCCTCCTCCTCCTCCTCCTCCTCCACCTCCTCCTCTCCTCCTCTCCTCCTCCTCTCCTCTCCCTCTCCTCCTCCTCCTCCTCTCCTCCCCCTCTCCTCCTCCTCCTCCTCTCCTCTCCATCTCCTCCTCCTCCTCCTCCTCTCCTCCTCCTCTCCTCCTCCTCCTCTCCTCCACCTCCTCTCCTCCTCTCCTCCTCTCCTCCTCCTCTCCTCCTCCTCCTCCTCCTCCTCCCCCACCTCCTCCCCTCCTCTCCTCCTCCTCCTCCTCCTCCTCCTCCTCCTCCTCCTCTCCTCCTCTCCTCCACCTCCTCTCCTCCTCCTCTTCCTCTCCTCCTCTCCTCCTCCTCTCCTCCTCCTCCTCCTCCTCCTCTCCTCCTCCTCTCCTCCTCCTCCTCCTCCTCCTCCACCTCCTCCTCTCCTCTCCTCCTCCTCCTCCTCCTCCTCCTCCTCCTCTCCTCCTCTCCTCCTCCTCCTCTCCTCCTCCTCCTCCTCTCCTCCTCCTCTCCTCCTCCTCTCCTCCTCCTCCTCCTCCTCCTCCTCCTCCTCTCCTCCTCCTCCTCCTCCTCCTCTCCTCCTCCTCCTCTCCTCCTCCTCTCCTCCTCCTCCTCCTCCCCCTCTCCTCCACCTCTCCTTCTCCTCTCCTCCTCCTCTCCTCTTCCTCTCCTCCTCTCCTCCTCCACCGCCTCCCCCTCTCCTCCTACTCCCCCCCCTCCTCCTCCTCCTCCACCTCTCCTCCACCTCTCCTTCTCCTCTTCCTCCTCCTCCTCCTCCTCCCCCTCTCTCCTCCTCCTCCCCCCCCCCTCCTCCTCCTCCTCCTCTCCTCCTCCTCCTCCTCCTCCTCCTCCTCCTCCTCCCCCTCCTCCACCCCCTCCTCCTCCTCTCCTCTTCCTCTCCTCCTCTCCTCCTCCTCCCCCCCCCCCTCCTCCTCCTCCTCCCCCTCTCCTCCTCCTCCTCCTCCTCCTCCTCCTCCTCCTCCTCCTCCTCTCCTCCTCCTCCTCCTCTCCTCCTCCTCCTCTCCTCCTCCTCCTCCTCCTCCTCCTCCTCTCCTCCTCTCCTCCTCCTCCTCTCCTCCTCCTCTTCCTCCTCTCCTCCTCTCCTCCTCCTCTCCTCCTCCTCCTCTCCTCCTCTCCTCCTCCTCCTCTCCTCCTCCTCTTCATCCTCTTCCTCTCCTCCTCCTCCTCCTCCTCCTCCTCCTCCTCTCCACCCCCTCCTCTCCTCCCCCTCTCCTCCTCCTCCTCTCCTCCTCCTCCTCCCTCTCCACTTCCTCCTCTCCTCTCCCTCTCCTCCTCCTCCTCCTCCCCCTCTCCCTCTCCTCCTCTTCCTCCTCCCCCTCTCCCTCTCCTCCTCCTCTCCTCCTCCTCCTCTCCTCCTCCTCCTCTCCTCCTCCTCTCCTCCACCTCCTCTCCTCCTCCTCCTCCTCCTCCTCCTCTCCTCCCCCTCTCCTCCTCCTCCTCCTCCACCTCCTCCTCTCCTCTCCTCCTCCTCCTCCTCCTCCTCCTCCTCCTCCTCCTCCTCGTCCCTCCATCCTCTCCTCCTCATCTCTCCTCCATCTCTCCATCCTCTCCTCCTCCTCTCCTCCTCCTCCTCCTCATCTCTCCATCCTCTCCTCCTCCTCCTCCTCCTCCTCCTCCACCTCCTCCTCTCCTCTCCTCCTCCTCCTCCTCCTCTCCTCCTCTCCTCCTCTCCTCCACCTCCTCTCCTCCTCCTCTTCCTCTCCTCCTCTCCTCCTCCTCTCCTCCTCCTCCTCCTCCTCCTCCTCCTCCTCCTCTCCTCCTCCTCCTCCTCTCCTCTCCCTCTCCTCCTCCTCCTCTCCTCCACCTCTCCTCCACTTCCTCCTCTCCTCTCCCTCTCCTCCTCCTCCTCCTCTCCTCCACCTCTCCTCCTCCTCCTCTCCTCCACCTCCTCTCCTCCTCTCCTCCTCCTCCTCCTCTCCTCCTCCTCCTCTTACTCTTACTCCTCTGCTCCTCCTCTTCTCCTCTCCTCCTCCTCCTCCTCCTCCTCCTCCTCCTCTCCTCCTCCCTCCCCTCGCCTCCACCTCCTCTCCTCCTCCTCCTCCTCTCCTCCTCTCCTCCTCCTCTCCTCCTCCTCCTCCTCCTCCTCCTCTCCTCCTCTCCTCCTCCTCCTCCCCTCTTCCACCTCCTCCTCTCCTCTCCTCCTCCTCCTCCTCCTCCTCCTCCTCTCCTCCTCTCCTTCCATCCTCCTCTCCTCCTCCTCTTCCTCTCCTCCTCTCCTCCTCCTCTCCTCCTCCTCCTCCTCCTCCTCCACCTCCTCCTCTCCTCCTCCTCCTCCTCTCCTCTCCCTCTCCTCCTCCTCCTCTCCTCCACCTCTCCTCCTCCTCCTCCTCCTCCTCCCCCTCTCCTCCACCTCTCCTTCTCCTCTCCTCCTCCTCTCCTCTTCCTCTCCTCCTCTCCTCCTCCTCCTCCTCCCCCTCTCCTCCTCCTCCCCCCCCTCCTCCTCCTCCTCCCCCTCTCCTCCACCTCTCCTTCTCCTCTTCCTCCTCCTACTCCTCCTCCTCTTCTCCTACTCCTCCCCCCCCTCCTCCTCCTCCCCCTCTCCTCCTCCTCTCCTCCTCCTCCTCCTCCTCCTCCTCCTCCTCCTCTTCTCCTCCTCCTCTCCTCTTCCTCTCCTCCTCTCCTCCTCCTCCCCCCCCCCCCTCCCCCTCCGCCTCCTCCCCCCCCTCCCCTCCTCCCCCCCCCCTCCTCCTCTCCTCCTCTCCTCCTCCTCCTCCTCCTCCTCCTGCAGTTGCATCAGTGCAGTGATGACAGTGTCGAAGGCCTCATCATCCTTGGTGATAATCCAGATGTTTTGCTCTGAACAGCTGAATGAAAAATCCCGTGTGAACTAAAACTGTAGTGGATCAAATCGGATCTCGTCTCGTGTGGAGGAGAGGCTCCCGATTGCAGGAATGCCACGGCGGGAAGCGGGACAGGAATGCCACCGCGGGAAGCGGGAGCGAATGCATTTGCTCCCGTCGTCTACGGTCTGAACCAGCGTGTGACTCGTGGTCTGTTCCAGGCCGTGTTTCCTGTCACCCTGAACAACAACGCCGCTCCTGTGATGAGCTGTTGACTGCAGGTCAGAGCCTCATGAGGGGACGGACTGAATGGACTTTAAAGGGATAGTTCACCCAAAATTGAAAATGTCCAGGGGTGCAAACAGCGATGTGCAGCCGCGTGCAGCCGCGTGCAGCGATGTGTAGCGACGTGCAGCCGCGTGCAGCCGCGTGCAGCGATGTGTAGCGACGTGCAGCCGCGTGCAGCGATGTGTAGCGACGTGCAGCGGCGTGCAGCGGCGTGCAGCCGCGTGCAGCCGCGTGCATTCGGTGCGATGCCGAACATGCACGGTTCCCTACACGTTGCTGTGTCAGGCCGGTGTCTCCCACGAAGCTCTGCCCCGTTTCAGAGGTGAAGCCCTCGACTTGGAAAGACGTCGACTTCGCGATGTAGAATGTGTTCAATTTAGGGCTGACCCGATTATCATGTTTTGACAATCGAAGCTTCGAGGCCGTACATTCGATTTTAATCGACGCTTCGACGGCTGTCGGCTGCCAGAGCGGGGGGGGGGGGTCATCCGAAAAAAAATTTAAGTCCATATTTTTTAATATATTTTGCTTTAAATGTTTGCCTGTGTGTTTTTTTTATGTTTTTCTTAAATATTTAGAATATAAAACAGAAAAATTAAAATGAACAAATGTGTGAAGCGCAAGGACAGTGGCTGCAGAAACAGCTGTTTGCCTGCCGGTCGCACGGGGAGCAGCTTCTCGTGCTCTCTCCGCGCCGGTCAAATGCGGCTCCACAGGTCTGTCCTATAGCTCTGTATCAATGTGTCTCATGTGCAGACGCAACTGACAAGTATTTATAGATGGACAGGCAACAGCTAAATTAATCATCCGTTAATTACCGGTACTTTATTTTGAAAACTGACCGGATTCTCTCTCCTTTTCTGTGCCCGACTTCCCGTCTGGTACAACCTGGTCTATCCAGCTTGACAGACGGAGCTCGCGGCTCACGTAAAGACACCATCAGAACCTGCCTCTGCTCCAGCGCTGCGCTGACAGGCAGTGCATCCGGGCCGTTTCACGAGCGATCAGTTTTCCTTCTATCACATTTAATTTTTACCGGTAGATATGTGAATCGGGTGCGAGCGTGCGCATGGGAGAGAAAGTGGGGAGATACCGGGCGTGCACCGGCAAAACTGAAACGGTTCAGTTAGAAATGAAAAGAGGAGAATCATAGAATACAGTCCAGTAGCCTCCTCAGGACGGGAGGGAGAGAGGGAGGTGGATCAGGTAAGAACTGCATCTGCACACCTAAGCAGGTGTGCAGATGCAGCAGTGACAGTGCTTTCACATGTAAAGATTTTATATTAGGTTACACTAAGGTAACTGCCGCCGCCGCCCCCGCTCCGCACCTTCTAAAAAAAAAAAAAAAAAAAAAAAAATCGATCACGGACTTCATGATCGATTACCATGGCCAACGAACGAAGCTTCGAAGCTTCGAATTTTTTGGGGCAGCCCTAGTTCAATTCAAAGTTTGTTTGTTTTAAAAGTATTTTTAATATAGAAATGTTGTCCAGCTATAAGCTATGACCTCAATACTTGTCTATATTTCAAGCTTGTTTTGTGGCAGAAGCTTCTCGAAGCTCCTCTTCCCGGTTTGTCCAAATTTGACGAACTGGGAAGTTGAGCTTCCGCGACAAAACAAGCTTGAAATACAGACTTATTTCATTTTTTCGGGGCTTCAATACAAGACGGACATTACATACGAGCAGCGTGGAGGTGTCTGGATGTTTTTTGGTGTGAAGTTTTGTTACAAAGACAGTTGGTGTCCATTTGCTGCCGTTATATGGAGAGGGTTAGGGTCAATTTTGGGTGAACTAGCCCTTTAACTCGAGGTCAGAGCCTCATGAGGGGCCGTGGTGGAACTGAAGTAACGTCGTCTACGCCGCGCTCGGCCTCTGTCTCTGCGTCATGCTCAGTATGCGCCTCTTCTTCATTTCCTTCCTCATGCATGTGAGGATAATGTGAATCCTGTGAAGGGAAAGGCAGGGCAGCGGCGACAGGGAAGAAAATGACCTAACAACAAAAAAAAGAAAAAAAAAAAGAAAGAACATTTTCCTACTGAAGAAGTCAGGCGAGTCCTGCAAGTCTGAGCTTTGTTCAAGTGTCGTATCTGTGACGACCTGCCAGAAGCACTAAGCTTGAATGGCAACAAAAAAACAAAAAGCTGAGAACAACTAGTGCGTTGCATAATGTTGCAAGGAGCGCAGATGTTAGTTGCTCGCTTGCAGCCGCTCTGGTAACAGCGGGAAGCTGCGGCTGGCGTGCACACTCATATGGCACGGTTTAGTGCTGAGACACTGGAGAACGGGACGGGGGGAACACTGTGTTCTGAGAGGAGAGTGTCGCTGCCATCCACCCATCCACTATCTGCTGTCTGTCTCCACACACACACACACACACACACACACACACACACACACACACACACACACACACACACACACACAGCTGTTTACCAGCAGCTCTGGTTCATTTAAAGGGATAGTTCAACCTTTAGTCAAACTGTCCCATCACCATAACCCCTATAGTCATAGCAGTAGGTTCGTTGCCTTTAATTGTCGGTGCAAGGTGTTTTTAGAACGGCGGAGCAGAGCCGTGAGCTGCTCAGAGCTACGCTACGGAGGCTCATGGGATTTCTTGGTTTCCCTCATCAAACTCATCAAATACACAATCCAACAACTCCACAACGCTCTGGTGGACAAGTTGTGACCTGCACATTCACCACGCTATGAGATAATAACACAACGTTACCACACAGAGTTGTTTTAGAGGGAAATTCAGAGACTGTTGATGAACAACTGTCCCTGAAGGCAACGTGCATCAGAGGTTTTATATGAATTTCCCTCTAAAACAACTCTGTGTGGTAACAATAATAATTATAATAATACATTTTATTTGGAGGCGCCTTTCAAGTCACCCAAGGTCACCTTACAAAAAAAAAGGGCATAAAAAGTCAGAATCAAACAACACAAGACAGACAAGACATTAAGATAAAAAAGTGCAGTGCAGAGTGTCTGGTTATAGGGAGTGTGCCAGTTTGAACAGGTGGGTTTTGAGTTGGGATTTGAATGTTGTGATGGAGTCTGATTGTCTTATGTGTGGGGGGAGAGAGTTCCAGTGCTTCGGTGCAGAGCAGCTGAAGGCTCGGGCTCCCATCGTGCTGAGGCGTGATGTGGGAATGGTTAGCAGTCCTGCAGAGGTTGAACGGAGGGAGCGGGCGGGGATGTATTCATGCAGGAGGTCACGGAGGTATGTGGGGGCTAGGTTGTGGAGAGCTTTGTAGGTGAGGAGAAGGTTTTTGTAGAGAATGCGGTATTGGACCAGGAGCCAGTGAAGTTGGATGAGAACAGGGGTGATGTGGTCAGATGATTTGGTGCGGGTGATGATCCGGGCGGCTGAGTTCTGGATCATCTGCAGTCTGTTGGTGAGTTTGGTGGGGAGTCCGGTGAGGAGGGCGTTGCAGTAGTCAATGCGTGATGTGACAAAAGAGTGGACCAGGATTTCAGTGCTGGATTGGGTCAGTGATGGGCGGAGTCTGGAGATGTTGCGGAGGTGGAAGAATGCAGTCCGGGTGATGTTTTGAATATGGGGTGCAAATGAGAGGGTGTTGTCCAGTATGACGCCGAGGCTCTTGACTTGGGGGGAGAAGGGTACAGGGAATCCGTCAATGATGATGGGTGTAGCTGGGGTGTGTTGTGATTTGGCTAGGGTGGATTTGGAGCCGATGAGCAGGGCCTCGGTCTTGTCACCGTTAAGTTTTAAGAAGTTTCTGCTCATCCAGCTCCGGATGTCTTCCAGGCAGGTGATGAGGGAGGTGGGAGGGATGGCAGCGGTGGGTTTGGAGGAGATGTAGACCTGAGTGTCGTCAGCGTAACAATTAAAGTGGACCCCATGGTGACGGAGGAGTGTGCCCAGGGGGAGGAGGTAGATGGTGAACAGGAGTGGACCCAAGACTGACCCCTGGGGGACACCCAGTGAAACACCCGAACACCCAGACTTGTGATGGCTTAGTTGAACGAATTGTTGACGGTCTGTGAGGTAGGAGGTGAACCAGGACAGTGCAGCACCAGTGATCCCAATGCCAGCCAGGCGGTCCAGGAGCAGAGGGTGGGAGATGGTATCAAATGCTGCGCTGAGATCAAGGAGGATGAGAATGGTGAGTAATCCGGAGTCAGCTGCACGGAGGAGGTCGTTGGTGATTTTAACTAGGGCTGTTTCAGTGCTATGTTTTGGACGGAAGCCGGATTGGAATGGTTCGTGGAGATTGTTTGTGTCGAGGTGGGACTGTAATTGTGCGGCGACCACCCTTTCAAGTGTTTTGGAGATGAAGGGGAGGTTGGAGATGGGCCTGTAGTGGTTGAGGTCGGCTGGGTCAGCACCAGGTTTTTTCAGGATTGGTGTGATGGCAGCCAGTTTGAGAGAGGGGGGTACAGTACCAGTAGAGAGGGAGGAATTAATTATGTTGGTGATCATGGGGGAGATGGATGGCAGACATGCTTTGACAAGGGGAGTGGGAAGAGGATCGAGCTGACAGGTGGTGGATTTGGCTTTGTGGATGAGTTCCATAATGGTGTGTTCTGATACTGGGGTGAAGTCAGAGAGGGAGCTGATGAGAGGCTGGCCAGTGGTGATCATCCAGGGTGGGTCGACAGAGGGGGTGCAAGATGAGGCCAGGTGTTGGTGAATGGTGGTGATCTTGGAGCTGAAGAAGTCCAAGAAAGCAGTGCACTGATTGGTGGAAATGTCTGGAGGAAGGGTTTTAGGAGGCTGGAGTAAGTGGCTGACTGTTGAGAAGAGGACTCTGTTGTTACCTGAACCGGTGTTGATGAGGTTGGAGTAGTAAGAGGATTTGGCAGTGGTGAGGGAGTTTTTGTAGTGCTGGAGGTGGTCTGAGTACATCTGGCGATGTACAGTGAGTCCAGTCTTTTTGAAGAGTCGCTCCAGTCGACGGCCAGCAGCTTTGTGTTATTATCTCATAGCGTGGTGAATGTGCAGGTCACAACTTGTCCACCAGAGCGTTGTGGAGTTGTTGGATTGTGTATTTGATGAGTTTGATGAGGGAAACCAAGAAATCCCATGAGCCTCCGTAGCGTAGCTCTGAGCAGCTCACGGCTCTGCTCCGCCGTTCTAAAAATAGCTTGCACCGACAATTAAAGGTAACGAACCTCCTGCTATGACTATAGGGATTATGGTGATGGGACAGTTTGACTAAATGTTGAACTATCCCTTTAAAAAAACAAACAACAAAACAGTCCCGTCCTCTCGCGGCGAAGGAGCTGGAATGGTTAAATGAAGAAAGACTGAAATAGACAAAGAATAAACAATAGAGCAGCAGCAGCGGAGCAGCAGCTGGAACCAGACTGGGCTCCACCACAGTCGGCCGCGCCGCCAGCAGCCAAATATGGTATGTAGCGCTCAATATGAAAATGCAATTAAGAGCTCACTGAGTGAAGTTTTTGTTCTGGCAGCCTCCGTCTGTGACTCAGCTTTGTGGCTTTTTCACGTCTGCAGTGAGATTACTGATTCAGCCTTAAAGGGGTAGTTCACCCAAAATTGAAATGTCTCTCATCATCTCCTCCCCCTCATGTGGACTAAGAGCTGTGAGAGTTTTCAGAGTCCTCCGTTCCTTCATCTGAGTTACGGGGGGTCCACGCAGCAGGATTTGTCCATATAATGGTTGTGAATGGACACCACACCAACAAACATCCAAATACCTCCATACTGCTGGTCTGTAATGTCCCTCTGGTGGTGAAGCCCCCACAGGAGAAACTGTTCCTCCGTCAGGAAGAGCAGTGAACTGAGACACTGGGAGCTTCAATACAAACAAGATGAAAATATAGACTAGAGAATTTATTTCAGAACAGTTTCTCCTGTGGGGGCTTCAACACCAGAGGGACATTACAGACCAGCAGTATGGAGGGATCTGGATGTTTGTTGGTGTGGTGTCCATTCACAACCATTATATGGACAAATCCTGCTGCGTGGACCCCCCGTAACTCAGAGAAGGAACGGAGGACTCTGAAAACTCTCCCAGCTCTTAGTCCACATGAGGAGGAGGAGATGATGAGGGAAAGTTGAATTTTGGGTGAACTGTCCCTTTAACATATTAATGGTGCTGAGGTATGTAGCGAGGGGATCTAGCTGCTGTGCACAGCTTGAAGCCTCCTCCTTCTCCTGTGTTGCCCTGATGTCAGCATTTGGCCGCCCCCCCCCCCCCCCCCGCTCCGAACACTGGCGGTCTGTGGGCCGTGTATTCCCTCTGGCTCGCCCCCGCCGCGCACAGAGCTGCGATTCTGGTTCCCTGCGCGCCGGCCGCAGCACAACGGCTACCTTCTTTCCCTCACGCTGGTCTCGGAGCGGCCCGGTTCCTCGTAGGACTGGGAGAAGACTTCCAGCTCGCGGCCCCGGCCCCTCCAGACTCACAGGCACCACTCCATGTTTTCCTTCTGAAAGCCACATACAACTGTGTCCTTCGCCACCAGCGCTGCCTCCTCCACGATCCTGGGAGGGAGAGAGAGGGAGGGACGGAGATCGATTTGTGCGAGTAGCAGAGAGAGAGAGCTAAAGTTGGTGGGACATCTCTGTGCACTGTAATTAGGTTTTCCTGGAAGCCAGAGGGCCGTTCTAGGAACGTTCTGGGAGCGGGTGGCGAGGACACGGAGCCACTGTTTGTTTAAGAGCTGCTGAGAGAGAGAGAGAGAGAGAGAGAGAGAGAGAGAGAGAGAGAGAGAGAGAGAGGAAAGACGACATCTACTTTTTGAACTGGGTCTAATTTATGAAGACTGAGGAAGATGAAGATGAAGATGAAGATGAAGATGAGGAAGGAGCTGCTGGTGACCTCGGATCCATGGATCACCGGGAAACAACCTGGAATTAAGTCGTTCCCATGTTGTTTGGTGTGTCGGAGGTGTATCATTATCCTCTGGTGTTCACACACACAGAGAGAGAGGAAAGACGACATCTACTTTTTGAACTGGGTCTAATTTATGAAGATGAAGATGAAGATGAAGATGAAGATGAGGAAGGAGCTGCTGGTGACCTCGGATCCATGGATCACTGATCGATGATGAAACAACCTGGAATTAAAATACATTCCCATGAGTTTGTGAATGATAAGTTCAGTATTTAATGCACTTATTATGAAGTGTTATCATTATCCTCTGACAGATTAGTCCATATTTTTCTGAGACTAAATAACACTTTTTTTACAATGTACATTCAAATTAAGGCCAATGGCACATGGAAAAATTAGACAAATTAAACCAGTAAACCAATAAAAAATAGAGACCCTATTAAGCCTTAATAAATACTGAAAGAATGTAATGCAAAGGAAAAATAAAGTGTTTTGAGACGCCCCCCAGTTCTTCATTTATAACGCATTAATACTCATTATGTCGTTTATAAACAGCTGATCATTTTTAACTGTGTTTATAAAATACATTCTAATGAGTTCATGTGTTGTGAATGATAAGTTCAGTATTTAATGCACTTATTATGAAGTGTTACCCAAACTTCTTCAGATTAACCCTATTTGTTCTGAGACTAAATAACGTTACTTTTTTTAGTCAATGTACATTCAAATTAAGGCCAATGGCACGAGATTATGGAAAAATTAGAGAAATTTCTGGAAAAGAATGTAATGCAAAGGAAAAAATAAAGTGTTTTGAGACCCTTTAACCCTCTCAGCGACCGCTGGCGGGCCGCCGCCCCCACGTTGACAACCACTGCATTAAACAATAACTCTGCTTTACGCCCCCGATGACGCCCTCAGGCCCCGCGACCCCCCCGTCGACCTCGGCCGTGACCTCCTGCCGTGTCGGCCGTGTTACAGGTGCAGCGTGTAATAACTGCTTATTAAAGGCCTTGTTTTATTGGCTGCTGCTAAAAGGACCAGGCCTCCCCCCCCCCCGCTCAGACTCACACACAAGTCCTTTCTGTCGGAGCGACCAGCTGCTGGCGGCTTGACAGAAATAATTACAGACTCAGCGAAGCCCCATGAGCGCATGATGAAGGACGCCGCTGCGCTTTATTGAGGCTGCGTCGGTGGATTCACATGCAGCCGGTTCAACCTGCAGCGGCTCCCTGCAGCGGCTCCGTGCAGCGGCTCCGTGCAGCCTGTTCAACCTGCAGCGGCTCCGTGCAGCGGCTCCCTGCAGCGGCTCCGTGCAGCGGCTCCGTGCAGCGGCTCCCTGCAGCGGCTCCCTGCAGCGGCTCCCTGCAGCGGCTCCCTGCAGCGGCTCCGTGCAGCGGCTCCCTGCAGCGGCTCCCTGCAGCGGCTCCGTGCAGCGGCTCCGTGCAGCGGCTCCGTGCAGCGGCCAGCGGCTCCGTGCAGCTGCGGCTCCCTGCAGCGGCTCCCTGCAGCGGCTCCGTGCAGCGGCTCCGTGCAGCGGCTCCGTGCAGCGGCTCCGTGCAGCGGCTCCGTGCAGCGGCTCCCTGCAGCGGCTCCGTGCAGCGGCTCCGTGCAGCGGCTCCCTGCAGCGGCTCCCTGCAGCGGCTCCCTGCAGCGGCTCCCTGCAGCGGCTCCCTGCGGCGGCTCCCTGCAGCGGCTCCCTGCGGCGGCTCCCTGCAGCGGCTCCCTGCAGCGGCTCCGTGCAGCGGCTCCCTGCAGCGGCTCCGTGCAGAGGCTCCCTGCAGCGTCTCCCTGCAGCGGCTCCCTGCGGCGGCTCTGTGCGGCGTCTCCGTGCAGCGGCTCCGTGCAGCGGTTCCCCTGCAGCGGCTCCGTTCAGCGGCTCCCTGCAGCGGCTCCGTTCAGCGGCTCCCTGCAGCGGCTCCCTGCAGCGGCTCCCTGCAGCGTCTCCGTGCAGCGTCTCCGTGCAGCGGCTCCGTTCAGCGGCTCCCTGCAGCGGCTCCCTGCAGCGGCTCCCTGCAGCGGCTCCGTGCAGCGGCTCCGTGCAGCGGCTCCGTTCAGCGGCTCCCTGCAGCGGCTCCGTGCAGCGTCTCCGTGCAGCGGCTCCGTGCAGCGGCTCCGTGCAGCGGCTCCGTGCAGCGGCTCCCTGCAGCGGCTCCCTGCAGCGGTTCCGTGCAGCGGCTCCCTGCAGCGGCTCCCTGCGGCGGCTCCGTGCGGCGGCTCCGTTCAGCGGCTCCCTGCGGCGGCTCTGTGCGGCGTCTCCGTGCAGCGGCTCCGTGCAGCGGCTCCCTGCAGCTCACAGGAATACGTTAGGAAGCAATACTGGTTCCTGGAGCCAAACAACACATACATCACATAATAAACCAACACAGAGATGAGCAGCCTGTTGGTGCACGAGCTGCAGGTCTCCGTGTTTTACTCGCACGCTGTTATTTTGTTGGTGAACCAGAACCTCCACATAAACACCAGCCCTGACATTCAGACCTGGCTCCGAGCTGCAGCCGGTTGATGCGTCTGAGTCGTTCTGTAGCGGATCAAAGACCTTCTGAACATGGTCATACTTCACTTCCTACACGGAGCGGCGCCCACTGAGAACCCGCCACGGCTGAGCTTCATCACCACGTAGCGAGGACGGCTGGGATGGCGGCTCCGTGGAAGGTGCAGATTCACCCACGTGAAAACCACAAACTGCCTGATTCCTCACGATGGGACTGTTTTTATTGTTGTTTTTCCAGCTCATTTCCGCTGCATTATTCTATCCGTCATTATGTGGATCAGTTAAACGAGTCGTTCCAAACACGTCTCCCAGGACAACGCTGCAAAGAAAAATAAAAGCACTTTATAAAAACATGAATCTAAATTCAGGTGACATCATGACATCACTGATTCAAGCGTGTGCTGCAAGAACAAACACAACGACATTAAACTAAAACCTTCAGATTCCTTCTGTTAGGAACATACAGCCTGAGGGGAATTTGCCCGGAATTGTCCTTTAAGAGCAAAGAACAAGATCATATTTCATTCCAGTCATTCAGACCAGTCGGTGCAGGTTGGGGAATGAAGCCCCTCCCCCTCCTGATAACACCTGGATTCCAGAGGTGAACCTGGTCACAGCATTTACATGCGGCCTGGCAGAAGGTTGGACGTCGGAGGTCAGAGGTCAGAGGTCAGAGGTCAGAGGTCAGAGGTCGGAGGGGGAACAGCAGTACAGACCATAAAACTACTGTTCCCACAAAACCTTCCTTTGGTGTCTTGGTGTGTTCTCCTGAAACAGTCGAACGTTTTAGGACGAGAACTTCTGACTTGTTGACAGGTTTTCAAACCGCTGACACACACAGTGATGACGTGTGTGTGTGTGCGTGCGTTCCAGAGTGGACACATGTCCTTCAGACTGTAGATGAACACTTCCTGCTCCTTTTATGTACATCTTAACATCCCATAATGCCACTATGTGTGTGTGGTGCACTGTAGTCTCCTGTAGCTGTAGCTGTTTTAACCCTGTAGTGACCTGAGGGGGTCGGTGTCTGACCCTGGACTGGACTGGACGCCGGCTGCTGCTGCTCTGGACCCCCCCCCCCCCAGCCCCTCCCTCTGGACCCCCCCCCCCGCCCCTCTGGACTCCCCCCCCTCCCTCTGGACCCCCCCCCCCCTCCCTCTGGACTCCCCCTCCTCTCTGCTGTCTCTGTTCTTCTATCTCTCCTCTGACATGGTCATGATGGTGCGTGAGAGGAGGCGTTGGAGACTAACTTGCCCTCGTCTCTGCTACATCCTGGTGAGAGCCATGACAGGGAACCTCACGTACTTTTCTACTTTCTTCACCTGTATTAACCCTGTAGTAACCCTAGTAACC
The DNA here is from genome assembly GCA_030347415.2 of Decapterus maruadsi. Classification (NCBI taxonomy): domain Eukaryota; kingdom Metazoa; phylum Chordata; class Actinopteri; order Carangiformes; family Carangidae; genus Decapterus; species Decapterus maruadsi. The sequence goes on from CM064900.1 coordinate 36,831,874, forward strand.
CTGTATTAACCCTGTAGTAACCCTAGTAACCCTGTAGTAACCCTAGTAACCATCACCTGTAGTAACCCTGTAGTAACCCTAGTAACCCTGTAGTAACCCTAGTAACCATCACCTGTAGTAACCCTGTAGTAACCTAAGGGGGGCGGTGTCTGACCCTGGACTGGACTGGACGCCGGCTGCTGCTGCTCTGGACTCGTGTCGTGTCGTGTCGTGTTGGGCCGTGTCGTGTGCTGGATGTCTGATGGTGAACCAGACAGCGTCACAGAAGGGCTGCCGTCTGACACTGCACATTTACACCAACACACACACAGACACACACACAGACACACACTGCTGCTGTTGGACCACGGAGCGCCGTGTCAGCAGGTCAACACACACCTGGCACCGGCTCACGGAGTGGACGGCTCAGCAGTCTGTTGCTAATGAGACTGAACGGAGACACACACAGATATACACACACACACACACACACACAGACCATTTATTGTTGTTTTTTTGGAGAGAGAAATGTTTATTTTTGCATTCATTTATTTTAAACGCTTCTGTTGCTGCTCTGTTTCTGGCGTTCTGCTACTTCATGGCTTTTTTTTACACGGGAGTGGACACAAGTTGCAGCCACTGTGTGTGTGTGTGTGTGTGTTGTGTTAATGAGGCACCCCCACATTTTGTTGTAATGTTGTTGACTTGTGAAAAACGACCCGACACTGCGGTGAATAAATACATTCTTGCTTTTTTTGCAGGAGCTTTATTTTAAGCTACTTTAAGTGTAGCTCTGAGCAGCTCACGGCTCTGCTCCGCCGTTCTAAAAACAGCTTGCACCGACAATTAAAGGTAACGAACCTACTGCTATGACTATAGGGATTATGGTGATGGGCCAGTTTGACTAAATGTTGAACTGTCCCTTTAACAGGTTGTGCTGCTCTGTCTTCTCTTCAACAGCTCACTCATCGAGATGTTTGTCCTTCTGGTCGACGCTGTCATGAAGAAGACCTTTGGCTAATAGTGTAAAAGATCAAACTCTAGTTTTCCATCTCTTCCCAACTGAACTCATCCTTGAGACCGATATCTGAGGACCAAAATACCCCGTGGATTCCGTCCTCCCCTTCCCAATCCCTATCAGTGAAGGGTCACAGTCACAGATAGGGACTGGCAGGGCAGGAACTGTGGAAATTCCCAGAATAGCTGCAAAAGGCAAACCGTGGTGCGACGCCAGAAACACTTGACTATTTTTGAGGTGACATCACCAAACACACTCGAGGTCTGTGGGACGGAATGAAGTCTCAAGGACCGTGGAAAACGCTGCTGGTACGTTTATATAAAGATGTTCCTCTAAACTCAGTCTGAGGAATCTTCTCACTCATTCCTGATTTGAAGACCTTGGTCACCAACATATCTGGAATTCATGGGCAACAAAAAACCTTGACAGGACGGCTACAGAGCAAGTTTATATATATATATATATATATATATTATATAAAGTCAAGTCAAAGTCATTTATTGGTCAACAACGCGTTAATTTTTTGTAATCCCGTTGATCGGATTTTGAAACTTGGCTCCTCCAGTCCAGCAGGTGGCGCTAAGGAGCGGAGCCCAGAGCCAGTCCTGCTCGGTCCTGCTCACTTTTCATGCAAACAAACTAATGCCGCTGCCACTGCAGTTGTTAAATATAATCAATGAGACCAACATTCATCTCCTCACAAGAGTTTAACCTTTTAAAAACCTTTTTTAAAGGCCTTTTCTCGAAAAATGCATATCCATAATAAAATGAGTACATCTCTGCAACCACCAGGTCTATTTTAATTTTAAAGGGTTAGGGTTATTTACCTGCCAGTAAATGTGTATCGATTTGATTTGTATTGATCCAGCCATCTGCTTTATAGTTTCCTTTGTTTAAAATGTAAACACACAATATGCCTCAAACATTCATACACATGATCCCACATCACATCACATCACATCACATGCTATGCTGCTCATTCATAAATTAAATATTGTTTTTTTTCCTCCTTTGTTAGCTTTTGAACAAAGTAATTGTAAATGTATTCAATGCACATGAAGCTCATCTTCAGTCGACCAACAATAGAATAACCACAAGCTCCAGTTGGAACAGTTTATTAGTTATTGTTTAAGTCATTTATTCAGCGCGGGTTGAGGCAGAGCCCTTCTTGCTTTTTGCGTTTGTCGTGTCCCAATGAATGCGAGTATATGAATGCATGCATGTTTGTTTACGTAATTGTGTAAAATTGTGTAATTGTGTTGCATTGCTTTCTATATTGTTTTAACTTTGGTCATTTTAAATGTGCTCTACAAATAAAATTTCACTTGGCTTGACTAATATGAATAATTAAATATTTCTCATCACCAATATATACTATTTACTATAATAAACAACAAATGATGGACATTCATCTCCATCTTGTCACTGAGCCATGTTGATGTAAACTATACACAGACCGGCTGCAACAGCTTTCTAATAGTGTTATTGCATATTGTCCAGATACATGTGACTCACAGCTGGCAACAGCTGGCAACAGCTGGCAACCATGGCAACCATGTTCACAGCCATGAAGCTGCTTCCATTTATGCCCCTTCTACTCTCGATTCCCGTCCCTCTTGCTCCGTCATAGTTTCTCTCCAGCCTCGTCTGCATCTCATTTAAACAGTTAAACCTCATCAAAAAGTCAAATTAACGCCCAGGAAAGGAACTCGTTTGATTGGCTGAGGTCAGCGGACTCTGTGGGAGAGGAGCTGGTTTGATTGGCTGAGGTCAGCGGACGCTGTGGGAGAGGAGCTGGGGGCTTCTAGGTGGTTTCCTCTGCTCTTTGAATGCAGGGACCAATGAAACAGTAAACCCCAGTAAAGTGTCTCCATGGGGGGGGGGGGGCAGGTCATCATCAGACCCACAGCAGCCGTCACAGGCTCACAGTCAGATAAGCTGGTTAATGAATCCCTCTGTTAGCTTTGAATAACTATGTTTATTTTTTTTTAATTAATCTAACAAGTCATTTAGGTGGTTTGACACGTTCCCAGTGTTTTATTTGAACTTTTATTTGTCAGGGGTTCCCAGTGTAGTTTTACGTCTCCTCTCTCAGGTTTTACTTGAGTAACAACAAGTTTGTCAACTGATTAAACAACGAGTCATTGTTAATGTCTTACCCATGTTAGATTGGATATTCAACAGTGCTACAGTTTTGATCTTCGCTCTTTATTATTGGAGTTTTGGGAAGCTAAGTGTTTTCACACTACATTTCCCATGAGCCTCTGCACGCACGCTGAAATTCTTGAACTGACGCAAGACGGACGAAAGCGAAAATATTTGCCAAGAAGTCGGAGATTCGAAGACGGTCAGATTCCAAAAGTAGGAAATGCTGGACGAGCCGACCACTAATAATAATATCAAGAAAACTCTTGTTTAGCGCCCGCCCCGTGTGTTGAGGCTATCGTCCTCGCTGCACGCCCCCCCCCCCCATCTCTACCTCCCATTTCCTGTCTCACTCTCCACTGTCCATCAAATAAAGGCATGAAAAGCCAAAAAATATACTTAAAAAAAAAATCAAGATAACTATAAAGACAAAATGAAAATGGACCATTATGAGACTTTTTAAAAGTCCTCGTTGTCCCTTTAATGACAGTTTGTGATTTAAGATGATTTCTAAGGAAATGTTGGTCTCCCTTTTCCTCAGGGTTCTGGTTTATATTTAGAAAAAATATCGTTTTTATGTTGGAAATGACCAAGTTTGGTTATCTTTAGTTGAAGTAGTAGTGGCATTTGTTAAAAAAAGAAAAGAAGAAGTCCTGCTCTGTTTGGATGTAAAGGTCAGCGCTGCAGCCGTGGTAAAACCTGCATGGGACTAGGGTTAGGGGACTTTTCCTCTTCCTTTGCCAATAAAGCAAACACATGGAAGTGATCAGACAGGAAGTCCACGGTCAAAACTATCGGCTCACCAACTGTAAATCCTCTGGCGTGTACAGCGGCGTGGACAGGACAAACCAATCTACAGGATCACCCCCCCCCCCCCCAAGCTGTGCATGTGCTGCAGTTAGTCAGCTATTAATTAGACACGTCAGGATCAAGTGACTGTATAGAAGCGTTTCACATGCGACGGAGCTGGAGGTAGAAGCAGAGCAGCAAGACAGACAATCCTCAGCTGAGTTTGTTTTGAGATAATCCTCCTGTCTTCAGTCAGGAATGCAGACCATGAGAGGCATGAGCATCAACTAAATACAACATCTCACAAAAGGACAAGGACAGCAACACTAACACCATCACTAGCAACTAAAAGCCCACTGGACCTTTGGCTGCTGCAGGTTTCATTATTATTTCAACAGTAGTTTATGCACAAAAAGAAAGGATTTGAGTTTAAAGTGAGGAGGAGCAGTTGGTAAAGATGTGGCTAAAGGGCGGTCGAAGCACAGGACAGATTGTTAATAATTCATTTGAATGCAGTGAAGCTCTGAGCCTGAAGAAAATGACATGAGCCGACAGGTACACACACCTGGCCGTCCTCTCTCTCTGTCAGGTTGGACGGGATGTTTTCAGATCTCTGTGTTGATGTTTCATTGTGTCATCTTGACTGTTTGATTACAGTTATTATCCTATTGGAAGGCTGAGGTCACAGCATTCATGGTGCCTACTGACCCTCATTTAGATGCTTTCTTCTAAACTCCAAGTGACCTTTATGAGTCTATCTTTGAGCAGTGGCTCCGGTCTGGTCTCTGTGCCATAAAGACCTGATCAGAGGAAGTCTGGTCTCTGGTCTCTGGAGCTCAGCCAGATCTACTCTACCGAGTCCAGTTGCTTCTCCTCTGTTTTGCTAACCCTCCTCCTGGACATGTGCATTTGTTTACAACAAAGCCAGCAAGAAATCAATCAATAGAGCGATAGATAACGTTATTTATCATATGCAATGTTGCAAGTGTATATTTGTGTAGTTTTATTTGTCATAAACAAGAAATCGCAGGTTACAGGGCGTGTTTGTGTCGTGGTGCCGCGGAGACGAGAGCTTGGACAGTTTTCAGCCCAGAGATGCAATAACTGACACACACGGAATACATAGTTAAAGGAACATTGCAGAGTTTTTCGGCCTTAAAATAATGTTTCCAGACTCATTGCAATGGTAGAAAAATGTTTAATAGGACGAAGGTGCTGCCGCCGCGGTCTGAGCCGGGTCACGTCGGCTGAAACCGCACTATGTAACTTCCCTGCACGGGTACGAAAGAGTTAATCTATTTATTTCTTACATTTCTGGGCCATTTTTGCCTTTACTGTAATGCTTGAGACAGTGAAGACAGACAGGAAATGGCGTGAAGTCTCTGTTCCTGTGAAGGCACAGTGACTAACTCACCTCTCTAAGTTGATTATGTAGAAAACAGATTTCAGGTCATTCTTCACTCTATCTATAGCCCATATCTACAGTACATTCATATGTCTGTGTATGTGTGAAGATTCTCAGTCATCCAACCAAACAGCAGAAGGAAGTGGGTGGGCTCCTCCACCCACAGGAACTTCAAATGATCTCTGACTGCAGGAGAGATTGCGCCCGAAGGCAAGCGGACCTGGTTGTAGCGTCTTGAAGACATAACAACTCGGGTTCAAGAGAGGAGGCCGACTGCTGAGAACATCTTCAAGTGTTTATCTGCTGCACGCCAGGGGGGCAGTAAAACAAAGAAGACGTGTCCGTACCTGTGCCGACACTTCTTCAAGTGGAAGCGTTTGACGCTCACCGGCTGCTCGCGGTATCGCGGCCGGTAGACGACGGTCCCGCTGTCCCCCGGACTCCAGCTGGGCGCTCTCCAAGAACAGCCGAGCACACACACACACACACACACACACACACACACACACACACACACACACACACACACACACACACACACACACACACACACACACACATGGGCCGGTGTTTATTCCTGAACCTGGAACCAGGACATTTTTGGTCATTTGTAAGTTGTGTCCTGTCTCTGAGCAAATCCAGGTGAGTTTGAGTTTCACTTATGGATGAAATTGTCCCTCAGTCATAATTAAGAACAAACACCATCTATTTCAGCTCAGAACACGCACACATGACTGTTTTATTGTTGCACATATTGAAAATATACACTTGAGGACGTCTACTCTCTCTAGAGACGTAACGTAACAAAGAAGCTCAGAGTGAAGCTTCGGGCTGAGATGAATCACTGGAACTGCTCGGCATCTGTGGTCGCGACTCGACCAAACACTAATTATTCTGCATAGAAGAAGATGCCGCCTTCCAGAAAACATGTGGCCGGCTCCGGCCTACTTGTTATACATTGGTTAATGATCAAACTAAATGATATGTTCAATGATAACTGCCATAAACCATTAGCTACGAACGGATCCAGAACATCCGTTACAGATTAAAACCAAGCTGGAGAAAAACTTTCAAACAACAAAAAACTTGAGTCCTAAGCTCAACATGAACATGTTGTAACTAGTGGCCACATCTGGGGAACAAAGGCTGTCTTTTATCAGCCGCCCTGCAGGCCGACAGCGGAGCCACATTCCTGGCCCTGCAGACCATCCCTCCATCCCTCTGTCGCCCTCTGCTCAGGCCTTTGATGTGCCGCCTCAACCACAGCGACAACAGAAACCCAATCAAGATGGACGCTGACCGGTAACCCTGGAAACGCTTTCCTTTCAGGCAAAACACAGGGATGTAAATCTGCAAAGTATATGTCTGCTTAATCGTTTTAATTGTCTGAATTGTCTGACGGTCCAGAGCACGGATATTCCACCAGATGTTCGCTTTACAAGAGCTTCAGCAATTACACACACGCACAAACACACACACAAACACACGCACAAACACACACACAAACACACACACGCACACTTTGTAAAAAGTTACACGAGGCCACCATGTTTTGTTTTGGTGGTAGAATAAAGTCACACATCACTCTCTCAGGTGAACTGTGACTAGGGGCATTGATGGCGATCAGCGCCAGCCCATAATAGCCCTGCCCAGAGATTTACAACATACATAAAGAAACGGCCTATTTTCACGGCCTAAAAGAGGTTTTACTTGAAATAAATACACAGTTCCATTGTTGGCTAGAATATAACGTTTTCCAGTCCTTCAAAGACAGTTTTTATTTGGAGCTAACCAACTCACGTATCCCTCCGCCCAGGGTTAGCGCCTCACGTATCCCTCCGCCCAGGGTTAGCGCCTCACGTATCCCTCCGCCCAGGGTTAGCGCCTCACGTATCCCTCCGCCCAGGGTTAGCGCCTCAGGGTTAGCGCCTCACGTATCCCTCCGCCCCAGGGTTAGAGCCTGACCTGTTGGTCCCTCCGCCCAGGGTCAGCGCCTCACGTATCCCTCCGAGCCACCAACCCTCCGTGCCAGGGTTACATTTTATCCCTCCGCCCAGGGTAAGCCCAGTGTTGAGGGTCAAAAGGGTCAGCGCCTCACGCTCCGCCCCGATAATGACCTCAGCCACCAACTGTGTGCTTTTACATTTTATGCTAAGCCCAGTGTTGACAAAAGCTTATAGATCAACCAACCTCGGTGCACGAGCCCCCGTCCAGCTGAGAAAACGGATGATGTTTGTTGATGGCGCTCGTGTTTATGCCAACATCCGCCTTGTAACACATTTACAGTTGAAGTCACACAAATATTTGGAGCGGCTGT
>CM064900.1:36844526-36884046 GCA_030347415.2 Decapterus maruadsi
GGGACAACCTGACACCAACAACACCTCATCTCACAGCTGTAGGTCTGGTTAATAGTAACGGTATATTACACTTGTGAGTTGGTGGGAGGGGCTCCAGGACGAGCTGCTCCGCTCACCATGTCAAAGCTTTGCTGATGAGAGTGATGGTTTCTGACTGAATAGCATCACCATGGCAACCCCCGACTGGAGCTATACACAGCTGATGGACATGTAGTTATTAACGGCTTTTGTGGTGTCTGTGCGTTTCACACACACACACACACACACAGCTGCTACATCCTGTTTCCTCGAGCTCAGCCAATCACAGCTACCCTGAGGTTTTTCATTATTCATCCATCTACACACAGATCGCACTAACTTTTCAAACACATCTTAGTAGATTTTGTTAGAAAATTCAATCTATTTGAAAATGTTAAATTGAAATGGAGTTTTCTTTAAGACTATTAAACTAGTTCCGTCACAGACCTCGGGTATAATATATATATATATAACTGCTGCACGGCTCTTCTAACTGTCTCCAAAAGGAAGGTGGAGACTTCAGTTTATTCACAACTGCAGCTAAAGAGAGTAAACATCAGCATCACCCTGTTCGCTTCGCTCCGCCGTCTCCCATCGTCTTCTAGAATACATTCCGACGTCTGGATTTTAAAGCTCTGGTTTGGGGCTGGCTTCCACTGCAGACTGTTGTTTTTGTCACAAGCTTTTAGAAAACGCACAATGCACAAGAAAACGAGTGGTGTAACTTCTTCTTCTTATGAGAAGCCCTGCCGAGGGCGAAGAGATGCTCGAACGTCTTAAAACAATAATTTAGCTTTTACTTAATTATCTTGTAGTTTATATTCCTATCGCTTTTATTTTCATTCTGTTCACCCTTATTTTATTGGACTATTTCATTTTTCGTAAGCACTTTGATTTCCATCTCTTACATGAAAAATGTTTACTATTATTACTATAAGTGCAATGGATAGCGATGAATCGGGCTAAACCACATTGATCTTGGGCCGAGTGTGCAGAGGTGAAATAAAAGGGTCCATTAAGAGGTTAGCGTGCAGGGAAGGCAGTCATGAGGAGGTCTGGGACCACAAGCAGCAAAGGACTTGAACCCATGGCCCACTGTGGAGGGACACACTCAGATGAGCCACAGCCGCTCCATCTGATCCCTTTTGTGCCTTTTTCAGTCACATCCTTTCTTATAACCTGCTGCTTCAGCATTAAAATGTATTTTAGAGTCATACTATCTTAGTTTTGTGCGTGCGCTCCTGATCGGCCTGTGACTTCATGTCAAAGTGGGACATTTCAGTCAAAAGTCACATGTGTGGTGAGCTGCTTCCCTCTGTTGGACTGCCTTTGTCTGCACAGGTCACTGCGGTCCAATGAGGACGACCTCAGGCCGTTCACAGGGCGGTGCCTTCATGTGCAACCGCTGAGCTCTGAGCTTGTCCTGCTGGGAAAACCCTCTCACATCTGAGAGGTGCAATAAAAAATGCTTTTAGCTTGTTTCCCCAAGTTGTGGTGCTGTTTCATATTCAGGTAGTAGGCAGCCATTTTTGTTTTGGCTGAAACAAAGACACAACTTGGGAACCAGATGCCAGTCGGTAACAGTCAAGTTAACCAACTGGACAAAGTACTGTAACCACTGACAGCTTCATTGTCTGACATTAGGAATAGGAATCATACAGAGAGTATGATCTATTTCAGCCATTACACCACTCTGTTCAAAGCTGCCAGACTCCATTTTGAACCATTGAACCACTGGTTGGGTCAACTCTTCTTCCAATGGAGGACGATGTAAAATAATCTTTATCTCCTCTTTATCAGTCATTCACATCTGATTTATGTGGTTCAGTGTTCCTAAAATCCTAAATGAGCTTTAGTGTCCCTTTCAGAATGACTATAGGATGAATATTAGTAATTGTCAAATGATGTGTACATATGGTATGTTTGTGACATTGCTGTGTCAAAGTAGAATTAGAACCTCATGTTTGCATGACTCAGCCAAGTTACAGGAAGTATGGTCACAATCCCTTCCTCCTGAGCTTCAGCTTTTAATAATGGCCAGAACCAAATGACGATAAAGTGAAGTTGATCTTTGACCATTAGGAAATAAAATCTCATCACTTCATCTTTTTTTTAAAATATTATTTTGCATTAGGCTTAAATTGTATCATAGTGAAGCTATGGTCAAAAACACGTTTTGCAAGGTCACAGTGACCCTGACCTTTGACCTTGGACAACCTGGACAACAGCGTGCCTCCACCCTGCTGGAACGGATTCATAAAGACTCTTGTTATCCTGAGCTACGCTGATGTATAGGTGCGTAAAACTAAACCATAGTTTGACAACTCAATGTGACCAATGAGGAGCTCTCAGACCAGCGTGATTTAAACTGTTCTTCTCTGTTTAATTTATCAATTTTATTGCAGTAAAAAAAGTTTACGCAGGAATGGTTTGTATCAAAGTGAAATGTAAACACTTTGTTTAATAGGAAGCTGCTTTGCTGCTGAAATTCCAGCAGCTGTGGATATGAAACATCTGCTGGAAAAACCGTATCCGCGCTGCCAGTAACCGGGCCCTCCCTCCCACACATAAACCCTTCCTCTGTGACTGAGTGAGTAACAGTGACCCCGGGTCGTATAGCAGGCTCTATGCAGTCTCTCTGCATGTGTACGTCCAAGTGACCTCTCCTCTGCATGCCTGTTAAAGCTCAAAGTCGTGCCTCCAAGCTGCAACAAGTCAGATTTATTTTCACTAACAATGGATGAGACGTGAAGAAGCACCAGCTCTGCAGACAGAGCTTTGTGCTGTAGCATATTTAACCTCACTGTTTTGGTTCAGGCTCCGTCTCTTGTCACACAGAGCAGCAGGTTGATGTTCTCAGTTCTGATAAACAAACTCTAACCTCGCTGCAGGAGGATAAGGTTAGTGTCCAGCTGGTGGAATCTATTCTGTCTGAATTCTGTCTTCCAAGGCAAGGCAAGGCAATTTTATTTGTATAGCCTGTTTTCACAAACAGTTTGTCTCAAAGGGCTTCACATGACATCGTAACAACATCCTCTGTCCTCAAACCCTCACATCCACTGAGGAAAAACTCCATGGAAAACCCTTTAACGGGGAAAAATCAGAGAAACCTCAGGGTGAGCAACAGAGGAGGATCCCTCCCCAGGACGGACAGACGTGCAGTAGATGTTGTTACAGACACGACAGTTTATGACAGAATGTGCAAAATGTGCAAAGAGGTAATGAAGGCATCCTCAGGTGAGGGGCAGGCCGGTCCAGGAGAACGGGGGGGGGGGGGGTTACTGTGCACAGACTTTTCTAAATCACAAGGGATAGTGGCGGTGCGTGGCGTAGTGCTTAAGGTTCGAATCGGTTCGAATCCCGCGTCGGCAGACCATTCCTGCATGTCATTCCCCCTCTCTTTGCCTCCCCCTTTCCTGTCTATCTCTATCAAATAAAAGCAAAAAAATGCCAAAAAATATACTTTAAATCACAAGGGATAGTTCAACATTTTTGCAAATGTGTCCAACACCATAATCCCTATAGTCTCTATAGAAGAAAAACCTGTCCTCCCCTGACCCAGGACCCTGGGCCCTGGACCCCCCCCCCCCCGCCCTCAGTGTTCCAGGACCTCCTCATGGACAAATTAAGCACTGGTTAAACCTGTTGTTATCCTGCTGTTTCTGCGAGCCAGTCTTCACCCCCTCCCTCTCTGTTTGAGCAGAGTCATGGGGGCAAAAGTTGAAGATTTCAATTACTTATTGTATTGTTTGTTGTCTTTTGATCAGATTTGGTCTTTATCTGCTGCAGTTTGCTTTGTGGTTCCAGAGAAATAAACCCTGGTTCAAAGACCCATGAGATTTGATTTAACCATAGACGATGCACTGCATCTGTCATTTGTTTGACTTTTACAATATCATTACATCCAGGAAAACCCCCGCGTTGAAAATATGTGCAGCAGACCAGACGCCACCTCGACCTGAGCCGACAGCTCCGGTGTCTCCGCTGAGTTTCCGTGGTTACCTACCAAAAACATGGCGACACGACATGGCAGCCAGCAGCGAGTTTACCCGCTCCAGGTAGATATGAATGATATGAACTGACAGGAACACTTCACTTTGTTACTGATTCATAAAAAACACAGCCAAATAATGGATTTTCCTGAAGAGAGAACAGGAGAAGTTACAGAATGTCTAAATCTGTTCTTAAGAACGGTTGGTGAATGAGGCCCAGTTGGTCGCCATCGGAAACGTATCCAGGCAGAATTGATGCTGTAAACTCCGGCCTCTAATCAGAGGGAAGCACTAAATATCAGCCAGTAATTAGGCTTCTCTGAACCGTTGCACTCAAATGATGCAAGAAGTTTCAACATTTTCCACATTATCATGCTTCAATTAAATGCCATTAATCAGTGAGTGGTTGGTTTGAGCTCAGACGACCAAATCATTTCCCTCCTCCCTCCGACTGGAAACACCAAAACCAGCTCACTGCCGTGCCGACTGTCTGGTTCACACAGTCACACCCTTCATTCTCTGACCCGCTCACACTCAAGTACGGCTGGAACCAGGTTCTCAGTCGGTCTGGTCCGCAGAAGTATGTCTGTGTCTGTGTGTGTGTCTGTGTCTGTGTGTGTGTGTGTGTGTGTGTGTGTGATTTTGAGGGTGAGAGAGCTAAATTTCACCTCGATGTTGAGCAGCCATGTCTGCAGGCTGGCCGCAGCCTCTTCTCCCAGTGCCAGGTTCCAGATCACCACATACAGGGCCTTATCAGTGAAGAAACACTGGTTCACTGTGGACATGCTGGCCTCACCGCCCATGTCCCACACGTGGAACGCCACTGAAAAAAAAAAGAGACGAGAGCTGAGTGAACTTAGGGGTCTGGAAAGCAAATATGTGATGAGTCAGCTACAAAAAAAAAAGAAAAAAGGTCTGAGTCTGAGGTGACTCAGTCTTCAGAAAAAATGAAAGTTATTATTAGATCCACTCCCTGGATTTTAGTACAGTTTCCAGTAGACACATTCACAGAGCTCACTGTGAATAGGTTTTTTATTGGAGGAGACAGTAATCCTTCTAAAACAGTTGACAACGTGTTTCCCAGATTATCCTCAGGAAAAGGCGACACTGTAACTGGAAGGAGGTGTTGCTGTTTATTTGTAATGTACATTTTCAGCACCTTTCTCTCAGTCTGTCTCATATCTGAAAACCTGGATGAAAGTTCAGACTCACATTCTCTGAATTTACAGCTCTGGAAAAAAACAAGAGACCACTTTGTTTCTTAAAAGCATCTCCACATGTATAAAGTGTATGTATTAAACACCAACACAAACACAACTTAATGAGACTCTGATGAGGTCATCACCTGATGAGGTCATCACCTGAACCATATCTGTGCCTCTGGTGCCAGTGCACACAGCCGGACCCACACACGTGTCCTTATGGACTGTGTCCTATAATCACACAATGAGATTAACTGTATTAAAGTGATACTGCTGGAATCAGCTTAAGAAATAAACTATTTTTCTTTTTCATTTCCTCTTGTTTCATTACACGAACACTGTTCACTTACCACGCTTACAGTCGCTGCACCACATCAAGATTTGGAAAAGTATGTGGAAAGTGACATACACACACATTTCATGTGTACGCATGGTTTATACATTAGACCCCTGGTGTCATGCATTTTGCACATGTATGAGCATAAACTGGGTTTAACATGTTGACCCTAATATGGCTGTTGATGTCTTCCATAAAGACATTCTTATGGGTAAAATCCCTTTGTGAAGATTTTTGCCAAAATGATTAAAGGGACTAAGGGCTGAAATGTGATTTGTGAACTAGGAAACCACAGTAGAACTACACTATGTATGCACCGCAGTACACTATGTATGCACTGCAGTACACTATGTATGCACCGCAGTACACTATGTATGCACCACAGTACACTATGTATGCACTGCAGTACACTATGTATGCACCACAGTACACTATGTATGCACCGCAGTACACTATGTATGCACCACAGTACACTATGTATGCACTGCAGTACACTATGTATGCACCGCAGTACACTATGTATGCACCACAGTACACTATGTATGCACTGCAGTACACTATGTATGCACCACAGTACACTATGTATGCACCGCAGTACACTGTGTATGCACCACAGTACACTATGTATGCACTACAGTACACTATGTATGCACCACAGTACACTATGTATGCACCACAGTACACTATGTATGTGTGACGGGGTCAGTTTAGACTTGTATGTTTTGTTGTGATTAAGTTTATAGAATGTTTTGTTATATTGCATGTGTTGTATTTTGAGTTTATTTGAGATTTACTTTGATTTACTTATAGTGTTCCTTTTTCCGAACTGGCCTTGAATGTCACATAGCAGCAACAGACAATCAGTGTAACGAGCCACAGCTGGTGGCGATCGCGGGCATGACCTTTTATTCCAGGCAGCGACAGGGTAGCAAAAGAACGCAGAGAACGCCGGAGAAGGCCAGAGTACGCCAGGGCACGGCAGAGGTGCCAAAGGCACCGAAGGCGGGGAACCAGCCGGAGAATCGGCTGGGGAACCAGCCGGAGAGCTAACCCGAGAACCAGCCAGAGAACCAGCCCAACCACCAGACCACCATCACAAGAGTACCCTCGTATCTGAAGTGCAGCAGCCTGTGTCTGTTCGGCGCGACAACTCCAGCCTGGGTGAACGACTATGTCGTCACCCGGCGCGTGGATTGGAGGACCCGAGTAGACGGCCGGAGTTGAGAGGGAAGCACCGTGGGATCATAGAGGGCTGTTGTTGCGTTACGCCCCTCTCCCGGTTAAGTACCTCTCTATTGCCTATTTTAACATTTGGATTTTATTTGGATTTTAATTAGGGATTCCCTTTTTAGACTCCTTTCTTACCACTGGCAATTTTTGTTATTGATTTCTAAGGCCTCATCTCCCCTCATCACCTCAAGAACTACAACCAGTATCCAGTCCTGAGGAGGATTTCGTCGAGACTATCTGACTCAAGCAAACACTTTGGACTATGTGAAAATAAATCCTGGTGAACCTTATTTTTTATTGTGGTCTTTTAACTCTGCTCAACCCTGATTTTAAAAGAACCCGTGTCTGAGTCCTAAGCTCATAATCTTAGGTGGCGTTGTTGGCAACATTTTAAACTAAATTATTTTTTTAGTTGTCTTTTAACACAAACGAACCACGTGACATTTTCTGGCGTTGTTGGCAGGATCAGGTACCCGAGCAGAGTTAAAGCCAAGGTATTTTTGTTTCACATTTTCATTTTGTTGTGCCCTGATGGGACGTTCAATACCCTCTGACAGGAAGCCCTGTTATTAGAGGAGGATGGATGTGGACGTTAAGGGACTGAGGTAATATGCACTGTTGTGGGGGGCAAATTAAACTTCATTCTCGCCCACAGGAAACAGACTGGAGAGCAGAACTTAAAGAAATCATGATGGAGCTCAAAGACCAGTTAAAAGGCTTGACACAGGAACTTGCCCGTGAGCTCAGACCAAGAGCCCACCAAGATGGTCGTCTAGACCAGATCTGGGAATGCCACTGGAGCGCTATAGACTGTGAGAACTGTTGCAGGGACTGCCAACTGTTAGCTGTGGGGGGATGTGACGGGGTCAGTTTAGACTTGTATGTTTTGTTGTGATTAAGTTTATAGAATGTTTTGTTATATTGCATGTGTTGTATTTTGAGTTTATTTGAGAATTACTTTGATTTACTTATAGTGTTCCTTTTTCCGAACTGGCCTTGAATGTCACACAGCAGCAACAGACAATCAGTGTAACGAGCCACAGCTGGTGGCGATCGTGGGCATGACCTTTTATTCCAGGCAGCGACAGGGTAGCAAAAGAACGCAGAGAACGCCGGAGAAGGCCAGAGTACGCCAGGGCACGGCAGAGGTGCCAAAGGCACCGAAGGCGGGGAACCAGCCGGAGAATCGGCCGGGGAACCAGCCGGAGAACTAACCGGAGAACCAGCCAGAGAACCAGCCCAACCACCAGACCACCATCACAAGAGTACCCTCGTATCTGAAGTGCAGCAGCCTGTGTCTGTTCGGCGCGACAACTCCAGCCTGGGTGAACGACTATGTTGTCACCCAGGACAAGCGTGAGTATCGCTAACCGTCTGAGTTGCAGAAGGCTGGCTGCAGGGCCAGGTGGGAAGAGGGGGTGAAAGCGTGGATGGTGCGTCGGCAGAGAACTGGTGGCTGTGTTCATAGTCCGCAGGTGGAGCGCCGGACGCGGGAAGCGTGGATCGGAGGACCCGAGCAGACGAGGCGCGTGGATCGGAGGACCTGAGCAGACGGCCGGAGTTGAGAGGGAAGCACCGTGGGATCATAGAGGGGTGTTGTTGCGATACGCCCCTCTCCCGGTTAAGTACCTCTCTATTGCCTATTTTAACATTTGGATTTTATTTGGATTTTAATTAGGGATTCCCTTTTTAGACTCCTTTCTTACCACTGGCAATTTTTGTTATTGATTTCTAAGGCCTCATCTCCCCTCATCACCTCAAGAACTAGCCTACAACCAGTATCCAGTCCTGAGGAGGATTTCGTCGAGACTATCTGACTCAAGCAAACACTTTGGACTATGTGAAAATAAATCCTGGTGAACCTTATTTTTTATTGTGGTCTTTTAACTCTGCTCAACCCTGATTTTAAAAGAACCTGTGTCTGAGTCCTAAGCTCATAATCTTAGGTGGCGTTGTTGGCAACATTTTAAACTAAATTATTTTTTTAGTTGTCTTTTAACACAAACGAACCACGTGACATATGCACCACAGTACACTATGTATGCATCACAGTACACTATGTATGCACCACAGTACTCTATGTATGCATCACAGTACACTATGTATGCACCACAGTACTCTATGTATGCATCACAGTACACTATGTATGCACCACAGTACACTATGTATGCACCACAGTACACTATGTATGCACCACAGTACACTATGTATGCATCACAGTACACTATTGGCGCGTTTCCACTAGCACGGTACGGTACGGCACGGCACGGCTCGGCGCGCTATTTGCGTGTTTCCACTAGCCCTAGTACTGGTACCAGGTCCCATTTTTCGTACCTCCTCGGCCCTGGTTCCAAGCGAGTCGAAGCGTTACTATAACGTGACGTCATCCGACTGCCTCCGCGGATTGGGCAGAGAGTCAGCGCGAGCGCGACGTCGGACATGAGAATCAAACCCGGAAATTTCAAAAACATTGCGGCAGCAGCGCCAGCTGATCTGTATCGAGACTGTTATTATTCCTTCACCTGAGGAAACTGTTGCTGTGTGTAAATCCGCACTGTGGTCTGTTAACGAGGTGCAGACCAGTGAGTTTGGAGCTGACGAGCGGATCGAAAAAAGAGAGACGGACAATGCGATCTCCGCGTTCACCCCCGTGCCGACCCCGCCCCCGCTGAGGAGTTACTAGAGAACTCAGCTGTAATGGAAACACAACCAAACCGAGCCGAGCCGTGCCGTGCCGTGCCGTGCCGTGCCGTGCCGTACCGTGCTAGTGGAAACGCGCCATTTGTATGCACCACAGTACCATCCACTTCTCTTTCCTTGATCAGATCATTGCTCAGATCAAAATGTCTAATGCATGTGTAAGCATGAAATATAGATTGTACATCTGTGCTTTCTATGTTTCTCTCACCTTGTTTTTGCTGCCGTTGGGTTTCTCCAGATATTTTGCTTTTATACTTGCAGTACGCTGCATTTCAACACTGTATTTCATAGAGAGAAATGTAATGTAACCTCCTTTACATTCATCTCACTACTCATTACTTGTACTATTATACAATCAAGTATATTCTGTAGTATTACATGTATCATATGACAGATATCACAGAATAAACTGTGCAGCAGTCCATAAAGTGAGAAACACGTCAGCAGACAGATCAGACAGGTTGGAAACAAAACCATCAGAAAATGAAACTGTCTCTAAAATATCTGTGACACTTTCTAGACCCACTTCTTCATTCAGCTTTGACCTGCTGTGCTTCATGTGGCTGAGCCTATAATCATCCTGTTCATAGAGGGATTATTAACAGTCTTTCAACTGTGATCACTTTCAGCTCCACTCTAAACAAAGTGGTTCAGATAACCTGGCTACAATACTGAGTTACTGGATTACCATGGTTAGAACACCTTAAAGGGATAGTCCAACATTTTGGTAAATTGGCCCATTGCCATAATCCCTATAGTTATAGCAGTAGGTTTGTTACCTTTAATTGTCGGTGCAAGCGACAAGAGGGAAATTCATGTAAAACCTCTGATGCACGTTGCCTTCAGGGACAGTTTTTCATCAACAGTCTCTGAATTTCCCTCTAAAACAACTCTGACATTGACTTCTATAGATGTCAATTAGGCTTTTTAATGTGGGGGGTTAGGGAAGGGTCTGGCGGAGCTTGTCAGTAAAGATCAGGCTTGTAAACTATTTTAGTAAAGCTTTATAACCCTAAATCAACAGCAGGTGGCAGCAGCGCATCTCTGGATGAGTAAAAAGTGAGAGGAAGTTATCCGGTGTGGGGAGAAAATGACGAGACGGAAGGCGGACCTGAGGTACAAGCATCACAAGCATAATATAATACATCCATGGGTACAAGCAGCTAGCGATTGGTGAGAGTTTGAGACGTGGAGATAGTGCGAGCACAAAGACGAGGGATGATCAGGGTTTTTTCTGCGTTATAAATTTTGAGGCGGCCGCCTCGCTGAAAGTGTCTGCCGCCGCGCTGAATGGAAGCTCAGCGGCGGTGTTTTCAACTCGGCTCAACTCGACCGGAGCAGGAGGAGTGCGTTTGATTTCAACTCCGGGTCGGGCAGCAAGATGCCGTTGATGCGTGTGTAACCAGGTGTAAAAAACACACAGTTAATTCAGTACAATAAAAGAAGAGAGACTGTTTATTTTCATTATCTTTATTTATTTTGCATTTTGCAAAGTTTTAGTTTTCCTACGGCACTTAAATGCACCACTCAGTTCACATGGTCCCACGAGGGGTACCTAGTCCTCAGCAGCCAATCAGAGGCTCCGCGGGTCACGCTCAGCCTGTCGGCTCGGAGGAGAGGTGCGACTGCGTTGCTCTTCCGGTCTTCCGGATCTCAGCCAGAGAAGCAAGGGCAGCTGCTAAGGAGCAGAGGAACAACAGGAGAAAACCCCGGAGTTTACTTGTGAAAAAGGAGAAGAGAGTCTGAGCACCCAGTGGAGGTCCGGAGCCAAGTGACTGAACGAAGGAGAGTTACGTCGGTAAGACGAGTCAATTATCCAATGAAAAAAACAGCTTGTTGACGCTTGCCGTCGTCCATGCTAATGCTCGCTCTGTGCTTCACAGGCTAACCGCATTGCCTTTGATCTGGAGAGCTGCCGCGAGGCTGCCGCGAGGCCGGCGTCGGCGTGCGTTGCCGTGATGCACACAGAGCAACGGTGAGAAATGTGTTTTTAGCTGCTCCGGTGCTATTTCCCTTGTTATTCCCTGTGCTGAACGAAAACAGTGGTGATATTAAGCTTATCAGAGTAAATTGAAATGAATAATAGTGCAATACTTCTTAACATTATGCACATTGAGTGTAATGTTTTTTGCTTATGTGAATAAAATTAAAGGGGAAGTGTTTTATTTTCCTTATGCCAATTTAAAGGGAGAAAAAGACTAATTAGATGTGTTTTGATGAATGTGAAACAATATCTTATTGTGTTTTAAACAATTTATTGGAGATATTTATGTTATTGTAACTGAGTTTAAAGCAACTAGATGGTAATTTTTCATGCAGATTTATCACATGAATAGGCCTATAGTGTGAGTAAATTAAGCACAATTCTTTAATACCTCTGAGTTTAGCTCAAAATGTGTATTGTTATGTTATTTGCACATGGTTCTAATGTTTATGATAAATTGTATTTTGAATGTTAATGGTTACTTACCATACTGTGTTATTGAAACTGTTTACATGAACAGGTAAATGTGTGAGCACTTTAATACTTAAGTTCTCATAAATGATACACTTAAGACTAAATGTTGTACAACGGAACAGAACAAAACCAAAGACAGAGATTTAAGATTTGAATAGAGATGAAGATTTGTGTCATACTTAGGGTTGGGTATCGAGTCCCGAGTATCGATTGGAACCGGGACTAGCTTTCCGGTTCTCCCGGAATCGTTAAAAAGTTTAAATTTCGATTCCTAGTTTCGGTACCCAGTCCGCCAACCCCCCCCAAAAAAAAGTCAGCCGACTGGAAGAGGAAGCCGCTGAACATCAACGAGCTAAACAGTAACAGCAACATTACATGTTTGTCTTGTGTTTGCAGGGATATGGTGAAAGCCCTCAACCCTAAATACAGTCCACCATCCAGGGACTAGCTCTCCAGAACACTCGCGCATCCTGCCTGAGAAGGCAGATATGCTCATTTTCCTAAACAAGGACTCTCCTGTTCTACAAAGGTGGCTCTGTTTTAACCCGGCTAGATCTCCCTGGTAATTTGTGACCGGTCATGGAAACGAGAGACACAAGTCGGCAAAGCCGAATCCGAGAAATCAGCACAAATGTGATTTTTTTTCAAAATTACTCATTTTCGGTTTTTTGCAGAAAGTGCAAGTTGAAGTCATGTAGAAGCCACTCAGTGGTTCAAATAAGAGTTTTGGTTGATTTAAAAGTATACATTTTGTGTTTAAAATCGGCTTGTTTTTTGCCTCTCTCTCTCTCTCTGGTGTGGGGCGTGTGTGCGCTGATACCTAGTTTACATACCGGACATTTCATTGGACAACAGGCCTGCTTTGTTCTCGCTCTGCCAAACAGCTGCCTGTTAGAGGCGAACAGCATGGCTACTTATGCAGAGCAGCAGCAGAGCAAACTCGACCATGGGGAAACTGAACTTTGTGGTAAAGGCATTGAATCAACATGGACAACGCGCAGAGAGCAGCAGACGAGCTGAACCGTGGCTGTTACTTTAGCCTCGCAGCTCAAGAGCTGGACCGCCGGATATCAGACGCTATTTCTGTGGTAACATTTGAAGGGGAAGAAGAAAACGTGCCCGGACAACTTTTTTCCATTGGAGGCAGCGTTCCTGTTTCTTATGGGGTGAGTTTCCATCCAGTTATCTACTTGCGTTATGAAAACAAAACATAATCAGGTGCTAACCTGCATGTGTGATGCTTGCTAACAGGCTACTTAGCATCCTTTAGCCAACTCCCCCCATCAGCTATTGAAATAGCATACTGGTGCTAGTCAGGTGCTAACCGTCCTGTTAGCAGTGCTTGTATAGGCTATTGTGAAGCTTGGCTGCTAACAGACTACTTAGCATCTTCTAGTCAACACTCCCATCAGCTATTGAAATAGCAGTTTACTGGTGCTAGTCAGGTGCTAACCGGCCTGTTAGCAGTGCTTGTATAGGCTATTGTGAAGCTTGGCTGCTAACAGGCTACTTAGCATCCTCTAGTCAACACTCCCATCAGCTATTGAAACAGCAGTTTGCTGGTGCTAGTCAGGTGCTAACCGGCCTGTTAGCAGTGCTTGTATAGGCTATTGTGAAGCTTGGCTGCTAACAGGCTACTTAGCATCCTCTAGTCAACACTCCCATCAGCTATTGAAATAGCAGTTTGCTGGCGCTAGTCAGGTGCTAACCGGCCTGTTAGCAGTGCTTGTATAGGCTATTGTGAAGCTTGGCTGCTAACAGGCTACTTAGCATCCTCTAGCCAACTCCCCCCATCAGCTATTGAAACAGCAGTTTACTGGTGCTAGTCAGATGCTAACCAGCCTGTTAGCAGTGCTTGAATAGGCTATTGTTAAGCTTGGCTGCTAACAGACTACTTAGCATCCTCTAGTCAACACGAATTGACACGAACACAGTTTGTTTATTTTCCTTTTTGTCTCGCACTCCTCTCTCTGTGTTTCCACAGATCCCACCGGAGCTCCATCTCTGCACCAGCCGGGACCTGCATCGTCGTTCCTCCTGCCCCCCTTTCCATGGACCAGTCCACCACCTGGTCCTCCCCATTACCAGAGGCTGCCACAATAACTCTTTTCACACATTCTGTGTCATGAACTGTAAACTAAAAAAATAAAAATAAAATTGCCTTGTCTTGCCTATACATTTTTTCTATTTTATGTGTTTATATTCTAATACCAACAATTGTTTGCTGCACTCATTCAGTATACTCAGCACCGTAACGTATACTTAACCTAAAGTCTCTTGAAATATCAAACAAAGAAGAGAACTATCCACTGTGGAAGCTTGAATGGCCAAAATACAAGAAGTTATCATGACGTGAACCATAAGTTGTGGTGTAAAAAAAAAAAGAACTTTGGCCCAGAGTATACCACTGTTATTATTTTGTCCTCTATGCTTTACAGAGTTACACAGATGAGGTTGTAGATTTGTAGATGTGGTTTATACTGTAACTTGGATTATAGGGGGTGTAACATATCCTGTGCATTACTGAATGATATTCAGGGACTTTGTGATAAAAAGCATTTCCTTAAACCCTCTGAGATCCAGCATTGCAGAATTACAACATTTTTTGTTTTACAAATATTGTAGCCTAATATTAATACAGTTCTTTGGGGTAGTCAAAACAGTCCTGTTGTAACTCAGTCCACTAAAAGGAAACTAACACCACATTAACATTAGCTGCGTTTCCATTACAGATTTTCGCAAAATAAAAGCAATATTTCTGAAATTTCGAAAAAGTGCAATCGCTATTTGCGGGTGTTTCCATTGAAAGGTGTTTTGCGAATGAGCCGTAATGCGTCTTGCGTTTCTATGGCAACGGCACAGCGATCCCAGCTGCCTACAGCTGTTGCCGTTATTGTTTTTAACAAAAAACGAAAAATTGCTGTAAGGCAAAGCCCGTGGCGCTGGCAGCGGCCACAAGGACGCACTCACACTAGGGCAAGTTGCTCTGTATGTGCAGAAGCCATGGATGTAGCTATAATATAATACATCCATGGCTGAAGCACAAATGCCCCCCTCCTCTGTCCCCGCTGGCCCGCACTCACACACCTCCAACCCAAGCTGCTAAAGCACGGCTGCCTCCGACACACGTTGATAAAGAGGGATTATTAGTTTATTTATTTACCAACACGGCGGATGTGCACCACCTGACTGCAGAAAGAACAGAGCTTTTTAACAACAACGGTGATGAGGTGCCGACAGTAGTAGCTATAGGTGGTTGTGTCCACACACTCATACTGGTTTCATGACATTTCAGTGCAGGAGGGAGTGGGAGGGATGCGAGCGTCTCCTTCAACCATGCACGGAAAAGGGGAATGATAGGAAACGCTTTTCTAATTTATTGAGAAACAATGCCCAGGTCAGCAATGCATGACAAAAACATGTGGTTCATTCGTCCCCCTAAGCCACATAAACCAACACAGCGTGGACACACACAACTCCGGTGACGTGTAGAAAAGCGAAAAAAGTGTTTCCATTACACTTTTGCGAAACACGTTTGTATCGATACGTCTCAAAAACCACCTCATGAGAGCGCAAAAACTTTTTTGCGATATTTGAGAGTTTTTTCGAAATGTAGGTGTTTCCATTACCAGTTTCTCATTTCGATATTTAGGTTTTGCGCATTTCAAGGGGTAATGGAAACGCACCTAGTGACAGCTGTCGTTACCCCCACTACAGAGGTGTGGCTGTAGTAATGAGATGCAAATGAGCGTCATTGTGCTGCCCAGCCGGGAGAGAGAGGTGAGAACTCCAAAACTTTAACAGGCTTTTTCTCCTTACAACGATTTTAAAGTCGCCACATTCAAATGGCAACAACTACTTCAAATATGGTCAGATTTCCATGTGTTGCACATCGCTGGAAAGCTTAAAGTCTACACTTTCAGAATCTGTGAATAACTCAAAATGCTCCCGGGCCGACTTGTGTCTCTCGTTTCCGTGACCGGTCACATTTATGCTTAGGTTAAGTTGTGCCTGAGAACATAACAACTGTTATGTTCAGAGTTTCATCCTAAAATTGGCTATAAAAGCCGCATATGTGCAAATAAATACTTGTGTTGCCATCACAAGCCTTTTTTCAGTGTTGTTTTTGTTGTTTTATAGAAGTGAACAACTATTCAGATGCTTGAGATGTTCAGATGTTTTGAGGTGTCACTGTGTCTAGTTATTTTGTAGTTGTGTAATGTCTGTCAGGTTGTTAAGGTATACTGTATAAGGGTTTTGTATTTGTCTATCTGGTTGATTGTATTTACTGTTTGTGTTGTTTTATGTCTAAGTCTATATTGTTCAGTGTGAATGTGTATTCTTTTATTGTCTCCATGTATATGTTTTGGACCCCAGGAAGAATAGCGGATGCTATGCAGATGCTAATGGGGATCTTAATAAACAAACAAACTGAAACAAAAAAACATTGAGTAATAAGTTATTAGTCTCCATTCTGCTTCTCTGCAGAAAAAGCTTGTTTTTGTCAAGGAATCAAAAATACAGGACTGGACCCACAATGCAGATTGGGGAGGTTTATTCAAACGAGGGTAAAAAACAAAGGAGAAACTGTGCTGTCCAACAACTGGGCCGGGCGAGGCAGGGCTGGAAACAGAAAAAACAAAGGCAGGTAAGCAACAGCAAAACAGAGCGGGAGTCAAAAAAGTTTCGATTGCAAAAAACCGAGGAGCCGAGTATGTTACCACATGGTGGGTGAAACAACAAACTGGCGATGAATTGGAAGGAGAGACCGACTTAAATGCAGTGGAGGTGAGTCAGGCAGATGAGCAGCAGGTGTGTGCATGAGGTGGAAGCAGCAGGTCCGGGAGGCCCCGCCCAGCCCTGGGGGAAAGAAACCACGGACAGGTCACAGGACCAGGATCCTGACAGTTTTCTCAGTTTTTTGGTCAAAATATGGTGTTTTTGCTGAAACAACCCTATGTTCTACTGCTGATTTCTAAAGAACCGAGCAAGCAAGAAACAAACTTTTTTTTTTCTGGTGGAAGAAGAAAGTCTACACTTTCTTCAGACATGTTCATTGTTAATGTAGTCAAAAAACTCAATACTCTGTGAGTCTTGACAGTTCAGTCAAAATCCTCAATAATAGCTGGCAGTATGGGTGTCTCTTTTCTGAAAATGGCTGGCAGTCAATGAGTTAAACCACTGCACAGAAGACTTTAATGGCCAAAAATAATGAAAGAAGGGACAAAGCTGCCGCTGATGGCTGAGTTTATGGCACTGATTGAAGAGGGTGAACATCTCATCAAGAGTTTTCCACCATCAGAAGAACCAGATAGAATGAGAGAAATTGATTTTTCTCTATAGATTTGAGATTTTGTCTCACTGTTTGGACAGGATCACTCTGCTCTGTGGTTTAACGCTGTGGAAACTTTCCAGTCAATCATTGGTGAAGTATTTCACATCCTTTGATCAGCTGTGAGTCAGACACTGTTGTTTCCACTGGAACAAGAGGACGAGAGAGAGAGTGGCCAGACATTTTTCTTCCGGCCAATTATATAGGTAAGACGTCAACAGGTATCTCGAGTGCTAATGCCAGCAAAAGGGTCTCCATGGAAACAGTACAATTTCTCTCACTAGGAGCTCTTATAAAACATCCACCTCCTTTGGCTGAGGAAAAATTACACCCTTAACTCTTTGACTGCCAGCCATTCTCAGAGCAGCGTCCTCCAGCTTGCCAGGCATTTTCCAGCTTTTTGACCGATTTTCATAGACCCACCATGTACCTACCTACTTTTAATAAATACACATTCAGCCTATCAAAGGAAAGATGAGGGTCTGTTTGTTTCTATCTTGTTCCAGTCTTTTGAAATTGGCGGTTGAATATAGGTGGGTTTAGCCCAAAATGCCATTTTGGCAGCAAAATCTTGAGAAAAAGAGGTTTTTGTGTCAGCTGTGATTTTCAGGTGAACCAGTGCAACTGGCTCCATTATAATTTGCTTTAGTGACACCTCAACATCTGTACAGCTGTTCTCTTGTAAACAACAACAAAATCGACACTGACAAATGACTTTTGATGACAAAAGACACAACATTTAGCTACAGACACACAGTAGCCTACAGCCTTTTTCTTTCTTTTCTCTGAGTTACAACTTTTTCTTTCCTTTCTTTTAGTGTGTGTGCGTGCCTCCATGTAGCCTACGTGTGTGCGTGTGTACGTGTGTGTGTGTGCGCGTGCGCATGCGGATCAGTTCGTTCGACAGGTGTTTGTAGCCGACACACGGCGCTTTTTTTTTTTTAGGGCCCGAGCGGCGACTGCAAGTCGCAGGCGAAAGCCCTATTGTAACTGCTATGTTTATTATTATTTTCCTGACTTTTCAATCGCATTTTTGGGGGCCTCAACATGCCCCAAAACGCGTGAATTTTGGCATGCACATCAGGCCTCGCGAAAAATTTGATATTTTAAAGTCGTTTGAAATGGGCGTGGCCAAATGGCTAAATAGCGCCCCCTAGAAAATTTAAAAACATCAGCCCCGCCTGTGCGTTTCACCTAGAGGCTTGAAATTTGGTGGGCTTATAGAACATGGCAAGACGCACAAAAAATCCTATATTTGTCATGGTGAAATCCAAACAGGAAGTCGGCCATTTTGATTTGAAATTTGGACCTTTTTGACCTATCTCCTCCTAGGGATTTTATCCGATTGACTTACAATTGGCTACAGGCCTTCGAGATGCCATGCTGATCCAGTCTTGTGCTCTATAGGTCTCTAGGTCAAAGGGCATGGCTTCTGCGGCCTTGAGAATTTTGGCGACTTTTCGTTTGCTCGCCATTTCACCTTCGAACAGCTATAAAACCCACATACTTTATCCGATCAGCTTCAAACTTGCTGGAGATGATGCTGGCTCCGCCCTGAACGTGCTGATATATTGATTTCCTACGTCACCCATAGCGCCCCCCGGTGGTAACAGGAAGTGGCCAGGTTTTCCTTTAACGTGTACTGATGGCACATAGTTGACCCCATCAACTTCATTCCACTTCTAAAACATGCAGAACCAGTTGGTGAAGCTACACCATGAACGCTGTGAAGCTACGAGCAATGGCGTCCGTGTGGTGGCGGGCGACTGTCGCCCCTCGCCATTAAATTACGTTTGCCCTTTTGATGGCTTTAATAAACTCGTATCATCATGAAATTTGATTCACAGGTTGAGGGTGGGATGGTCTTTGATCTGATTGGGCGGCGGCCGTGGGCGGGGACAAATGCCTCTACAGCGCCCCCTTGAAAATTTCAAAAGTATATCCATTGGGATTTTCGATTACTTTGTCGTAGCCCAACGAAATTCGGTACACGTATGCACCATACCCAGATGTACAAAAAAGCCTCTTAATGTCTGGTGAAATATCAACAGGAAGTCGGCCATTTTGAATTGGTCGTTCTTGGCGCCAAATTAACTCGTCAGAAACGGTTCGCCCGACATGCTCCAAAATTGATAGACAACATCTTCAGACCTAGCTGAGTACAGCTTGTGCTCCGTAGGTCGATAGGTCAAAGGGCGTGGCTTCTGGTGGGCGCCAAACTTAGGCTCGATCGCCACCCAAATTCGGTTGGCTGTCACGCCCACATACTTCATCCTATCAACTTAAAACTTGCAGCAGATTACAACAGTGAGTCCCTGATTCGCCCGATATATCAATATCCCACTTTACTCAATGCGCCCCCCAGTGGTAACAGGAAGTGGCCTGGTTTACACTTACATTGTCCGATCGACTTCAAATTTTACAAGTTTGATGAGGCTCCGCCCCGATCACACCTACCCACATCTGAGTTCATATAAATGCGCCCCCTGGTGGTAACAGGAAGTGACCTGTTTTACATTTACAATGTCCGATTGAATTCAAACTTCATGTGTGTGATCCCGGTCAGCCCCAGTTCGCGCCACGCCCCCCGCGAGCCTCAGGCCCCCGCGGTCGCATGGACGAGCGAGGGCCCGTCATCGCCGCTTGCGGCTTTAATTATTATTATAGTCAACATTAAATCGCATTTTTGGGGGCTTTAACATGCCCCAAAACGCGTGTATTTCGGCATGCGCATCCGGCCTTGCGAAAAATTTTATATTTTAAAGTCGTTGGAAATGGGCGTGGCCAAATGGCTGAATAGCGCCCCCTAGAAAATTTCAAAACATCAGCCCCGCCTGTGCGTTTCACCTAGAGGCTTGAAATTTGGTGGGGTTATAGAACATGGCAAGACACACAAAAAAGCCTCTTATTGTCATGGTGAAATCCAAACCGGAAGTCGGCCATTTTGATTTGAATTTTTGAACTTTTTGACCTATCTCCTCCTAGGAACTTCATACGATTGACTTCAAATTGGCTACAGGGCATCGAGATGTCATGCTGATCAAAAGTTGTGCTCTATAGGTCTCTAGGTCAAAGGGCGTGGCTTCTGCGGCCTTGAGAATTTTGGCGACTTTTCGTTTGCTCGCCATTTCACCTTCGAACACCTATAACTCCCACATACTTTATCTGATCAGCTTCAATCTTGCTGGAGATGATGCTGGCTCCGCCCTGAACGTTCCGATGTATTGTTTTCCCACGTCACTCATAGCGCCCCCCGGTGGTAACAGGAAGTGGCCAGGTTTTCCTTTAACGTGTACTGATGGCACATACTTGACCCCATCAACTTCATTCCACTTCTAAAACATGCAGAACTAGTTGGTGAAGCTACACCATGAACGCTGTGAAGCTACGAGCAATGGCGTCCGTGTGGCAAGCGGCGCCTGTCGCCCCTCGCCATGAAATTACGTTTGCCCTTTTGATGGCTTTAATAAACTCGTATCATCATGAAAATTGATACACAGGTCGAGGGTGGGATGGTCTTTGATCTGATGGAGCGGCGCCTGTGGGCGGGGCCAAATGCCTCTACAGCGCCCCCTTGAAATTTTCAAAAACCCCTCCCCATAGGGGTTTTTTTGGAGTTGGAACATAAAAATCGGTACAAATGTGTAAGTTGTCAAGGCGCACAAAAAAGTCTCTTGCACCATTGGTCTATTCCAAACAGGAAGTCGGCCATTTTGAGTTTACTCGCTATTTTGGCGTGATTTCCACTCTTCGTACTTTAATCAACTTCTCCTTGGGATTTTGTCCAATTCACTTCAAATTGGCTACAGACCATCGAGATGCCATGCTGATCATTAGATGTGCAGCTCAGATCTCTACGTCAAGGGGCGTGGCCAACATGGCGCCGCCATTTCTGATCCATCGCCATGCATATTCAAGCAGCTCTCTCTCCTACATACTTCATCCAAACTGCTTCAAACTTTCTGTACATGATCAGAGCCCCTCCCTCAACGTCTCCATGTGCTCATAATAAAATCTCACTCATGTCGCCCCCTTGTGGAAACAGGAAATGCCGTGTTTTACATCAACATTGTGCGATTTGCTCGAAACTTCACACGTTTGATCCTGGTCAGCCCCTGAACACCCCTACCCGCATCTGGCTTCGTAGCGCCACCTGGTGGACGAACAACACATTGCATTTTCCCGCTCCCGCAACGCTTTTTCGCCCTTTTCGCTTCGCACCACGGCCCCCGCGCGCCTCAGGCCCCCGCGGTCGCATGGGTCGAGCGAGGGCCCGTCATCGCCGCTTGCGGCTTTAATTTTTTTTTTTTTTTTTAGATCAGATCCAGTTTCCTCTGGTCGGCAGGCAGCGGTCTCACTCTCTCTGTCTGTCACACACACACACACACACACACACACCTACACACACAGCCTCCAGCTGTGGCTGACGTGCCCCCTGGACCCACAACCAGACAGTCTCTGTAGATCACAACAGACACTCCCACCACCTTCACCTCTCTTCCGTTCGCCGGCGCCGTCCGCTCGTCCTCCACTAGACCGCGGGATTTTCAAGCTGCTCTCTGTGTGATTTCTCGCTAAATCTGGCGATTTTCCAAACGCTGTTGAGACTAACGACCAGCGATCAACGGGGTTGTTGTTACTAACGTGTGTGCTTTGTATCACGGAGCTGTACGGAGCTTCATCGACCTGCCGAGCCGCCATGAGCGCCGCCGCTGCCCCCGCCCCCCTCTCACCGGCGGCCGGTGTGTAACGAGCAGCCCCGCTGCAGTCAGACGCCCGCCCCGCACCGCTCCATGGGGGGGGGGGGGGTACGCTATATTTTCTTATACCTGTTAATCCAAATGTTTTTTCTGCACTTTATTTTGATAGTACAAGTCTGATCTTCACAGAGGAGTAGGGCAAGACGTTCAGCAATGCATTGCAATAAAAAAGATGCAAAGACGTGTTTTCACGTCCTTGGCAGACCACGCTTGGAAGATCAAAGATGTGAAAACACGTCTTTGGCAGTGAAAGAGTTAAGCATGAGACTTGAGCAGGAAAGTTAAGGTGCTTTTGTGTGACTGGCCCCAGGATGATGCCTTGAAAAGTCAGTTGACAGTGTCTTCATAGATAATTGGACAGTACGTACCTTCTTTTCTTATTTCCTGGGGAACATTGCTGATGTTGAGATCTTCGGTTTCCAGCTGCCAAAGTTTTGGAAGCTGACCAAGCTCTCCCGGCAGCTCTCGGATTCCTGGATTACAACATGGTCAGTGATTGGCTTTAAAGGCAGGACATCCAAAACTACTCAAGTCAGCTTTCACATTAATCATTTAAAGGGATAGTTCACCCTCCGTTCCTTCTCTGAGTTACGGGGGGTCCACGCAGCAGGATTTGTCCATATAATGGTTGTGAATGGACACCACTTTTCTTGGTCCAAAAAGACACACCAACCAACATCCAGATCCCTCCATACTGCTGGTCTGTAATGTCCCTCTGGTGTTGAAGCCCCCACAGGAGAAACTGTTCCAAAAAAAATTAAATTAGTCTATATTTTAAGCTGTTTGTAGCAGAAGCTCCCAGTGTCTCAGTTCCTGTGTCAGTGCAAACCACGCGAGATTTGCACTGACGCAGTTTCTCCTGTGGGGGCTTCAACACCAGAGGGACATTACAGACCAGCAGTATGGAGGGATCTGGATGTTTGTTGGTGTGTCTTTTTGGACCAAGATAGTGGTATCCATTGACAACCATTATATGGACAAATCCTGCTGCGTGGACCCCCCGTAACTCAGAGAAGGAACGGAGGACTCTGAAAACTCTCACAGCTTTTAGTCCACATGAGGGGGAGGAGATGATGAGTGAAAGTTGAAGTTTGGGTGAACTATCCCTTTAATTTGTTTAACTGTTCATAATTTCATAGATCTTCACTGGAAGAGCCTCCGAGGGCCCGTAAAGCCTGTTATTAGAAACGTCCAGATGGACATGTTGTCCATTTTTTTGGCAGTTAACAGAAAGTGTGGATGCATGACGTGTGTGAGAACTGAGCCATTTGCTTTTTGTATAAAACAGCTGCAAACAGCTGGAGCAGGAGAACCGATCACATACCAAACAATGGTTCCCAGTGACAGAGCTGATTTCTGGGTCAAGCCAGAGGATTTATTATTAATTTGAATCAATCATTTGTCTTCTGTTCAGGTGTCAACCTAACTTCACATAAGACTATATCATTGTAGAAACAGTTCCTCTTCCACACCGCAAGTGCCTTTATTGAAAACCCGGGAGATGGTTGTCATTTTAAAATTAAATACATGCTGATTTTCTATTATTCAATGTATTTAAAAACTGTAGGTATATGGGAATAAAATGATTTTATGGGAATAAAATGATTTATATAAGAGGTGACACCTCTGGTCAGCAGGCAGCGGTCTCACTCTCCCTCTCTGTCTCACACACACACACACACACCCTACATCTATGGCTAACGATGTGCCCCCTGGACCCACAACCACAGGGTTAGACAGTCTCAGACAGTCTCTGTAGATCACAACAGACACTCCCACCACCTTTAGCTCTCATCATGTTTGCCGGCGACATCCGCTCTTCATCCACATTAGTCGATTTTCAAGTTGCTCTCTGTGTGATTTCTTGCAAAATCTGCAACTTTCCAAACGCTCTTGACAACGAGCTGCCGAGCCGCCGTGCGCCCCGCCACCGCACCCCTCTCACTGGCGGCCAGCGGCTCCCGCTGCAGTCAGACACCCGCACCGCTCCATGAGGGGGGATAAATACGCTATATTTTTTTTATACCTCTCAATCCAAATGTGTGTTTCTACACTTTATTTTGATAATACAAGTCTCATCTTCACAGAGGAGTAGGACAAGACATTCAGCATGGTGTTGCAGATGATTCCCAAGCGTAGAATTAAATTCAAGGTGTATTTTACTAAAAGGGTCCAATTATAAGTTCAAATTCACATACATTAGATGGCAGTGGAAGTTTGATGAGATAATAGGGGACAAAAAAGATTTTGGAGGAAAAAAAGAAAAAAAACTCAAAGTTGATGTTTCCTTCTAGGAAATGTTGAGCCTCTGGTGTCTGCTACCGTGAACTTTGTGTATGGGAAAGTGTTCTAACACCACGACACTGCTGTGTTTTACATTTCCATCTTGAGCAGTGCAAGAGACTAGAGTGCCACCTATAGGACTACCAGACTAACTGCACACTGCACCAGCCACACGTCACTGGGCAGTGACAGCAGAGATGACAAGAGCAATGTGATGTGACTGATGGCAGGAGGCTA
This sequence comes from Decapterus maruadsi, assembly GCA_030347415.2. Taxonomy (NCBI): domain Eukaryota; kingdom Metazoa; phylum Chordata; class Actinopteri; order Carangiformes; family Carangidae; genus Decapterus; species Decapterus maruadsi. The sequence continues at coordinate 36,869,076 of CM064900.1, forward strand.
TGGAAAGAAGATTTAACATTTAAAAGGTACATTTGACTGTCCAGAATTAACATTGTATCAAGATATCTGTAATTCAGTTTTGCCTCTTGTCAAAAAGAATATTTCAGATCCACAAGTGAACTAAAGATATCTTGAACTTAAATTATGACTAGTAAAATCCAAATTGTAGATATCTCAAACTGAAATTAGGAACAGTGGTAATTCAGTTACAGATATCTGTAATTCAATAGTTGCTGTCTGCAACTGAATTGTAGATATCTGTAATGACAAACCCCATACACAAGAATGGTTAAAATGACGTCATTTGTCCTAGGAAGAACGTAGTTGAGGGTATCTCAAATGATAATTGTGGATAGGAAGAATGTAGTTGTGGATATCTGAAATATTATTCTTGACTAGGCAAAACTGAATTACAGATATCTGACTGCAACACATATCCAGTCTGGCTTTTAAATGTTAAGATGGCCTGCCATATGAGGCAGCACGATGTGGGTGAGGGTTGGACTCATTTGGAGAGGTAGAGCTCGGTGAGGCTGTGCAGACCACACACCGACTGAGGGATACACTCCAGTTGGTTGTCATTCAAGTAAAGCACTTCCAGTGAATCTTGCAGAATCATGGGAAACTCGACGGGACTAACTGCAAAGAGGGGTCACAGCATAGCAGCACAGTGTGATCAGACAAGTGTATTAAGAGTATGGTAACTGGGGTTTTTGGTATTTCCAAAGAAACATAACATGCAGACGGCTTCCACAGAACTGGAGACTTGGCAGGACCAACATCCTCCCTCTGAAGCATTGTGAAATATCTATACAAATAAATTATATAATTTCACAATAATTGAGTTAAATCATTTCCACTGTGTTAGATATTTACAAGCCATTTGTTATTCCAAGCATAATAATAGCAATGCCCAGTGGAGTTGCAGTTGGGTTTGATGTTGCAGACAAGTTAGTGTGTAAATGTGAGTCAATAACACGGAGTGGGGTAGTAGCTAGTTCCCCAGGAGGTCGAGTAAATTATCAGCAGTTCTTTCACCCTGCATTAAGCTGGGGAGGTGGGTTGAGTTCACTTCCCACAAGCTCCGTTTTTCAAAAGGTTAGTCTGAGGTGTGGGGTCAGAGAGGATTCAGCTCGTGTGGGAGGTTAAAAGTGTTTTGCTTGTTGGCAGCAGTCATACAGAGGTGGGGAGTGAGTGGTGTCTGTGAGCGGTGGAGACCAACAAGTCACCTACTTCTGGTATCATTTTGGTGGAATTTCACTGTAGAAATTTGGAGAAAAATAACTTTAAAAATCCAAACTATGATGACTCAACCACATTTACTGTATGCTGACCTTTGACCTTAAGTCAAATCAATTCCTTCATAGGTGTGAACCTCATTTCTTTTGCATGTTGTTCCTGGTGTCTCACTCTACTTCTGGTATAATTTTGGTGGAATTTTACTGTAGAAATGTGGAGAAAAATAACGTTAAAGTCACCCATATAACAAAACTCCGTTACAGTACGCTGACCTTTGACCTTATGTCACATTAATTCCTTTATAGGTGTGATCCTCATTTCTTTTGCATATTGTTCCTGGGGTCTCACTCTACTTCTGGTATCATGTTGGTGGAATTTTACTGTAGAAATTTGGAGAAAGATAACCTTAAAGTCACCAATATAACAAAACCCAGTTACAGTATGCTGACCTTTGACCTTACATAACATCAATTCCTTCATAGGTGTGATCCTCATTTCTTTTGCATGTTGTTCCTGGGGTCTCACTCTACTTCTGGTATAATTTTGGTGGAATTTTACTGTAGAAATGCGGAGAAAAATAACGTTAAAGTCACCCATATAACAAAACTCAGTTACAGTACGCTGACCTTTGACCTTATGTCACATTAATTCCTTTATAGGTGTGATCCTCATTTCTTTTGCATGTTGTTCCTGGGGTCTCACTCTACTTCTGGTATCATTTTGGTGGAATTTTACTGTAGAAATTTGGAGAAAGATAACCTTAAAGTCACCAATATAACAAAACCCAGTTACAGTATGCTGACCTTTGACCTTACATAACATCAATTCCTTCATAGGTGTGATCCTCATTTCTTTTGCATGTTGTTCCTGGGGTCTCACTCTACTTCTGGTATAATTTTGGTGGAATTTTACTGTAGAAATGCGGAGAAAAATAACGTTAAAGTCACCCATATAACAAAACTCAGTTACAGTACGCTGACCTTTGACCTTATGTCACATTAATTCCTTTATAGGTGTGATCCTCATTTCTTTTGCATGTTGTTCCTGGGGTCTCACTCTACTTCTGGTATCATTTTGGTGGAATTTTACTGTAGAAATTTGGAGAAAGATAACCTTAAAGTCACCAATATAACAAAACCCAGTTACAGTATGCTGACCTTTGACCTTACATAACATCAATTCCTTCATAGGTGTGATCCTCATTTCTTTTGCATGTTGTTCCTGGGGTCTCACTCTACTTCTGGTATAATTTTGGTGGAATTTTACTGTAGAAATGTGGAGAAAAATAACGTTAAAGTCACCAATATAACAAAACTCAGTTACAGTATGCTGACCTTTGACCTTATGTCACATTAATTCCTTTATAGGTGTGTTCTTCATTTCTTTTGCAAATTGTTCCTGTGGTCTCACTCTACTTCTGGTATCATTTTGGTGGCATTTTACTGTAGAAATTTGGAGAAAGATAACCTTAAAGTCACCAATATAACAAAACCCAGTTACAGTATGCTGACCTTTGACCTTACATAACATCAATTCCTTCATAGGTGTGTTCCTCATTTCTTTTGCATGTTGTTCCTGGGGTCTCACTCTACTTCTCGTATCATTTTGGTGGAATTTTACTGTAGAAATTTGGAGAAAAATAACTTAAAGTCACCCATATAACAAAACTCAGTTACAGTATGCTGACCTTTGACCTTATGTCACATTAATTCCTTTATAGGTGTGTTCCTCATTTCTTTTGCATACTGTTCCTGGAGTCTCACCCTACTTCTGGTATGATTTTGGTGGCATTTTACTGTAGAAATTTGGAGAAAAATAACCTTAAAGTCACCAATATAACAAAACCCAGTTACAGTATACTGACCTTTGACCTTAAGTCAAATCAATTCCTTTATAGGTGTGTTCCTCATTTCTTTTGCATGTTGTTCCTGGGGTCTCACTCTACTTCTGGTATCATTTTGGTGGCATTTTACTGTAGAAATTTGGAGAAAAATAAGTTTAAAATCACCCATATAACAAAACCCAGTTACTGTATGCTGACCTTTGACCTTACATAACATCAATTCCTTCATAGGTGTCATCCTCATTTCTTTTGCATGTTGTTCCTGGGGTCTCACTCTACTTCTGGTATCATATTGGTGGAATTTTACTGTAGAAATTTGGAGAAAAATAACTTTAAAGTCACCCATATAACAAAACTCAGTTACAGTACGCTGACCTTTGACCTTATGTCACATTAATTCCTTTATAGGTGTGTTCCTCATTTCTTTTGCATATTGTTCCTGGGGTCTCCCCCTACTTCTGGTATCATTTTGATGGAATTTCACTGTAGAAATTTGGAGAAAAATAACTTTAAAAATCCAAACTATGATGACTCAACCACATTTACTGTATGCTGACCTTTGACCTTAAGTCAAATCAATTCCTTTATAGGTGTGTTCTTCATTTCTTTTGCAAATTGTTCCTGTGATCTCACTCTACTTCTGGTATCATTTTGGCGGCATTTTACTGTAGAAATTTGGAGAAGGATAACCTTAAAGTCACCAATATAACAAAACCCAGTTACAGTATGCTGACCTTTGACCTTACATAACATAAATTCCTTCATAGGTGTGATCCTCATTTCTTTTGCATGTTGTTCCTGGGGTCTCACTCTACTTCTGGTATAATTTTGGTGGAATTTTACTGTAGAAATTTGGAGAAAAATAACTTTAAAGTCACCAATATAACAAAACTCAGTTACAGTACGCTGACCTTTGACCTTATGTCACATTAATTCCTTTATAGGTGTGTTCCTCATTTCTTTTGCATACTGTTCCTGGGGTCTCACCCTACTTCTGGTATGATTTTGGTGGCATTTTACTGTAGAAATTTGGAGAAAAATAACCTTAAAGTCACCAATATAACAAAACCCAGTTACAGTATGCTGACCTTTGACCTTATGTCACATTAATTCCTTTATAGGTGTGTTCCTCATTTCTTTTGCATACTGTTCCCGGGGTCTCACCCTACTTCTGGTATGATTTTGGTGGCATTTTACTGTAGAAATTTGGAGAAAGATAACCTTAAAGTCACCAATATAACAAAACCCAGTTACAGTATGCTGACCTTTGACCTTACATAACATCAATTCCTTCATAGGTGTGATCCTCATTTCTTTTGCATGTTGTTCCTGGGGTCTCACTCTACTTCTGGTATCATTTTGGTGGAATTTTACTATAGAAATTTGGAGAAAGATAACCTTAAAGTCACCAATATAACAAAACCCATTTACAGTATGCTGACCTTTGACCTTACATAACATAAATTCCTTCGTAGGTGTGTTCCTCATTTCTTTTGCAAATTGTTCCTGTGGTCTCACTCTACTTCTGGTATAATTTTGGTGGAATTTTACTGTAGAATTTTGGAGAAAAATAACTTAAAGTCACCCATATAACAAAACTCAGTTACAGTATGCTGACCTTTGACCTTATGTCACATTAATTCCTTTATAGGTGTGTTCCTCATTTCTTTTGCATACTGTTCCTGGGGTCTCACCCTACTTCTGGTATGATTTTGGTGGCATTTTACTGTAGAAATTTGGAGAAAGATAACCTTAAAGTCACCAATATAACAAAACCCAGTTACAGTATGCTGACCTTTGACCTTACATAACATCAATTCCTTCATAGGTGTGATCCTCATTTCTTTTGCATGTTGTTCCTGGGGTCTCACTCTACTTCTCGTATCATTTTGGTGGAATTTTACTGTAGAAATTTGGAGAAAAATAACTTAAAGTCACCCATATAACAAAACTCAGTTACAGTATGCTGACCTTTGACCTTATGTCACATTAATTCCTTTATAGGTGTGTTCCTCATTTCTTTTGCATACTTTTCCTGGGGTCTCACCCTACTTCTGGTATGATTTTGGTGGCATTTTACTGTAGAAATTTGGAGAAAAATAACCTTAAAGTCACCAATATAACAAAACCCAGTTACAGTATACTGACCTTTGACCTTAAGTCAAATCAATTCCTTTATAGACCAATTCGGCGAGCGAATTATGGGCGACGCCATTACTGCGGTGTCCTCGGGTGACGTCAATCACAGTAAACTGATTCTCTATGACAGCGACATAAATATGCTGGATTGGTGATGTTTGGTGTCCCCCAGTAACTGATTAAGGTATGTTACATGAATACCGTTATTAATTTAGGAATTAATCATTAGTTTGAGCGATTAGCAGGAAAGATTAGAGTTATAAGAGACTGTATACAATAACAACAATGTAAACAATAAAGCCTACGGTACGTTATGTGTGCTTTACGTTACAAGCCAGCAGTGGGATATTTAATCATGTGGACGGACTACATGAATAAAAACAACGACTTGTGCTTTGTTTAAGACATTCAAAAATATTTTATTGATCAGCTGGCCTCTGATGAGCAGAAAAACGTCAGTTACAAGTCTCTGATTTATGGTCAAAATTACCTTAGCTCCGGCTGGGTCGGACATATTTTACACCGGCTTTTAGACGTCCATCACATGAAAGGATCAGTGAGACATCCAGACCATCACCACGATGTGAAGGTAATGATGAGAAAGGAGAGCAGCCAGGTAGCAACAGGTCAGCTGTGGCTGCATCGCTGGCGGCGGCGGCGGCGGCTGCTGCTCTTCACTGTAGCTACGTAACGTTACGGTCTAAACACGGCCAGTCCTCCTGCAGTAAGGGGCTGTGTTATGTCTAAAGTTGTTGTATTCTGCTGATATTAGAAGAGCCGAGGACGGCACATGTCCTCCCAGCCTTCCTAGACATATTTACAGAAGAAAAAAGGTCCACTTCTTGGCGCTTGCATTCAAACGGCCGCTTCGCACACTGAGCCCAGAGCTGCCTGACTGGGAGCTGCCACCGCAGTAATGGCGGCGTTCGACTAACGGTTATTTCGCCGAATAGGTCTATAGGTGTGTTCCTCATTTCTTTTGCATGTTGTTCCTGGGGTCTCACTCTACTTCTGGTATCATTTTGGTGGCATTTTACTGTAGAAATTTGGAGAAAAATAAGTTTAAAATCACCCATATAACAAAACCCAGTTACTGTATGCTGACCTTTGACCTTACATAACATCAATTCCTTCATAGGTGTCATCCTCATTTCTTTTGCATGTTGTTCCTGGGGTCTCACTCTACTTCTGGTATCATATTGGTGGAATTTTACTGTAGAAATTTGGAGAAAAATAACTTTAAAGTCACCCATATAACAAAACTCAGTTACAGTACGCTGACCTTTGACCTTATGTCACATTAATTCCTTTATAGGTGTGTTCCTCATTTCTTTTGCATGTTGTTCCTGGGGTCTCACTCTACTTCTCGTATCATTTTGGTGGAATTTTACTGTAGAAATTTGGAGAAAAATAACTTAAAGTCACCCATATAACAAAACTCAGTTACAGTATGCTGACCTTTGACCTTATGTCACATTAATTCCTTTATAGGTGTGTTCCTCATTTCTTTTGCATACTTTTCCTGGGGTCTCACCCTACTTCTGGTATGATTTTGGTGGCATTTTACTGTAGAAATTTGGAGAAAAATAACCTTAAAGTCACCAATATAACAAAACCCAGTTACAGTATACTGACCTTTGACCTTAAGTCAAATCAATTCCTTTATAGACCAATTCGGCGAGCGAATTATGGGCGACGCCATTACTGCGGTGTCCTCGGGTGACGTCAATCACAGTAAACTGATTCTCTATGACAGCGACATAAATATGCTGGATTGGTGATGTTTGGTGTCCCCATTAACTGATTAAGGTATGTTACATGAATACCGTTATTAATTTAGGAATTAATCATTAGTTTGAGCGATTAGCAGGAAAGATTAGAGTTATAAGAGACTGTATACAATAACAACAATGTAAACAATAAAGCCTACGGTACGTTATGTGTGCTTTACGTTACAAGCCAGCAGTGGGATATTTAATCATGTGGACGGACTACATGAATAAAAACAACGACTTGTGCTTTGTTTAAGACATTCAAAAATATTTTATTGATCAGCTGGCCTCTGATGAGCAGAAAAACGTCAGTTACAAGTCTCTGATTTATGGTCAAAATTACCTTAGCTCCGGCTGGGTCGGACATATTTTACACCGGCTTTTAGACGTCCATCACATGAAAGGATCAGTGAGACATCCAGACCATCACCACGATGTGAAGGTAATGATGAGAAAGGAGAGCAGCCAGGTAGCAACAGGTCAGCTGTGGCTGCATCGCTGGCGGCGGCGGCGGCGGCTGCTGCTCTTCACTGTAGCTACGTAACGTTACGGTCTAAACACGGCCAGTCCTCCTGCAGTAAGGGGCTGTGTTATGTCTAAAGTTGTTGTATTCTGCTGATATTAGAAGAGCCGAGGACGGCACATGTCCTCCCAGCCTTCCTAGACATATTTACAGAAGAAAAAAGGTCCACTTCTTGGCGCTTGCATTCAAACGGCCGCTTCGCACACTGAGCCCAGAGCTGCCTGACTGGGAGCTGCCACCGCAGTAATGGCGGCGTTCGACTAACGGTTATTTCGCCGAATAGGTCTATAGGTGTGTTCCTCATTTCTTTTGCATGTTGTTCCTGGGGTCTCACTCTACTTCTGGTATCATTTTGGTGGCATTTTACTGTAGAAATTTGGAGAAAAATAAGTTTAAAATCACCCATATAACAAAACCCAGTTACTGTATGCTGACCTTTGACCTTACATAACATCAATTCCTTCATAGGTGTCATCCTCATTTCTTTTGCATGTTGTTCCTGGGGTCTCACTCTACTTCTGGTATCATATTGGTGGAATTTTACTGTAGAAATTTGGAGAAAAATAACTTTAAAGTCACCCATATAACAAAACTCAGTTACAGTACGCTGACCTTTGACCTTATGTCACATTAATTCCTTTATAGGTGTGTTCCTCATTTCTTTTGCATATTGTTCCTGGGGTCTCCCCTACTTCTGGTATCATTTTGATGGAATTTCACTGTAGAAATTTGGAGAAAAATAACTTTAAAAATCCAAACTATGATGACTCAACCACATTTACTGTATGCTGACCTTTGACCTTAAGTCAAATCAATTCCTTTATAGGTGTGTTCTTCATTTCTTTTGCAAATTGTTCCTGTGATCTCACTCTACTTCTGGTATCATTTTGGCGGCATTTTACTGTAGAAATTTGGAGAAGGATAACCTTAAAGTCACCAATATAACAAAACCCAGTTACAGTATGCTGACCTTTGACCTTACATAACATAAATTCCTTCATAGGTGTGATCCTCATTTCTTTTGCATGTTGTTCCTGGGGTCTCACTCTACTTCTGGTATAATTTTGGTGGAATTTTACTGTAGAAATTTGGAGAAAAATAACCTTAAAGTCACCAATATAACAAAACCCAGTTACAGTATGCTGACCTTTGACCTTATGTCACATTAATTCCTTTATAGGTGTGTTCCTCATTTCTTTTGCATACTGTTCCCGGGGTCTCACCCTACTTCTGGTATGATTTTGGTGGCATTTTACTGTAGAAATTTGGAGAAAGATAACCTTAAAGTCACCAATATAACAAAACCCAGTTACAGTATGCTGACCTTTGACCTTACATAACATCAATTCCTTCATAGGTGTGATCCTCATTCCTTTTGCATGTTGTTCCTGGGGTCTCACTCTACTTCTCGTATCATTTTGGTGGAATTTTACTGTAGAAATTTGGAGAAAAATAACTTAAAGTCACCCATATAACAAAACTCAGTTACAGTATGCTGACCTTTGACCTTATGTCACATTAATTCCTTTATAGGTGTGTTCCTCATTTCTTTTGCATACTTTTCCTGGGGTCTCACCCTACTTCTGGTATGATTTTGGTGGCATTTTACTGTAGAAATTTGGAGAAAAATAAGTTTAAAATCACCCATATAACAAAACCCAGTTACTGTATGCTGACCTTTGACCTTACATAACATCAATTCCTTCATAGGTGTCATCCTCATTTCTTTTGCATGTTGTTCCTGGGGTCTCACTCTACTTCTGGTATCATATTGGTGGAATTTTACTGTAGAAATTTGGAGAAAAATAACTTTAAAGTCACCCATATAACAAAACTCAGTTACAGTACGCTGACCTTTGACCTTATGTCACATTAATTCCTTTATAGGTGTGTTCCTCATTTCTTTTGCATATTGTTCCTGGGGTCTCCCCTACTTCTGGTATCATTTTGATGGAATTTCACTGTAGAAATTTGGAGAAAAATAACTTTAAAAATCCAAACTATGATGACTCAACCACATTTACTGTACGCTGACCTTTGACCTTAAGTCAAATCAATTCCTTTATAGGTGTGTTCTTCATTTCTTTTGCAAATTGTTCCTGTGATCTCACTCTACTTCTGGTATCATTTTGGCGGCATTTTACTGTAGAAATTTGGAGAAGGATAACCTTAAAGTCACCAATATAACAAAACCCAGTTACAGTATGCTGACCTTTGACCTTACATAACATAAATTCCTTCATAGGTGTGATCCTCATTTCTTTTGCATGTTGTTCCTGGGGTCTCACTCTACTTCTGGTATAATTTTGGTGGAATTTTACTGTAGAAATTTGGAGAAAAATAACCTTAAAGTCACCAATATAACAAAACCCAGTTACAGTATGCTGACCTTTGACCTTATGTCACATTAATTCCTTTATAGGTGTGTTCCTCATTTCTTTTGCATACTGTTCCCGGGGTCTCACCCTACTTCTGGTATGATTTTGGTGGCATTTTACTGTAGAAATTTGGAGAAAGATAACCTTAAAGTCACCAATATAACAAAACCCAGTTACAGTATGCTGACCTTTGACCTTACATAACATCAATTCCTTCATAGGTGTGATCCTCATTCCTTTTGCATGTTGTTCCTGGGGTCTCACTCTACTTCTCGTATCATTTTGGTGGAATTTTACTGTAGAAATTTGGAGAAAAATAACTTAAAGTCACCCATATAACAAAACTCAGTTACAGTATGCTGACCTTTGACCTTATGTCACATTAATTCCTTTATAGGTGTGTTCCTCATTTCTTTTGCATACTTTTCCTGGGGTCTCACCCTACTTCTGGTATGATTTTGGTGGCATTTTACTGTAGAAATTTGGAGAAAAATAACCTTAAAGTCACCAATATAACAAAACCCAGTTACAGTATACTGACCTTTGACCTTAAGTCAAATCAATTCCTTTATAGGTGTGTTCCTCATTTCTTTTGCATGTTGTTCCTGGGGTCTCACTCTACTTCTGGTATGATTTTGGTGGAATTTTACTATAGAAATTTGGAGAAAGATAACCTTAAAGTCACCAATATAACAAAACCCAGTTACAGTATGCTGACCTTTGACCTTACATAACATCAATTCCTTCATAGGTGTGTTCCTCATTTCTTTTGCATGTTGTTCCTGGGGTCTCACTCTACTTCTCGTATCATTTTGGTGGAATTTTACTGTAGAAATTTGGAGAAAAATAACTTAAAGTCACCCATATAACAAAACTCAGTTACAGTATGCTGACCTTTGACCTTATGTCACATTAATTCCTTTATAGGTGTGTTCCTCATTTCTTTTGCATACTTTTCCTGGGGTCTCACCCTACTTCTGGTATGATTTTGGTGGCATTTTACTGTAGAAATTTGGAGAAAAATAACCTTAAAGTCACCAATATAACAAAACCCAGTTACAGTATACTGACCTTTGACCTTAAGTCAAATCAATTCCTTTATAGGTGTGTTCCTCATTTCTTTTGCATGTTGTTCCTGGGGTCTCACTCTACTTCTGGTATCATTTTGGTGGCATTTTACTGTAGAAATTTGGAGAAAAATAAGTTTAAAATCACCCATATAACAAAACCCAGTTACTGTATGCTGACCTTTGACCTTACATAACATCAATTCCTTTATAGGTGTAGTCCTCATTTCTTTTGCATATTGTTCCTGGGGTCTCCCCCTACTTCTGGTATCATTTTGATGGAATTTCACTGTAGAAATTTGGAGAAAAATAACTTTAAAAATCCAAACTATGATGACTCAACCACATTTACTGTATGCTGACCTTTGACCTTAAGTCAAATCAATTCCTTTATAGGTGTGTTCTTCATTTCTTTTGCAAATTGTTCCTGTGATCTCACTCTACTTCTGGTATCATTTTGGCGGCATTTTACTGTAGAAATTTGGAGAAGGATAACCTTAAAGTCACCAATATAACAAAACCCAGTTACAGTATGCTGACCTTTGACCTTACATAACATAAATTCCTTCATAGGTGTGATCCTCATTTCTTTTGCATGTTGTTCCTGGGGTCTCACTCTACTTCTGGTATAATTTTGGTGGAATTTTACTGTAGAAATTTGGAGAAAAATAACCTTAAAGTCACCAATATAACAAAACCCAGTTACAGTATGCTGACCTTTGACCTTATGTCACATTAATTCCTTTATAGGTGTGTTCCTCATTTCTTTTGCATACTGTTCCCGGGGTCTCACCCTACTTCTGGTATGATTTTGGTGGCATTTTACTGTAGAAATTTGGAGAAAGATAACCTTAAAGTCACCAATATAACAAAACCCAGTTACAGTATGCTGACCTTTGACCTTACATAACATCAATTCCTTCATAGGTGTGATCCTCATTTCTTTTGCATGTTGTTCCTGGGGTCTCACTCTACTTCTGGTATCATTTTGGTGGAATTTTACTATAGAAATTTGGAGAAAGATAACCTTAAAGTCACCAATATAACAAAACCCATTTACAGTATGCTGACCTTTGACCTTACATAACATAAATTCCTTCGTAGGTGTGTTCCTCATTTCTTTTGCAAATTGTTCCTGTGGTCTCACTCTACTTCTGGTATAATTTTGGTGGAATTTTACTGTAGAATTTTGGAGAAAAATAACTTAAAGTCACCCATATAACAAAACTCAGTTACAGTATGCTGACCTTTGACCTTATGTCACATTAATTCCTTTATAGGTGTGTTCCTCATTTCTTTTGCATACTGTTCCTGGGGTCTCACCCTACTTCTGGTATGATTTTGGTGGCATTTTACTGTAAAAATTTGGAGAAAAATAACTTTAAAATCACCAATATAACAAAACCCAGTTACAGTATGCTGACCTTTGAAATAATGTCACATTAATTCCTTTATAGGTGTGTTCCTCATTTCTTTTGCATACTGTTCCCGGGGTCTCACCCTACTTCTGGTATGATTTTGGTGGCATTTTACTGTAGAAATTTGGTGAAAGATAACCTTAAAGTCACCAATATAACAAAACCCAGTTACAGTATGCTGACCTTTGACCTTACATAACATCAATTCCTTCATAGGTGTGATCCTCATTTCTTTTGCATGTTGTTCCTGGGGTCTCACTCTACTTCTGGTATAATTTTGGTGGAATTTTACTGTAGAAATGTGGAGAAAAATAACGTTAAAGTCACCAATATAACAAAACTCAGTTACAGTACGCTGACCTTTGACCTTATGTCACATTAATTCCTTTATAGGTGTGTTCCTCATTTCTTTTGCATATTGTTCCTGGGGTCTCACCCTACTTCTGGTATCATTTTGGTGGAATTTCACTGTAGAAATTTGGAGAAAAATAACTTTAAAAATCCAAACTATGATGACTCAACCACATTTACTGTATGCTGACCTTTGACCTTAAGTCAAATCAATTCCTTCATAGGTGTGTTCTTCATTTCTTTTGCATATTGTTCCTGGGGTCTCACTCTACTTCTGGTATCATGTTGGTGGAATTTTACTGTAGAAATTTGGAGAAAAATAAGTTTAAAGTCACCCATATTACAAAACTCAGTTACAGTACGCTGACCTTTGACCTTACATAACATCAATTCCTTCATAGGTGTGATCCTCATTTCTTTTGCATGTTGTTCCTGGGGTCTCACTCTACTTCTCGTATCATTTTGGTGGAATTTTGCTGTAGAAATTTGGAGAAAAATAACTTAAAGTCACCCATATAACAAAACTCAGTTACAGTATGCTGACCTTTGACCTTATGTCACATTAATTCCTTTATAGGTGTGTTCCTCATTTCTTTTGCATACTTTTCCTGGGGTCTCACCCTACTTCTGGTATAATTTTGGTGGAATTTTACTGTAGAAATTTGGAGAAAAATAACTTAAAGTCACCAATATAACAAAACCCAGTTACAGTATGCTGACTTTTGACCTTACATAACATAAATTCCTTCATAGGTGTGATCCTCATTTCTTTTGCATGTTGTTCCTGGGGTCTCACTCTACTTCTGGTATAATTTTGGTGGCATTTTACTGTAGAAATTTGGAGAAAAATAACTTTAAAGTCACCAATATAACAAAACTCAGTTACAGTACGCTGACCTTTGACCTTATGTCACATTAATTCCTTTATAGGTGTGTTCCTCATTTCTTTTGCATATTGTTCCTGGGGTCTCACTCTACTTCTGGTATCATTTTGGTGGAATTTTACTGTAGAAATTTGGAGAAAGATAACCTTAAAGTCACCAATATAACAAAACCCAGTTACAGTATGCTGACCTTTGACCTTATGTCACATTAATTCCTTTATAGGTGTGTTCCTCATTTCTTTTGCATATTGTTCCTGGGGTCTCACCCTACTTCTGGTATCATTTTGGTGGAATTTCACTGTAGAAATTTGGAGAAAAATAACTTTAAAAATCCAAACTATGATGACTCAACCACATTTACTGTATGCTGACCTTTGACCTTAAGTCAAATCAATTCCTTCATAGGTGTGAACCTCATTTCTTTTGCATGTTGTTCCTGGGGTCTCACTCTACTTCTGGTATAATTTTGGTGGAATTTTACTGTAGAAATGTGGAGAAAAATAACGTTAAAGTCACCCATATAACAAAACTCCGTTACAGTACGCTGACCTTTGACCTTATGTCACATTAATTCCTTTATAGGTGTGATCCTCATTTCTTTTGCATGTTGTTCCTGGGGTCTCACTCTACTTCTGGCATCATGTTGGTGGAATTTTACTGTAGAAATTTGGAGAAAAATAAGTTTAAAGTCACCCATATTACAAAACCCAGTTACTGTATGCTGACCTTTGACCTTACATAACATCAATTCCTTCATAGGTGTGATCCTCATTTCTTTTGCATGTTGTTCCTGGGGTCTCACTCTACTTCTCGTATCATTTTGGTGGAATTTTACTGTAGAAATTTGGAGAAAAATAACTTAAAGTCACCCATATAACAAAACTCAGTTACAGTATGCTGACCTTTGACCTTATGTCACATTAATTCCTTTATAGGTGTGTTCCTCATTTCTTTTGCATACTTTTCCTGGGGTCTCACCCTACTTCTGGTATGATTTTGGTGGCATTTTACTGTAGAAATTTGGAGAAAAATAACCTTAAAGTCACCAATATAACAAAACCCAGTTACAGTATACTGACCTTTGACCTTAAGTCAAATCAATTCCTTTATAGGTGTGTTCCTCATTTCTTTTGCATGTTGTTCCTGGGGTCTCACTCTACTTCTCGTATCATTTTGGTGGAATTTTACTGTAGAAATTTGGAGAAAAATAAGTTTAAAATCACCCATATAACAAAACCCAGTTACAGTATGCTGACCTTTGACCTTACATAACATAAATTCCTTCATAGGTGTGATCCTCATTTCTTTTGCATGTTGTTCCTGGGGTCTCACTCTACTTCTGGTATAATTTTGGTGG
>CM064901.1:0-42500 GCA_030347415.2 Decapterus maruadsi
CAGGAACAACATGCAAAAGGAATGAGGATCACACCTATGAAGGAATTTATGTTATGTAAGGTCAAAGGTCAGCATAGTGTAACTGGGTTTTGTTATATGGGTGACTTTAAAGTTATTTTTCTCCAAATTTCTACAGTAAAATGCCACCAAAATGATACCAGAAGTAGAGTGAGACCCCAGGAACAACATGCAAAAGGAATGAGGATCACACCTATGAAGGAATTTATGTTATGTAAGGTCAAAGGTCAGCATAGTGTAACTGGGTTTTGTTATATGGGTGACTTTAAAGTTATTTTTCTCCAAATTTCTACAGTAAAATGCCACCAAAATGATACCAGAAGTAGAGTGAGACCCCAGGAACAACATGCAAAAGGAATGAGGATGACACCTATGAAGGAATTGATGTGACCTAAGGTCAAAGGTCAGCATACAGTGAGTGGGATTGAGTCATCATGGGTGAGATTTTTAAAATGATTTTTCTCCAAATTTCTACAGTAAAATGCCACCAAAATGATACCAGAAGTAGAGTTAGACCCCAGGAACAATATGCAAAAGGAATGAGGATGACACCTATGAAGGAATTTATGTTATGTAAGGTCAAAGGTCAGCATAGTGTAACTGGGTTTTGTTATATGGGTGACTTTAAAGTTATTTTTCTCCAAATTTCTACAGTAAAATGCCACCAAAATGATACCAGAAGTAGAGTGAGACCCCAGGAACAACATGCAAAAGGAATGAGGATGACACCTATGTAGGAATTGATGTGACCTAAGGTCAAAGGTCAGCATAGTGTAACTGGGATTTTGAGTCATCATGGGTGAGATTTTTAAAATGATTTTTCTCCAAATTTCTACAGTAAAATGCCACCAAAATGATACCAGAAGTAGAGTGAGACCCCAGGAACAACATGCAAAAGGAATGAGGATGACACCTACGAAGGAATTTATGTTATGTAAGGTCAAAGGTCAGCATAGTGTAACTGGGTTTTGTTATATGGGTGACTTTAAAGTTATTTTTCTCCAAATTTCTACAGTAAAATGCCACCAAAATGATACCAGAAGTAGAGTGAGACCCCAGGAACAATATGCAAAAGGAATGAGGATGACACCTATGAAGGAATTTATGTTATGTAAGGTCAAAGGTCAGCATAGTGTAACTGGGTTTTGTTATATGGGTGACTTTAAAGTTATTTTTCTCCAAATTTCTACAGTAAAATGCCACCAAAATGATACCAGAAGTAGAGTGAGACCCCAGGAACAACATGCAAAAGGAATGAGGATGACACCTATGAAGGAATTGATGTGACCTAAGGTCAAAGGTCAGCATACAGTGAGTGGGATTGAGTCATCATGGGTGAGATTTTTAAAATGATTTTTCTCCAAATTTCTACAGTAAAATGCCACCAAAATGATACCAGAAGTAGAGTGAGACCCCAGGAACAACATGCAAAAGAAATGAGGATCACACCTATGAAGGAATTTATGTTATGTAAGGTCAAAGGTCAGCATAGTGTAACTGGGTTTTGTTATATGGGTGACTTTAAAGTTATTTTTCTCCAAATTTCTACAGTAAAATGCCACCAAAATGATACCAGAAGTAGAGTGAGACCCCAGGAACAACATGCAAAAGGAATGAGGATCACACATATGAAGGAATTTATGTTATGTAAGGTCAAAGGTCAGCATAGTGTAACTGGGTTTTGTTATATGGGTGACTTTAAAGTTATTTTTCTCCAAATTTCTACAGTAAAATGCCACCAAAATGATACCAGAAGTAGAGTGAGACCCCAGGAACAACATGCAAAAGGAATGAGGATGACACCTATGAAGGAATTGATGTGACCTAAGGTCAAAGGTCAGCATAGTGTAACTGGGTTTTGTTATATGGGCGACTTTAAAATGATTTTTCTCCAAATTTCTACAGTAAAATGCCACCAAAATGATACCAGAAGTAGAGTGAGACCCCAGGAACAACATGCAAAAGAAATGAGGATCACACCTATGAAGGAATTTATGTTATGTAAGGTCAAAGGTCAGCATAGTGTAACTGGGTTTTGTTATATGGGTGACTTTAAAGTTATTTTTCTCCAAATTTCTACAGTAAAATGCCACCAAAATGATACCAGAAGTAGAGTGAGACCCCAGGAACAACATGCAAAAGGAATGAGGATGACACCTATGAAGGAATTGATGTGACCTAAGGTCAAAGGTCAGCATACAGTGAGTGGGATTGAGTCATCATGGGTGAGATTTTTAAAATGATTTTTCTCCAAATTTCTACAGTAAAATGCCACCAAAATGATACCAGAAGTAGAGTTAGACCCCAGGAACAACATGCAAAAGGAATGAGGATCACACATATGAAGGAATTTATGTTATGTAAGGTCAAAGGTCAGCATAGTGTAACTGGGTTTTGTTATATGGGTGACTTTAAAGTTATTTTTCTCCAAATTTCTACAGTAAAATGCCACCAAAATGATACCAGAAGTAGAGTGAGACCCCGGGAACAATATGCAAAAGGAATGAGGATGACACCTACGAAGGAATTTATGTTATGTAAGGTCAAAGGTCAGCATAGTGTAACTGGGTTTTGTTATATGGGTGACTTTAAAGTTATTTTTCTCCAAATTTCTACAGTAAAATGCCACCAAAATGATACCAGAAGTAGAGTGAGACCCCAGGAACAACATGCAAAAGGAATGAGGATGACACCTATGAAGGAATTGATGTGACCTAAGGTCAAAGGTCACCATACAGTGAGTGGGATTGAGTCATCATGGGTGAGATTTTTAAAATGATTTTTCTCCAAATTTCTACAGTAAAATGCCACCAAAATGATACCAGAAGTAGAGTGAGACCCCAGGAACAACATGCAAAAGGAATGAGGATGACACCTATGAAGGAATTGATGTTATGTAAGGTCAAAGGTCAGCATAGTGTAACTGGGTTTTGTTATATGGGTGACTTTAAAGTTATTTTTCTCCAAATTTCTACAGTAAAATGCCACCAAAATGATACCAGAAGTAGAGTGAGACCCCAGGAACAACATGCAAAAGGAATGAGGATGACACCTATGAAGGAATTGATGTTATGTAAGGTCAAAGGTCAGCATAGTGTAACTGGGTTTTGTTATATGGGTGACTTTAAAGTTATTTTTCTCCAAATTTCTACAGTAAAATGCCACCAAAATGATACCAGAAGTAGAGTGAGACCCCAGGAACAACATGCAAAAGGAATGAGGATGACACCTATGAAGGAATTGATGTGACCTAAGGTCAAAGGTCAGCATACAGTGAGTGGGATTGAGTCATCATGGGTGAGATTTTTAAAATGATTTTTCTCCAAATTTCTACAGTAAAATGCCACCAAAATGATACCAGAAGTAGAGTTAGACCCCAGGAACAACATGCAAAAGGAATGAGGATGACACCTACGAAGGAATTTATGTTATGTAAGGTCAAAGGTCAGCATAGTGTAACTGGGTTTTGTTATATGGGTGACTTTAAAGTTATTTTTCTCCAAATTTCTACAGTAAAATGCCACCAAAATGATACCAGAAGTAGAGTGAGACCCCAGGAACAACATGCAAAAGGAATGAGGATGACACCTATGAAGGAATTTATGTTATGTAAGGTCAAAGGTCAGCATAGTGTAACTGGGTTTTGTTATATGGGTGACTTTAAAGTTATTTTTCTCCAAATTTCTACAGTAAAATGCCACCAAAATGATACCAGAAGTAGAGTGAGACCCCAGGAACAACATGCAAAAGGAATGAGGATGACACCTATGAAGGAATTTATGTTATGTAAGGTCAAAGGTCAGCATAGTGTAACTGGGTTTTGTTATATGGGTGACTTTAAAGTTATTTTTCTCCAAATTTCTACAGTAAAATGCCACCAAAATGATACCAGAAGTAGAGTGAGACCCCAGGAACAACATGCAAAAGGAATGAGGATTACACCAATGAAGGAATTTATGTTATGTAAGGTCAAAGGTCAGCATAGTGTAACTGGGTTTTGTTATATGGGTGACTTTTTAAAATTATTTTTCTCCAAATTTCTACAGTAAAATGCCACCAAAATGATACCAGAAGTAGAGTGAGACCCCAGGAACAACATGCAAAAGGAATGAGGATGACACCTATGAAGGAATTTATGTGACCAAAGGTCAAAGGTCAGCATACAGTGAACTGGGATTTTGTCATCATGGGTGAGATTTTTAAAATTATTTTTCTCCAAATTTCTACAGTAAAATGCCACCAAAATGATACCAGAAGTAGAGTGAGACCCCAGGAACAACATGCAAAAGGAATGAGGATCACACATATGAAGGAATTTATGTTATGTAAGGTCAAAGGTCAGCATAGTGTAACTGGGTTTTGTTATATGGGTGACTTTAAAGTTATTTTTCTCCAAATTTCTACAGTAAAATGCCACCAAAATGATACCAGAAGTAGAGTGAGACCCCAGGAACAACATGCAAAAGGAATGAGGATGACACCTATGAAGGAATTGATGTGACCTAAGGTCAAAGGTCAGCATACAGTGAGTGGGATTGAGTCATCATGGGTGAGATTTTTAAAATGATTTTTCTCCAAATTTCTACAGTAAAATGCCACCAAAATGATACCAGAAGTAGAGTGAGACCCCAGGAACAACATGCAAAAGGAATGAGGATCACACCTACGAAGGAATTTATGTTATGTAAGGTCAAAGGTCAGCATAGTGTAACTGGGTTTTGTTATATGGGTGACTTTAAAGTTATTTTTCTCCAAATTTCTACAGTAAAATGCCACCAAATTGATACCAGAAGTAGAGTGAGACCCCAGGAACAACATGCAAAAGGAATGAGGATGACACCTATGAAGGAATTTATGTTATGTAAGGTCAAAGGTCAGCATACAACTGGGTTTTGTTATATGGGTGACTTTTTAAAATTATTTTTCTCCAAATTTCTACAGTAAAATGCCACCAAAATGATACCAGAAGTAGAGTTAGACCCCAGGAACAATATGCAAAAGGAATGAGGATGACACCTATGAAGGAATTTATGTTATGTAAGGTCAAAGGTCAGCATAGTGTAACTGGGTTTTGTTATATGGGTGACTTTAAAGTTATTTTTCTCCAAATTTCTACAGTAAAATGCCACCAAAATGATACCAGAAGTAGAGTGAGACCCCAGGAACAACATGCAAAAGGAATGAGGATGACACCTACGAAGGAATTTATGTTATGTAAGGTCAAAGGTCAGCATAGTGAACTGGGTTTTGTTATATGGGTGACTTTAAAAATATTTTTCTCCAAATTTCTACAGTAAAATGCCACCAAAATGATACCAGAAGTAGAGTGAGACCCCAGGAACAACATGCAAAAGGAATGAGGATGACACCTATGAAGGAATTGATGTGACCTAAGGTCAAAGGTCAGCATAGTGTAACTGGGTTTTGTTATATGGGTGAGATTTTTAAATTTATTTTTCTCCAAATTTCTACAGTAAAATGCCACCAAAATGATACCAGAAGTAGAGTGAGACCCCAGGAACAACATGCAAAAGGAATGAGGATGACACCTACGAAGGAATTTATGTTATGTAAGGTCAAAGGTCAGCATAGTGTAACTGGGTTTTGTTATATGGGTGACTTTAAAGTTATTTTTCTCCAAATTTCTACAGTAAAATGCCACCAAAATGATACCAGAAGTAGAGTGAGACCCCAGGAACAACATGCAAAAGGAATGAGGATCACACCTATGAAGGAATTTATGTTAGGTAAGGTCAAAGGTCAGCATAGTGTAACTGGGTTGGGTTTGTTATATGGGTGACTTTAAAGTTATTTTTCTCCAAATTTCTACAGTAAAATGCCACCAAAATGATACCAGAAGTAGAGTGAGACCCCAGGAACAACATGCAAAAGGAATGAGGATGACACCTATGAAGGAATTGATGTGACCTAAGGTCAAAGGTCAGCATACAGTGAGTGGGATTGAGTCATCATGGGTGAGATTTTTAAAATGATTTTTCTCCAAATTTCTACAGTAAAATGCCACCAAAATGATACCAGAAGTAGAGTGAGACCCCAGGAACAACATGCAAAAGGAATGAGGATCACACCTACGAAGGAATTTATGTTATGTAAGGTCAAAGGTCAGCATAGTGTAACTGGGTTTTGTTATATGGGTGACTTTAAAGTTATTTTTCTCCAAATTTCTACAGTAAAATGCCACCAAATTGATACCAGAAGTAGAGTGAGACCCCAGGAACAACATGCAAAAGGAATGAGGATGACACCTATGAAGGAATTGATGTGACCTAAGGTCAAAGGTCAGCATACAGTAACTGGGATTTTGTCATCATGGGTGACTTTTTAAAATGATTTTTCTCCAAATTTCTACAGTAAAATGCCACCAAAATGATACCAGAAGTAGAGTGAGACCCCAGGAACAACATGCAAAAGGAATGAGGATCACACCTATGAAGGAATTTATGTTATGTAAGGTCAAAGGTCAGCATAGTGTAACTGGGTTTTGTTATATGGGTGACTTTAAAGTTATTTTTCTCCAAATTTCTACAGTAAAATGCCACCAAAATGATACCAGAAGTAGAGTGAGACCACAGGAACAACATGCAAAAGAAATGCGGATCACACCTATGAAGGAATTTATGTTATGTAAGGTCAAAGGTCAGCGTACTGTAACTGAGTTTTGTTATATGGGTGACTTTAAAGTTATTTTTCTCCAAATTTCTACAGTAAAATGCCACCAAAATGATACCAGAAGTAGAGTGAGACCCCAGGAACAACATGCAAAAGGAATGAGGATCACACATATGAAGGAATTTATGTTATGTAAGGTCAAAGGTCAGCATAGTGTAACTGGGTTTTGTTATATGGGTGACTTTAAAGTTATTTTTCTCCAAATTTCTACAGTAAAATGCCACCAAAATGATACCAGAAGTAGAGTTAGACCCCAGGAACAATATGCAAAAGGAATGAGGATGACACCTACGAAGGAATTTATGTTATGTAAGGTCAAAGGTCAGCATAGTGTAACTGGGTTTTGTTATATGGGTGACTTTAAAGTTATTTTTCTCCAAATTTCTACAGTAAAATGCCACCAAAATGATACCAGAAGTAGAGTGAGACCCCAGGAACAACATGCAAAAGGAATGAGGATGACACCTATGAAGGAATTGATGTGACCTAAGGTCAAAGGTCAGCATACAGTGAGTGGGATTGAGTCATCATGGGTGAGATTTTTAAAATGATTTTTCTCCAAATTTCTACAGTAAAATGCCACCAAAATGATACCAGAAGTAGAGTGAGACCCCAGGAACAACATGCAAAAGGAATGAGGATGACACCTAAGAAGGAATTTATGTTATGTAAGGTCAAAGGTCAGCATAGTGTAACTGGGTTTTGTTATATGGGTGACTTTAAAGTTATTTTTCTCCAAATTTCTACAGTAAAATGCCACCAAAATGATACCAGAAGTAGAGTGAGACCCCAGGAACAACATGCAAAAGGAATGAGGATCACACCTATGAAGGAATTTATGTTATGTAAGGTCAAAGGTCAGCATAGTGTAACTGGGTTTTGTTATATGGGTGACTTTAAAGTTATTTTTCTCCAAATTTCTACAGTAAAATGCCACCAAAATGATACCAGAAGTAGAGTGAGACCCCAGGAACAACATGCAAAAGGAATGAGGATGACACCTATGAAGGAATTGATGTGACCTAAGGTCAAAGGTCAGCATACAGTGAGTGGGATTGAGTCATCATGGGTGAGATTTTTAAAATGATTTTTCTCCAAATTTCTACAGTAAAATGCCACCAAAATGATACCAGAAGTAGAGTGAGACCCCAGGAACAACATGCAAAAGGAATGAGGATGACACCTATGAAGGAATTTATGTTATGTAAGGTCAAAGGTCAGCATACAGTGTAACTGGGTTTTGTTATATGGGTGACTTTTTAAATTTATTTTTCTCCAAATTTCTACAGTAAAATGCCACCAAAATGATACCAGAAGTAGAGTGAGACCCCAGGAACAACATGCAAAAGGAATGAGGATGACACCTATGAAGGAATTGATGTTATGTAAGGTCAAAGGTCAGCATAGTGTAACTGGGTTTTGTTATATGGGTGACTTTAAAGTTATTTTTCTCCAAATTTCTACAGTAAAATGCCACCAAAATGATACCAGAAGTAGAGTGAGACCCCAGGAACAACATGCAAAAGGAATGAGGATGACACCTATGAAGGAATTTATGTTATGTAAGGTCAAAGGTCAGCATAGTGTAACTGGGTTTTGTTATATGGGTGACTTTAAAGTTATTTTTCTCCAAATTTCTACAGTAAAATGCCACCAAAATGATACCAGAAGTAGAGTGAGACCCCAGGAACAACATGCAAAAGGAATGAGGATGACACCTATGAAGGAATTTATGTGACCTAAGGTCAAAGGTCAGCATACAGTGTAACTGGGTTTTGTTATATGGGTGAGATTTTTAAATTTATTTTTCTCCAAATTTCTACAGTAAAATGCCACCAAAATGATACCAGAAGTAGAGTGAGACCCCAGGAACAACATGCAAAAGAAATGAGGATCACACCTATGAAGGAATTTATGTTATGTAAGGTCAAAGGTCAGCATAGTGTAACTGGGTTTTGTTATATGGGTGACTTTAAAGTTATTTTTCTCCAAATTTCTACAGTAAAATGCCACCAAAATGATACCAGAAGTAGAGTGAGACCCCAGGAACAACATGCAAAAGGAATGAGGATGACACCTATGAAGGAATTGATGTGACCTAAGGTCAAAGGTCAGCATACAGTGAGTGGGATTGAGTCATCATGGGTGAGATTTTTAAAATGATTTTTCTCCAAATTTCTACAGTAAAATGCCACCAAAATGATACCAGAAGTAGAGTGAGACCCCAGGAACAACATGCAAAAGGAATGAGGATGACACCTATGAAGGAATTTATGTTATGTAAGGTCAAAGGTCAGCATAGTGTAACTGGGTTTTGTTATATGGGTGACTTTAAAGTTATTTTTCTCCAAATTTCTACAGTAAAATGCCACCAAAATGATACCAGAAGTAGAGTGAGACCCCAGGAACAACATGCAAAAGGAATGAGGATGACACCTATGAAGGAATTTATGTGATGTAAGGTCAAAGGTCAGCATAGTGTAACTGGGTTTTGTTATATGGGTGACTTTAAAGTTATTTTTCTCCAAATTTCTACAGTAAAATGCCACCAAAATGATACCAGAAGTAGAGTGAGACCCCAGGAACAACATGCAAAAGGAATGAGGATGACACCTATGAAGGAATTGATGTGACCTAAGGTCAAAGGTCAGCATACAGTGAGTGGGATTGAGTCATCATGGGTGAGATTTTAAAATGATTTTTCTCCAAATTTCTACAGTAAAATGCCACCAAAATGATACCAGAAGTAGAGTGAGACCCCAGGAACAACATGCAAAAGGAATGAGGATCACACCTACGAAGGAATTTATGTTATGTAAGGTCAAAGGTCAGCATAGTGTAACTGGGTTTTGTTATATGGGTGACTTTAAAGTTATTTTTCTCCAAATTTCTACAGTAAAATGCCACCAAAATGATACCAGAAGTAGAGTGAGACCCCAGGAACAACATGCAAAAGGAATGAGGATGACACCTATGAAGGAATTTATGTTATGTAAGGTCAAGGGTCAGCGTACTGTAACTGGGTTTTGTTATATGGGTGACTTTTTTAAATTTATTTTTCTCCAAATTTCTACAGTAAAATGCCACCAAAATGATACCAGAAGTAGAGTGAGACCCCAGGAACAACATGCAAAAGGAATGAGGATGACACCTATGAAGGAATTTATGTTATGTAAGGTCAAAGGTCAGCATAGTGTAACTGGGTTTTGTTATATGGGTGACTTTAAAGTTATTTTTCTCCAAATTTCTACAGTAAAATGCCACCAAAATGATACCAGAAGTAGAGTGAGACCCCAGGAACAACATGCAAAAGGAATGAGGATGACACCTATGAAGGAATTGATGTGACCTAAGGTCAAAGGTCAGCATACAGTGAGTGGGATTGAGTCATCATGGGTGAGATTTTTAAAATGATTTTTCTCCAAATTTCTACAGTAAAATGCCACCAAAATGATACCAGAAGTAGAGTGAGACCCCAGGAACAACATGCAAAAGGAATGAGGATCACACCTATGAAGGAATTTATGTTATGTAAGGTCAAAGGTCAGCATAGTGTAACTGGGTTTTGTTATATGGGTGACTTTAAAGTTATTTTTCTCCAAATTTCTACAGTAAAATGCCACCAAAATGATACCAGAAGTAGAGTGAGACCCCAGGAACAACATGCAAAAGGAATGAGGATCACACCTATGAAGGAATTTATGTTATGTAAGGTCAAAGGTCAGCATAGTGTAACTGGGTTTTGTTATATGGGTGACTTTAAAGTTATTTTTCTCCAAATTTCTACAGTAAAATGCCACCAAAATGATACCAGAAGTAGAGTGAGACCCCAGGAACAACATGCAAAAGGAATGAGGATGACACCTATGAAGGAATTGATGTGACCTAAGGTCAAAGGTCAGCATACAGTGAGTGGGATTGAGTCATCATGGGTGAGATTTTTAAAATGATTTTTCTCCAAATTTCTACAGTAAAATGCCACCAAAATGATACCAGAAGTAGAGTGAGACCCCAGGAACAACATGCAAAAGGAATGAGGATCACACCTACGAAGGAATTTATGTTATGTAAGGTCAAAGGTCAGCATAGTGTAACTGGGTTTTGTTATATGGGTGACTTTAAAGTTATTTTTCTCCAAATTTCTACAGTAAAATGCCACCAAATTGATACCAGAAGTAGAGTGAGACCCCAGGAACAACATGCAAAAGGAATGAGGATGACACCTATGAAGGAATTGATGTGACCTAAGGTCAAAGGTCAGCATACAGTGAGTGGGATTGAGTCATCATGGGTGAGATTTTTAAAATGATTTTTCTCCAAATTTCTACAGTAAAATGCCACCAAAATGATACCAGAAGTAGAGTGAGACCCCAGGAACAACATGCAAAAGGAATGAGGATGACACCTACGAAGGAATTTATGTTATGTAAGGTCAAAGGTCAGCATAGTGTAACTGGGTTTTGTTATATGGGTGACTTTAAAGTTATTTTTCTCCAAATTTCTACAGTAAAATGCCACCAAAATGATACCAGAAGTAGAGTGAGACCCCAGGAACAACATGCAAAAGGAATGAGGATGACACCTATGAAGGAATTTATGTTATGTAAGGTCAAAGGTCAGCATAGTGTAACTGGGTTTTGTTATATGGGTGACTTTAAAGTTATTTTTCTCCAAATTTCTACAGTAAAATGCCACCAAAATGATACCAGAAGTAGAGTGAGACCCCAGGAACAACATGCAAAAGGAATGAGGATGACACCTATGAAGGAATTGATGTGACCTAAGGTCAAAGGTCAGCATACAGTGAGTGGGATTGAGTCATCATGGGTGAGATTTTTAAAATGATTTTTCTCCAAATTTCTACAGTAAAATGCCACCAAAATGATACCAGAAGTAGAGTTAGACCCCAGGAACAACATGCAAAAGGAATGAGGATCACACATATGAAGGAATTTATGTTATGTAAGGTCAAAGGTCAGCATAGTGTAACTGGGTTTTGTTATATGGGTGACTTTAAAGTTATTTTTCTCCAAATTTCTACAGTAAAATGCCACCAAAATGATACCAGAAGTAGAGTGAGACCCCAGGAACAACATGCAAAAGAAATGAGGATCACACCTATGAAGGAATTTATGTTATGTAAGGTCAAAGGTCAGCATAGTGTAACTGGGTTTTGTTATATGGGTGACTTTAAAGTTATTTTTCTCCAAATTTCTACAGTAAAATGCCACCAAAATGATACCAGAAGTAGAGTGAGACCCCAGGAACAACATGCAAAAGGAATGAGGATGACACCTATGAAGGAATTGATGTGACCTAAGGTCAAAGGTCAGCATACAGTGAGTGGGATTGAGTCATCATGGGTGAGATTTTTAAAATGATTTTTCTCCAAATTTCTACAGTAAAATGCCACCAAAATGATACCAGAAGTAGAGTGAGACCCCAGGAACAACATGCAAAAGGAATGAGGATGACACCTATGAAGGAATTGATGTGACCTAAGGTCAAAGGTCAGCATAGTGTAACTGGGTTTTGTTATATGGGTGACTTTAAAGTTATTTTTCTCCAAATTTCTACAGTAAAATGCCACCAAAATGATACCAGAAGTAGAGTGAGACTCCAGGAACAACATGCAAAAGAAATGAAGAACACACCTACGAAAGAATTTATGTTATGTAAGGTCAAAGGTCAGCATAGTGTAACTGGGTTTTGTTATATGGGTGACTTTAAAATGATTTTTCTCCAAATTTCTACAGTAAAATGCCACCAAAATGATACCAGAAGTAGAGTGAGACCCCAGGAACAATATGCAAAAGGAATGAGGATGACACCTACGAAGGAATTTATGTTATGTAAGGTCAAAGGTCAGCATAGTGTAACTGGGTTTTGTTATATGGGTGACTTTAAAGTTATTTTTCTCCAAATTTCTACAGTAAAATGCCACCAAAATGATACCAGAAGTAGAGTGAGACCCCAGGAACAACATGCAAAAGGAATGAGGATGACACCTATGAAGGAATTTATGTTATGTAAGGTCAAAGGTCAGCATAGTGTAACTGGGTTTTGTTATATGGGTGACTTTAAAGTTATTTTTCTCCAAATTTCTACAGTAAAATGCCACCAAAATGATACCAGAAGTAGAGTGAGACCCCAGGAACAACATGCAAAAGGAATGAGGATCACACCTATGAAGGAATTTATGTTATGTAAGGTCAAAGGTCAGCATAGTGTAACTGGGTTTTGTTATATGGGTGACTTTAAAGTTATTTTTCTCCAAATTTCTACAGTAAAATGCCACCAAAATGATACCAGAAGTAGAGTGAGACCCCAGGAACAACATGCAAAAGGAATGAGGATGACACCTATGAAGGAATTGATGTGACCTAAGGTCAAAGGTCAGCATACAGTGAGTGGGATTGAGTCATCATGGGTGAGATTTTTAAAATGATTTTTCTCCAAATTTCTACAGTAAAATGCCACCAAAATGATACCAGAAGTAGAGTTAGACCCCAGGAACAACATGCAAAAGGAATGAGGATGACACCTATGAAGGAATTTATGTTATGTAAGGTCAAAGGTCAGCATAGTGTAACTGGGTTTTGTTATATGGGTGACTTTAAAGTTATTTTTCTCCAAATTTCTACAGTAAAATGCCACCAAAATGATACCAGAAGTAGAGTGAGACCCCAGGAACAACATGCAAAAGGAATGAGGATGACACCTATGAAGGAATTGATGTGACCTAAGGTCAAAGGTCAGCATACAGTGAGTGGGATTGAGTCATCATGGGTGAGATTTTTAAAATGATTTTTCTCCAAATTTCTACAGTAAAATGCCACCAAAATGATACCAGAAGTAGAGTGAGACCCCAGGAACAACATGCAAAAGGAATGAGGATCACACCTACGAAGGAATTTATGTTATGTAAGGTCAAAGGTCAGCATAGTGTAACTGGGTTTTGTTATATGGGTGACTTTAAAGTTATTTTTCTCCAAATTTCTACAGTAAAATGCCACCAAAATGATACCAGAAGTAGAGTGAGACCCCAGGAACAACATGCAAAAGGAATGAGGATGACACCTATGAAGGAATTGATGTGACCTAAGGTCAAAGGTCAGCATAGTGTAACTGGGTTTTGTTATATGGGTGACTTTAAAGTTATTTTTCTCCAAATTTCTACAGTAAAATGCCACCAAAATGATACCAGAAGTAGAGTGAGACCCCAGGAACAACATGCAAAAGGAATGAGGATGACACCTATGAAGGAATTGATGTGACCTAAGGTCAAAGGTCAGCATAGTGTAACTGGGTTTTGTTATATGGGTGACTTTAAAGTTATTTTTCTCCAAATTTCTACAGTAAAATGCCACCAAAATGATACCAGAAGTAGAGTGAGACCCCAGGAACAACATGCAAAAGGAATGAGGATGACACCTATGAAGGAATTGATGTGACCTAAGGTCAAAGGTCAGCATACAGTGAGTGGGATTGAGTCATCATGGGTGAGATTTTTAAAATGATTTTTCTCCAAATTTCTACAGTAAAATGCCACCAAAATGATACCAGAAGTAGAGTGAGACCCCAGGAACAACATGCAAAAGGAATGAGGATCACACCTACGAAGGAATTTATGTTATGTAAGGTCAAAGGTCAGCATAGTGTAACTGGGTTTTGTTATATGGGTGACTTTAAAGTTATTTTTCTCCAAATTTCTACAGTAAAATGCCACCAAAATGATACCAGAAGTAGAGTGAGACCCCAGGAACAACATGCAAAAGGAATGAGGATGACACCTATGAAGGAATTGATGTGAGGTAAGGTCAAAGGTCAGCATAGTGTAACTGGGTTTTGTTATATGGGTGACTTTAAAGTTATTTTTCTCCAAATTTCTACAGTAAAATGCCACCAAAATGATACCAGAAGTAGAGTTAGACCCCAGGAACAAAATGCAAAAGGAATGAGGATGACACCTAGGAAGGAATTTATGTTATGTAAGGTCAAAGGTCAGCATAGTGTAACTGGGTTTTGTTATATGGGTGACTTTAAAGTTATTTTTCTCCAAATTTCTACAGTAAAATGCCACCAAAATGATACCAGAAGTAGAGTGAGACCCCAGGAACAACATGCAAAAGGAATGAGGATCACACCTATGAAGGAATTTATGTTATGTAAGGTCAAAGGTCAGCATAGTGTAACTGGGTTTTGTTATATGGGTGACTTTAAAGTTATTTTTCTCCAAATTTCTACAGTAAAATGCCACCAAAATGATACCAGAAGTAGAGTGAGACCCCAGGAACAACATGCAAAAGGAATGAGGATGACACCTATGAAGGAATTGATGTGACCTAAGGTCAAAGGTCAGCATACAGTGAGTGGGATTGAGTCATCATGGGTGAGATTTTTAAAATGATTTTTCTCCAAATTTCTACAGTAAAATGCCACCAAAATGATACCAGAAGTAGAGTGAGACCCCAGGAACAATATGCAAAAGGAATGAGGATGACACCTACGAAGGAATTTATGTTATGTAAGGTCAAAGGTCAGCATAGTGTAACTGGGTTTTGTTATATGGGTGACTTTAAAGTTATTTTTCTCCAAATTTCTACAGTAAAATGCCACCAAAATGATACCAGAAGTAGAGTGAGACCCCAGGAACAACATGCAAAAGGAATGAGGATGACACCTATGAAGGAATTGATGTGACCTAAGGTCAAAGGTCAGCATACAGTGAGTGGGATTGAGTCATCATGGGTGAGATTTTTAAAATGATTTTTCTCCAAATTTCTACAGTAAAATGCCACCAAAATGATACCAGAAGTAGAGTGAGACCCCAGGAACAACATGCAAAAGGAATGAGGATGACACCTAGGAAGGAATTTATGTTAAGTAAGGTCAAAGGTCAGCATACAGTAACTGGGTTTTCTTATATGGGTGACTTTATTGTCATTTTTCTCAAAATTTCTACAGTAAAATGACACCAAAATGATACCAGAAGTAGAGTGAGACCCCAGGAACAATATGCAAAAGGAATGAGGATGACACCTATGAAGGAATTGATGTTATGTAAGGTCAAAGGTCAGCATAGTGTAACTGGGTTTTGTTATATGGGTGACTTTAAAGTTATTTTTCTCCAAATTTCTACAGTAAAATGCCACCAAAATGATACCAGAAGTAGAGTGAGACCCCAGGAACAACATGCAAAAGGAATGAGGATGACACCTATGAAGGAATTGATGTGACCTAAGGTCAAAGGTCAGCATACAGTGAGTGGGATTGAGTCATCATGGGTGAGATTTTTAAAATGATTTTTCTCCAAATTTCTACAGTAAAATGCCACCAAAATGATACCAGAAGTAGAGTTAGACCCCAGGAACAATATGCAAAAGGAATGAGGATGACACCTACGAAGGAATTTATGTTATGTAAGGTCAAAGGTCAGCATAGTGTAACTGGGTTTTGTTATATGGGTGACTTTAAAGTTATTTTTCTCCAAATTTCTACAGTAAAATGCCACCAAAATGATACCAGAAGTAGAGTGAGACCCCAGGAACAACATGCAAAAGAAATGAGGATCACACCTATGAAGGAATTTATGTTATGTAAGGTCAAAGGTCAGCATAGTGTAACTGGGTTTTGTTATATGGGTGACTTTAAAGTTATTTTTCTCCAAATTTCTACAGTAAAATGCCACCAAAATGATACCAGAAGTAGAGTGAGACCCCAGGAACAACATGCAAAAGGAATGAGGATGACACCTATGAAGGAATTGATGTGACCTAAGGTCAAAGGTCAGCATACAGTGAGTGGGATTGAGTCATCATGGGTGAGATTTTTAAAATGATTTTTCTCCAAATTTCTACAGTAAAATGCCACCAAAATGATACCAGAAGTAGAGTGAGACCCCAGGAACAACATGCAAAAGGAATGAGGATCACACCTACGAAGGAATTTATGTTATGTAAGGTCAAAGGTCAGCATAGTGTAACTGGGTTTTGTTATATGGGTGACTTTAAAGTTATTTTTCTCCAAATTTCTACAGTAAAATGCCACCAAAATGATACCAGAAGTAGAGTGAGACCCCAGGAACAACATGCAAAAGGAATGAGGATGACACCTATGAAGGAATTGATGTGACCTAAGGTCAAAGGTCAGCATAGTGTAACTGGGTTTTGTTATATGGGTGACTTTAAAGTTATTTTTCTCCAAATTTCTACAGTAAAATGCCACCAAAATGATACCAGAAGTAGAGTGAGACCCCAGGAACAACATGCAAAAGGAATGAGGATGACACCTATGAAGGAATTGATGTGACCTAAGGTCAAAGGTCAGCATACAGTGAGTGGGATTGAGTCATCATGGGTGAGATTTTTAAAATGATTTTTCTCCAAATTTCTACAGTAAAATGCCACCAAAATGATACCAGAAGTAGAGTGAGACCCCAGGAACAACATGCAAAAGGAATGAGGATGACACCTACGAAGGAATTTATGTTATGTAAGGTCAAAGGTCAGCATAGTGTAACTGGGTTTTGTTATATGGGTGACTTTAAACTTATTCTTCTCCAAATTTCTACAGTAAAATGCCACCAAAATGATACCAGAAGTAGAGTGAGACCCCAGGAACAACATGCAAAAGGAATGAGGATGACACCTATGAAGGAATTGATGTTATGTAAGGTCAAAGGTCAGCATACAGTAACTGGGTTTTGTTATATGGGTGACTTTAAACTTATTTTTCTCCAAATTTCTACAGTAAAATGCCACCAAAATGATACCAGAAGTAGAGTGAGACCCCAGGAACAACATGCAAAAGGAATGAGGATGACACCTATGAAGCAATTTATGTTATGTAAGGTCAAAGGTCAGCATAGTGTAACTGGGTTTTGTTATATGGGTGACTTTAAAGTTATTTTTCTCCAAATTTCTACAGTAAAATGCCACCAAAATGATACCAGAAGTAGAGTGAGACCCCAGGAACAACATGCAAAAGGAATGAGGATGACACCTATGAAGGAATTGATGTGACCTAAGGTCAAAGGTCACCATACAGTGAGTGGGATTGAGTCATCATGGGTGAGATTCTTAAAATGATTTTTCCAAATTTCTACAGTAAAATGCCACCAAAATGATACCAGAAGTAGAGTGAGACCCCAGGAACAACATGCAAAAGGAATGAGGATGACACCTATGAAGGAATTGATGTGACCTAAGGTCAAAGGTCAGCATAGTGTAACTGGGTTTTGTTATATGGGTGACTTTAAAGTTATTTTTCTCCAAATTTCTACAGTAAAATGCCACCAAAATGATACCAGAAGTAGAGTGAGACCACAGGAACAACATGCAAAAGAAATGCGGATCACACCTATGAAGGAATTTATGTTATGTAAGGTCAAAGGTCAGCGTACTGTAACTGAGTTTTGTTATATGGGTGACTTTAAAGTTATTTTTCTCCAAATTTCTACAGTAAAATGCCACCAAAATGATACCAGAAGTAGAGTGAGACCCCAGGAACAACATGCAAAAGGAATGAGGATCACACATATGAAGGAATTTATGTTATGTAAGGTCAAAGGTCAGCATAGTGTAACTGGGTTTTGTTATATGGGTGACTTTAAAGTTATTTTTCTCCAAATTTCTACAGTAAAATGCCACCAAAATGATACCAGAAGTAGAGTGAGACCCCAGGAACAACATGCAAAAGGAATGAGGATGACACCTATGAAGGAATTGATGTGACCTAAGGTCAAAGGTCAGCATACAGTGAGTGGGATTGAGTCATCATGGGTGAGATTTTTAAAATGATTTTTCTCCAAATTTCTACAGTAAAATGCCACCAAAATGATACCAGAAGTAGAGTTAGACCCCAGGAACAATATGCAAAAGGAATGAGGATCACACATATGAAGGAATTTATGTTATGTAAGGTCAAAGGTCAGCATAGTGTAACTGGGTTTTGTTATATGGGTGACTTTAAAGTTATTTTTCTCCAAATTTCTACAGTAAAATGCCACCAAAATGATACCAGAAGTAGAGTTAGACCCCAGGAACAATATGCAAAAGGAATGAGGATGACACCTACGAAGGAATTTATGTTATGTAAGGTCAAAGGTCAGCATAGTGTAACTGGGTTTTGTTATATGGGTGACTTTAAAGTTATTTTTCTCCAAATTTCTACAGTAAAATGCCACCAAAATGATACCAGAAGTAGAGTGAGACCCCAGGAACAACATGCAAAAGGAATGAGGATGACACCTATGAAGGAATTGATGTGACCTAAGGTCAAAGGTCAGCATACAGTGAGTGGGATTGAGTCATCATGGGTGAGATTTTTAAAATGATTTTTCTCCAAATTTCTACAGTAAAATGCCACCAAAATGATACCAGAAGTAGAGTGAGACCCCAGGAACAACATGCAAAAGGAATGAGGATGACACCTATGAAGGAATTTATGTTATGTAAGGTCAAAGGTCAGCGTACTGTAACTGGGATTTGTTATCATGGGAGACTTTAAAATTATTTTTCTCCAAATTTCTACAGTAAAATGCCACCAAAATGATACCAGAAGTAGAGTGAGACCCCAGGAACAACATGCAAAAGAAATGAGGATCACACCTACGAAGGAATTTATGTTATGTAAGGTCAAAGGTCAGCGTACTGTAACTGAGTTTTGTTATATGGGTGACTTTAAAGTTATTTTTCTCCAAATTTCTACAGTAAAATGCCACCAAAATGATACCAGAAGTAGAGTTAGACCCCAGGAACAATATGCAAAAGGAATGAGGATGACACCTATGAAGGAATTTATGTTATGTAAGGTCAAAGGTCAGCATAGTGTAACTGGGTTTTGTTATATGGGTGACTTTAAAGTTATTTTTCTCCAAATTTCTACAGTAAAATGCCACCAAAATGATACCAGAAGTAGAGTGAGACCCCAGGAACAACATGCAAAAGGAATGAGGATGACACCTATGAAGGAATTGATGTGACCTAAGGTCAAAGGTCAGCATACAGTGAGTGGGATTGAGTCATCATGGGTGAGATTTTTAAAATGATTTTTCTCCAAATTTCTACAGTAAAATGCCACCAAAATGATACCAGAAGTAGAGTGAGACCCCAGGAACAACATGCAAAAGGAATGAGGATGACACCTATGAAGGAATTGATGTTATGTAAGGTCAAAGGTCAGCATAGTGTAACTGGGTTTTGTTATATGGGTGACTTTAAAGTTATTTTTCTCCAAATTTCTACAGTAAAATGCCACCAAAATGATACCAGAAGTAGAGTGAGACCCCAGGAACAACATGCAAAAGGAATGAGGATGACACCTATGAAGGAATTTATGTTATGTAAGGTCAAAGGTCAGCATAGTGTAACTGGCTTTTGTTATATGGGTGACTTTAAAAATTATTTTAATCCAAATTTCTACAGTAAAATGCCACCAAAATGATACCAGAAGTAGAGTGAGACCCCAGGAACAACATGCAAAAGGAATGAGGATGACACCTATGAAGGAATTTATGTTATGTAAGGTCAAAGGTCAGCATAGTGTAACTGGGTTTTGTTATATGGGTGACTTTAAAGTTATTTTTCTCCAAATTTCTACAGTAAAATGCCACCAAAATGATACCAGAAGTAGAGTGAGACCCCAGGAACAACATGCAAAAGGAATGAGGATCACACCTATGAAGGAATTTATGTTATGTAAGGTCAAAGGTCAGCATAGTGTAACTGGGTTTTGTTATATGGGTGACTTTAAAGTTATTTTTCTCCAAATTTCTACAGTAAAATGCCACCAAAATGATACCAGAAGTAGAGTGAGACCCCAGGAACAACATGCAAAAGGAATGAGGATGACACCTATGAAGGAATTGATGTGACCTAAGGTCAAAGGTCAGCATACAGTGAGTGGGATTGAGTCATCATGGGTGAGATTTTTAAAATGATTTTTCTCCAAATTTCTACAGTAAAATGCCACCAAAATGATACCAGAAGTAGAGTGAGACCCCAGGAACAACATGCAAAAGGAATGAGGATGACACCTACGAAGGAATTTATGTTATGTAAGGTCAAAGGTCAGCATAGTGTAACTGGGTTTGTTATTGGGTGACTTTATGGGTGACTTTAAAGTTATTTTTCTCCAAATTTCTACAGTAAAATGCCACCAAATTGATACCAGAAGTAGAGTGAGACCCCAGGAACAACATGCAAAAGGAATGAGGATGACACCTATGAAGGAATTGATGTGACCTAAGGTCAAAGGTCAGCATACAGTGAGTGGGATTGAGTCATCATGGGTGAGATTTTTAAAATGATTTTTCTCCAAATTTCTACAGTAAAATGCCACCAAAATGATACCAGAAGTAGAGTTAGACCCCAGGAACAACATGCAAAAGGAATGAGGATCACACATATGAAGGAATTTATGTTATGTAAGGTCAAAGGTCAGCATAGTGTAACTGGGTTTTGTTATATGGGTGACTTTAAAGTTATTTTTCTCCAAATTTCTACAGTAAAATGCCACCAAAATGATACCAGAAGTAGAGTTAGACCCCAGGAACAATATGCAAAAGGAATGAGGATGACACCTACGAAGGAATTTATGTTATGTAAGGTCAAAGGTCAGCATAGTGTAACTGGGTTTTGTTATATGGGTGACTTTAAAGTTATTTTTCTCCAAATTTCTACAGTAAAATGCCACCAAAATGATACCAGAAGTAGAGTGAGACCCCAGGAACAACATGCAAAAGGAATGAGGATGACACCTATGAAGGAATTGATGTGACCTAAGGTCAAAGGTCAGCATACAGTGAGTGGGATTGAGTCATCATCGGTGAGATTTTTAAAATGATTTTTCTCCAGATTTCTACAGTAAAATGCCACCAAAATGATACCAGAAGTAGAGTGAGACCCCAGGAACAACATGCAAAAGGAATGAGGATGACACCTATGAAGGAATTGATGTGACCTAAGGTCAAAGGTCAGCATAGTGTAACTGGGTTTTGTTATATGGGTGACTTTAAAGTTATTTTTCTCCAAATTTCTACAGTAAAATGCCACCAAAATGATACCAGAAGTAGAGTGAGACCCCAGGAACAACATGCAAAAGGAATGAGGATGACACCTATGAAGGAATTTATGTTATGTAAGGTCAAAGGTCAGCATAGTGTAACTGGGTTTTGTTATATGGGTGACTTTAAAGTTATTTTTCTCCAAATTTCTACAGTAAAATGCCACCAAAATGATACCAGAAGTAGAGTGAGACCCCAGGAACAACATGCAAAAGGAATGAGGATGACACCTATGAAGGAATTTATGTTATGTAAGGTCAAAGGTCAGCATAGTGTAACTGGGTTTTGTTATATGGGTGACTTTAAAGTTATTTTTCTCCAAATTTCTACAGTAAAATGCCACCAAAATGATACCAGAAGTAGAGTGAGACCCCAGGAACAACATGCAAAAGGAATGAGGATCACACCTATGAAGGAATTTATGTTATGTAAGGTCAAAGGTCAGCATAGTGTAACTGGGTTTTGTTATATGGGTGACTTTAAAGTTATTTTTCTCCAAATTTCTACAGTAAAATGCCACCAAAATGATACCAGAAGTAGAGTGAGACCCCAGGAACAACATGCAAAAGGAATGAGGATGACACCTATGAAGGAATTGATGTGACCTAAGGTCAAAGGTCAGCATACAGTGAGTGGGATTGAGTCATCATGGGTGAGATTTTTAAAATGATTTTTCTCCAAATTTCTACAGTAAAATGCCACCAAAATGATACCAGAAGTAGAGTTAGACCCCAGGAACAACATGCAAAAGGAATGAGGATGACACCTATGAAGGAATTTATGTTATGTAAGGTCAAAGGTCAGCATAGTGTAACTGGGTTTTGTTATATGGGTGACTTTAAAGTTATTTTTCTCCAAATTTCTACAGTAAAATGCCACCAAAATGATACCAGAAGTAGAGTGAGACCCCAGGAACAACATGCAAAAGGAATGAGGATGACACCTATGAAGGAATTGATGTGACCTAAGGTCAAAGGTCAGCATACAGTGAGTGGGATTGAGTCATCATGGGTGAGATTTTTAAAATGATTTTTCTCCAAATTTCTACAGTAAAATGCCACCAAAATGATACCAGAAGTAGAGTTAGACCCCAGGAACAATATGCAAAAGGAATGAGGATCACACCTACGAAGGAATTTATGTTATGTAAGGTCAAAGGTCAGCATAGTGTAACTGGGTTTTGTTATATGGGTGACTTTAAAGTTATTTTTCTCCAAATTTCTACAGTAAAATGCCACCAAAATGATACCAGAAGTAGAGTTAGACCCCAGGAACAATATGCAAAAGGAATGAGGATGACACCTACGAAGGAATTTATGTTATGTAAGGTCAAAGGTCAGCATACAGTGAGTGGGATTGAGTCATCATGGGTGAGATTTTTAAAATGATTTTTCTCCAAATTTCTACAGTAAAATGCCACCAAAATGATACCAGAAGTAGAGTGAGACCCCAGGAACAACATGCAAAAGGAATGAGGATGACACCTACGAAGGAATTTATGTTATGTAAGGTCAAAGGTCAGCATAGTGTAACTGGGTTTTGTTATATGGGTGACTTTAAAGTTATTTTTCTCCAAATTTCTACAGTAAAATGCCACCAAAATGATACCAGAAGTAGAGTGAGACCCCAGGAACAACATGCAAAAGGAATGTGGATGACACCTATGAAGGAATTTATGTTATGTAAGGTCAAAGGTCAGCATAGTGTAACTGGGTTTTGTTATATGGGTGACTTTAAAGTTATTTTTCTCCAAATTTCTACAGTAAAATGCCACCAAAATGATACCAGAAGTAGAGTTAGACCCCAGGAACAACATGCAAAAGGAATGAGGATGACACCTATGAAGGAATTTATGTTATGTAAGGTCAAAGGTCAGCATAGTGTAACTGGGTTTTGTTATATGGGTGACTTTAAAGTTATTTTTCTCCAAATTTCTACAGTAAAATGCCACCAAAATGATACCAGAAGTAGAGTGAGACCCCAGGAACAACATGCAAAAGGAATGAGGATCACACCTATGAAGGAATTTATGTTATGTAAGGTCAAAGGTCAGCATAGTGTAACTGGGTTTTGTTATATGGGTGACTTTAAAGTTATTTTTCTCCAAATTTCTACAGTAAAATGCCACCAAAATGATACCAGAAGTAGAGTGAGACCCCAGGAACAACATGCAAAAGGAATGAGGATGACACCTATGAAGGAATTGATGTGACCTAAGGTCAAAGGTCAGCATACAGTGAGTGGGATTGAGTCATCATGGGTGAGATTTTTAAAATGATTTTTCTCCAAATTTCTACAGTAAAATGCCACCAAAATGATACCAGAAGTAGAGTTAGACCCCAGGAACAATATGCAAAAGGAATGAGGATGACACCTACGAAGGAATTTATGTTATGTAAGGTCAAAGGTCAGCATAGTGTAACTGGGTTTTGTTATATGGGTGACTTTAAAGTTATTTTTCTCCAAATTTCTACAGTAAAATGCCACCAAAATGATACCAGAAGTAGAGTGAGACCCCAGGAACAACATGCAAAAGGAATGAGGATGACACCTATGAAGGAATTGATGTGACCTAAGGTCAAAGGTCAGCATACAGTGAGTGGGATTGAGTCATCATGGGTGAGATTTTAAAATGATTTTTCTCCAAATTTCTACAGTAAAATGCCACCAAAATGATACCAGAAGTAGAGTTAGACCCCAGGAACAACATGCAAAAGGAATGAGGATGACACCTAGGAAGGAATTTATGTTATGTAAGGTCAAAGGTCAGCATAGTGTAACTGGGTTTTGTTATATGGGTGACTTTAAAGTTATTTTTCTCCAAATTTCTACAGTAAAATGCCACCAAAATGATACCAGAAGTAGAGTTAGACCCCAGGAACAATATGCAAAAGGAATGAGGATGACACCTACGAAGGAATTTATGTTATGTAAGGTCAAAGGTCAGCATAGTGTAACTGGGTTTTGTTATATGGGTGACTTTAAAGTTATTTTTCTCCAAATTTCTACAGTAAAATGCCACCAAAATGATACAGAAGTAGAGTGAGACACCAGGAACAACATGCAAAAGGAATGAGGATGACACCTATGAAGGAATTGATGTGACCTAAGGTCAAAGGTCAGCATACAGTGAGTGGGATTGATTCATTATGGGTGAGATTTTTTTAATGATTTTTCTCCAAATTTCTACAGTAAAATGCCACCAAAATGATACCAGAAGTAGAGTGAGACCCCAGGAACAACATGCAAAAGGAATGAGGATGACACCTATGAAGGAATTGATGTGACCTAAGGTCAAAGGTCAGCATAGTGTAACTGGGTTTTGTTATATGGGTGACTTTAAAGTTATTTTTCTCCAAATTTCTACAGTAAAATGCCACCAAAATGATACCAGAAGTAGAGTGAGACCCCAGGAACAACATGCAAAAGAAATGAGGATGACACCTATAAAGGAATTAATGTTATGTAAGGTCAAAGGTCAGCATAGTGTAACTGGGTTTTGTTATATAGGTGACTTTAAAGTTATTTTCCTCCAAATTTCTACAGTAAAATGCCACCAAAATGATACCAGAAGTAGAGTGAGACCCCAGGAACAACATGCAAAAGGAATGAGGATGACACCTATGAAGGAATTTATGTTATGTAAGGTCAAAGGTCAGCATAGTGTAACTGGGTTTTGTTATATGGGTGACTTTAAAGTTATTTTTCTCCAAATTTCTACAGTAAAATGCCACCAAAATGATACCAGAAGTAGAGTGAGACCCCAGGAACAACATGCAAAAGGAATGAGGATCACACATATGAAGGAATTTATGTTATGTAAGGTCAAAGGTCAGCATAGTGTAACTGGGTTTTGTTATATGGGTGACTTTAAAGTTATTTTTCTCCAAATTTCTACAGTAAAATGCCACCAAAATGATACCAGAAGTAGAGTGAGACCCCAGGAACAACATGCAAAAGGAATGAGGATGACACCTATGAAGGAATTGATGTGACCTAAGGTCAAAGGTCAGCATACAGTGAGTGTGGGATTGAGTCATCATGGGTGAGATTTTTAAAATGATTTTTCTCCAAATTTCTACAGTAAAATGCCACCAAAATGATACCAGAAGTAGAGTTAGACCCCAGGAACAATATGCAAAAGGAATGAGGATGACACCTACGAAGGAATTTATGTTATGTAAGGTCAAAGGTCAGCATAGTGTAACTGGGTTTTGTTATATGGGTGACTTTAAAGTTATTTTTCTCCAAATTTCTACAGTAAAATGCCACCAAAATGATACCAGAAGTAGAGTGAGACCCCAGGAACAACATGCAAAAGGAATGAGGATGACACCTATGAAGGAATTGATGTTATGTAAGGTCAAAGGTCAGCATACAGTGAGTGGGATTGAGTCATCATGGGTGAGATTTTTAAAATGATTTTTCTCCAAATTTCTACAGTAAAATGCCACCAAAATGATACCAGAAGTAGAGTGAGACCCCAGGAACAACATGCAAAAGGAATGAGGATGACACCTATGAAGGAATTGATGTGACCTAAGGTCAAAGGTCAGCATAGTGTAACTGGGTTTTGTTATATGGGTGACTTTAAAGTTATTTTTCTCCAAATTTCTACAGTAAAATGCCACCAAAATGATACCAGAAGTAGAGTGAGACCCCAGGAACAACATGCAAAAGGAATGAGGATGACACCTATGAAGGAATTTATGTTATGTAAGGTCAAAGGTCAGCATAGTGTAACTGGGTTTTGTTATATGGGTGACTTTAAAGTTATTTTTCTCCAAATTTCTACAGTAAAATGCCACCAAAATGATACCAGAAGTAGAGTTAGACCCCAGGAACAACATGCAAAAGTAATGAGGATGACACCTATGAAGGAATTTATGTTATGTAAGGTCAAAGGTCAGCATAGTGTAACTGGGTTTTGTTATATGGGTGACTTTAAAGTTATTTTTCTCCAAATTTCTACAGTAAAATGCCACCAAAATGATACCAGAAGTAGAGTGAGACCCCAGGAACAACATGCAAAAGGAATGAGGATGACACCTATGAAGGAATTGATGTGACCTAAGGTCAAAGGTCAGCATACAGTGAGTGGGATTGAGTCATCATGGGTGAGATTTTTAAAATGATTTTTCTCCAAATTTCTACAGTAAAATGCCACCAAAATGATACCAGAAGTAGAGTGAGACCCCAGGAACAACATGCAAAAGGAATGAGGATCACACCTACGAAGGAATTTATGTTATGTAAGGTCAAAGGTCAGCATAGTGTAACTGGGTTTTGTTATATGGGTGACTTTAAAGTTATTTTTCTCCAAATTTCTACAGTAAAATGCCACCAAAATGATACCAGAAGTAGAGTGAGACCCCAGGAACAACATGCAAAAGGAATGAGGATGACACCTATGAAGGAATTTATGTTATGTAAGGTCAAAGGTCAGCATAGTGTAACTGGGTTTTGTTATATGGGTGACTTTAAAGTTATTTTTCTCCAAATTTCTACAGTAAAATGCCACCAAAATGATACCAGAAGTAGAGTGAGACCCCAGGAACAACATGCAAAAGGAATGAGGATGACACCTATGAAGGAATTGATGTGACCTAAGGTCAAAGGTCAGCATACAGTGAGTGGGATTGAGTCATCATGGGTGAGATTTTTAAAATGATTTTTCTCCAAATTTCTACAGTAAAATGCCACCAAAATGATACCAGAAGTAGAGTGAGACCCCAGGAACAACATGCAAAAGGAATGAGGATCACACCTACGAAGGAATTTATGTTATGTAAGGTCAAAGGTCAGCATAGTGTAACTGGGTTTTGTTATATGGGTGACTTTAAAGTTATTTTTCTCCAAATTTCTACAGTAAAATGCCACCAAAATGATACCAGAAGTAGAGTGAGACCCCAGGAACAATATGCAAAAGGAATGAGGATGACACCTACGAAGGAATTTATGTTATGTAAGGTCAAAGGTCAGCATAGTGTAACTGGGTTTTGTTATATGGGTGACTTTAAAGTTATTTTTCTCCAAATTTCTACAGTAAAATGCCACCAAAATGATACCAGAAGTAGAGTTAGACCCCAGGAACAACATGCAAAAGGAATGAGGATGACACCTATGAAGGAATTTATGTTATGTAAGGTCAAAGGTCAGCATAGTGTAACTGGGTTTTGTTATATGGGTGACTTTAAAGTTATTTTTCTCCAAATTTCTACAGTAAAATGCCACCAAAATGATACCAGAAGTAGAGTGAGACCCCAGGAACAACATGCAAAAGGAATGAGGATGACACCTATGAAGGAATTGATGTGACCTAAGGTCAAAGGTCAGCATACAGTGAGTGGGATTGAGTCATCATGGGTGAGATTTTAAATTGATTTTTCTCCAAATTTCTACAGTAAAATGCCACCAAAATGATACCAGAAGTAGAGTGAGACCCCAGTAACAACATGCAAAAGGAATGAGGATGACACACTATGAAGGAATTTATGTTATGTAAGGTCAAAGGTCAGCATAGTGTAACTGGGTTTTGTTATATGGGTGACTTTAAAGTTATTTTTCTCCAAATTTCTACAGTAAAATGCCACCAAAATGATACCAGAAGTAGAGTGAGACCCCAGGAACAATATGCAAAAGGAATGAGGATGACACCTACGAAGGAATTTATTTTATGTAAGGTCAAAGGTCAGCATAGTGTAACTGGGTTTTGTTATATGGGTGACTTTAAAGTTATTTTTCTCCAAATTTCTACAGTAAAATGCCACCAAAATGATACCAGAAGTAGAGTGAGACCCCAGGAACAACATGCAAAAGAAATGAGGATCACACCTATGAAGGAATTTATGTTATGTAAGGTCAAAGGTCAGCATAGTGTAACTGGGTTTTGTTATATGGGTGACTTTAAAGTTATTTTTCTCCAAATTTCTACAGTAAAATGCCACCAAAATGATACCAGAAGTAGAGTGAGACCCCAGGAACAACATGCAAAAGGAATGAGGATGACACCTATGAAGGAATTGATGTGACCTAAGGTCAAAGGTCAGCATACAGTGAGTGGGATTGAGTCATCATGGGTGAGATTTTTAAAATGATTTTTCTCCAAATTTCTACAGTAAAATGCCACCAAAATGATACCAGAAGTAGAGTTAGACCCCAGGAACAATATGCAAAAGGAATGAGGATGACACCTATGAAGGAATTTATGTTATGTAAGGTCAAAGGTCAGCATAGTGTAACTGGGTTTTGTTATATGGGTGACTTTAAAGTTATTTTTCTCCAAATTTCTACAGTAAAATGCCACCAAAATGATACCAGAAGTAGAGTGAGACCCCAGGAACAACATGCAAAAGGAATGAGGATGACACCTATGAAGGAATTGATGTGACCTAAGGTCAAAGGTCAGCATACAGTGAGTGGGATTGAGTCATCATGGGTGAGATTTTTAAAATGATTTTTCTCCAAATTTCTACAGTAAAATGCCACCAAAATGATACCAGAAGTAGAGTGAGACCCCAGGAACAACATGCAAAAGGAATGAGGATGACACCTATGAAGGAATTGATGTGACCTAAGGTCAAAGGTCAGCATACAGTGAGTGGGATTGAGTCATCATGGGTGAGATTTTTAAAATGATTTTTCTCCAAATTTCTACAGTAAAATGCCACCAAAATGATACCAGAAGTAGAGTGAGACCCCAGGAACAATATGCAAAAGGAATGAGGATCACACCTATGAAGGAATTTATGTTATGTAAGGTCAAAGGTCAGCATAGTGTAACTGGGTTTTGTTATATGGGTGACTTTAAAGTTATTTTTCTCCAAATTTCTACAGTAAAATGCCACCAAAATGATACCAGAAGTAGAGTTAGACCCCAGGAACAATATGCAAAAGGAATGAGGATCACACATATGAAGGAATTTATGTTATGTAAGGTCAAAGGTCAGCGTACTGTAACTGAGTTTTGTTATATGGGTGACTTTAAAGTTATTTTTCTCCAAATTTCTACAGTAAAATGCCACCAAAATGATACCAGAAGTAGAGTGAGACCCCAGGAACAACATGCAAAAGGAATGAGGATGACACCTATGAAGGAATTGATGTGACCTAAGGTCAAAGGTCAGCATACAGTGAGTGGGATTGAGTCATCATGGGTGAGATTTTTAAAATGATTTTTCTCCAAATTTCTACAGTAAA
Source organism: Decapterus maruadsi (assembly GCA_030347415.2). Taxonomy (NCBI): domain Eukaryota; kingdom Metazoa; phylum Chordata; class Actinopteri; order Carangiformes; family Carangidae; genus Decapterus; species Decapterus maruadsi. The sequence goes on from CM064901.1 coordinate 29,975, forward strand.
ATGCCACCAAAATGATACCAGAAGTAGAGTGAGACCCCAGGAACAACATGCAAAAGAAATGAGGATGACACCTATGAAGGAATTTATGTTATGTAAGGTCAAAGGTCAGCATAGTGTAACTGGGTTTTGTTATATGGGTGACTTTAAAGTTATTTTTCTCCAAATTTCTACAGTAAAATGCCACCAAAATGATACCAGAAGTAGAGTGAGACCCCAGGAACAACATGCAAAAGGAATGAGGATGACACCTATGAAGGAATTTATGTTATGTAAGGTCAAAGGTCAGCATAGTGTAACTGGGTTTTGTTATATGGGTGAGTTTTAAATTTATTTTTCTCCAAATTTCTACAGTAAAATGCCACCAAAATGATACCAGAAGTAGAGTTAGACCCCAGGAACAACATGCAAAAGGAATGAGGATCACACATATGAAGGAATTTATGTTATGTAAGGTCAAAGGTCAGCATAGTGTAACTGGGTTTTGTTATATGGGTGACTTTAAAGTTATTTTTCTCCAAATTTCTACAGTAAAATGCCACCAAAATGATACCAGAAGTAGAGTGAGACCCCAGGAACAACATGCAAAAGGAATGAGGATGACACCTATGAAGGAATTTATGTTATGTAAGGTCAAAGGTCAGCATAGTGTAACTGGGTTTTGTTATATGGGTGACTTTAAAGTTATTTTTCTCCAAATTTCTACAGTAAAATGCCACCAAAATGATACCAGAAGTAGAGTGAGACCCCAGGAACAACATGCAAAAGGAATGAGGATGACACCTATGAAGGAATTGATGTGACCTAAGGTCAAAGGTCAGCATACAGTGAGTGGGATTGAGTCATCATGGGTGAGATTTTTAAAATGATTTTTCTCCAAATTTCTACAGTAAAATGCCACCAAAATGATACCAGAAGTAGAGTTAGACCCCAGGAACAATATGCAAAAGGAATGAGGATGACACCTACGAAGGAATTTATGTTATGTAAGGTCAAAGGTCAGCATAGTGTAACTGGGTTTTGTTATATGGGTGACTTTAAAGTTATTTTTCTCCAAATTTCTACAGTAAAATGCCACCAAAATGATACCAGAAGTAGAGTGAGACCCCAGGAACAACATGCAAAAGGAATGAGGATGACACCTATGAAGGAATTGATGTGACCTAAGGTCAAAGGTCAGCATACAGTGAGTGGGATTGAGTCATCATGGGTGAGATTTTTAAAATGATTTTTCTCCAAATTTCTACAGTAAAATGCCACCAAAATGATACCAGAAGTAGAGTTAGACCCCAGGAACAACATGCAAAAGGAATGAGGATCACACATATGAAGGAATTTATGTTATGTAAGGTCAAAGGTCAGCATAGTGTAACTGGGTTTTGTTATATGGGTGACTTTAAAGTTATTTTTCTCCAAATTTCTACAGTAAAATGCCACCAAAATGATACCAGAAGTAGAGTTAGACCCCAGGAACAATATGCAAAAGGAATGAGGATGACACCTACGAAGGAATTTATGTTATGTAAGGTCAAGGGTCAGCGTACTGTAACTGAGTTTTGTTATATAGGTGACTTTAAAGTTATTTTTCTCCAAATTTCTACAGTAAAATGCCACCAAAATGATACCAGAGGTAGAGTGAGACCACAGGAACAACATGCAAAAGAAATGAGGATCACACCTATGAAGGAATTGATGTGACCTAAGGTCAAAGGTCAGCATACAGTGTAACTGGGTTTTGTTATATGGGTGACTTTAAAATGATTTTTCTCCAAATTTCTACAGTAAAATGCCACCAAAATGATACCAGAGGTAGAGTGAGACCACAGGAACAACATGCAAAAGGAATGAGGATGACACCTATGAAGGAATTGATGTGACCTAAGGTCAAAGGTCAGCATACAGTGAGTGGGATTGAGTCATCATGGGTGAGATTTTTAAAATGATTTTTCTCCAAATTTCTACAGTAAAATGCCACCAAAATGATACCAGAAGTAGAGTGAGACCCCAGGAACAACATGCAAAAGAAATGAGGATCACACCTATGAAGGAATTTATGTTATGTAAGGTCAAAGGTCAGCATAGTGTAACTGGGTTTTGTTATATGGGTGACTTTAAAGTTATTTTTCTCCAAATTTCTACAGTAAAATGCCACCAAAATGATACCAGAAGTAGAGTGAGACCCCAGGAACAACATGCAAAAGGAATGAGGATGACACCTATGAAGGAATTTATGTTATGTAAGGTCAAAGGTCAGCATAGTGTAACTGGGTTTTGTTATATGGGTGACTTTTTAAAATTATTTTTCTCCAAATTTCTACAGTAAAATGCCACCAAAATGATACCAGAAGTAGAGTTAGACCCCAGGAACAACATGCAAAAGAAATGAGGATGACACCTATGATGGAATTTATGTTATGTAAGGTCAAAGGTCAGCATAGTGTAACTGGGTTTTGTTATATGGGTGACTTTAAAGTTATTTTTCTCCAAATTTCTACAGTAAAATGCCACCAAAATGATACCAGAAGTAGAGTGAGACCCCAGGAACAACATGCAAAAGGAATGAGGATCACACCTATGAAGGAATTTATGTTATGTAAGGTCAAAGGTCAGCATAGTGTAACTGGGTTTTGTTATATGGGTGACTTTAAAGTTATTTTTCTCCAAATTTCTACAGTAAAATGCCACCAAAATGATACCAGAAGTAGAGTGAGACCCCAGGAACAACATGCAAAAGGAATGAGGATGACACCTATGAAGGAATTGATGTGACCTAAGGTCAAAGGTCAGCATACAGTGAGTGGGATTGAGTCATCATGGGTGAGATTTTTAAAATGATTTTTCTCCAAATTTCTACAGTAAAATGCCACCAAAATGATACCAGAAGTAGAGTTAGACCCCAGGAACAATATGCAAAAGGAATGAGGATGACACCTACGAAGGAATTTATGTTATGTAAGGTCAAAGGTCAGCATAGTGTAACTGGGTTTTGTTATATGGGTGACTTTAAAGTTATTTTTCTCCAAATTTCTACAGTAAAATGCCACCAAAATGATACCAGAAGTAGAGTGAGACCCCGGGAACAATATGCAAAAGGAATGAGGATGACACCTACGAAGGAATTTATGTTATGTAAGGTCAAAGGTCAGCATACAGTAACTGGGTTTTGTTATATGGGTGACTTTAAAGTTATTTTTCTCCAAATTTCTACAGTAAAATGCCACCAAAATGATACCAGAAGTAGAGTTAGACCCCAGGAACAATATGCAAAAGGAATGAGGATGACACCTAAGAAGGAATTTATGTTATCTAAGGTCAAAGGTCAGCATAGAGTGAGTGGGATTGAGTATATGGGTGACATTAAAATTATTTTTCTCCAAATTTCTACAGTAAAATGCCACCAAAATGATACCAGAAGTAGAGTGAGACCCCAGGAACAACATGCAAAAGGAATGAGGATGACACCTATGAAGGAATTGATGTGACCCAAGGTCAAAGGTCACCATACAGTGAGTGGGATTGAGTCATCATGGGTGAGATTTTTAAAATGATTTTTCTCCAAATTTCTACAGTAAAATGCCACCAAAATGATACCAGAAGTAGAGTGAGACCCCAGGAACAACATGCAAAAGGAATGAGGATGACACCTACGAAGGAATTTATGTTATGTAAGGTCAAAGGTCAGCATAGTGTAACTGGGTTTTGTTATATGGGTGACTTTAAAGTTATTTTTCTCCAAATTTCTACAGTAAAATGCCACCAAAATGATACCAGAAGTAGAGTGAGACCCCAGGAACAATATGCAAAAGGAATGAGGATGACACCTACGAAGGAATTTATGTTATGTAAGGTCAAAGGTCAGCATAGTGTAACTGGGTTTTGTTATATGGGTGACTTTAAAGTTATTTTTCTCCAAATTTCTACAGTAAAATGCCACCAAAATGATACCAGAAGTAGAGTGAGACCCCAGGAACAACATGCAAAAGAAATGAGGATCACACCTATGAAGGAATTTATGTTATGTAAGGTCAAAGGTCAGCATAGTGTAACTGGGTTTTGTTATATGGGTGACTTTAAAGTTATTTTTCTCCAAATTTCTACAGTAAAATGCCACCAAAATGATACCAGAAGTAGAGTGAGACCCCAGGAACAACATGCAAAAGGAATGAGGATGACACCTACGAAGGAATTTATGTTATGTAAGGTCAAAGGTCAGCATAGTGTAACTGGGTTTTGTTATATGGGTGACTTTAAAGTTATTTTTCTCCAAATTTCTACAGTAAAATGCCACCAAAATGATACCAGAAGTAGAGTGAGACCCCAGGAACAACATGCAAAAGGAATGAGGATGACACCTATGAAGGAATTGATGTGACCTAAGGTCAAAGGTCAGCATACAGTGAGTGGGATTGAGTCATCATGGGTGAGATTTTTAAAATGATTTTTCTCCAAATTTCTACAGTAAAATGCCACCAAAATGATACCAGAAGTAGAGTTAGACCCCAGGAACAATATGCAAAAGGAATGAGGATGACACCTACGAAGGAATTTATGTTATGTAAGGTCAAAGGTCAGCATAGTGTAACTGGGTTTTGTTATATGGGTGACTTTAAAGTTATTTTTCTCCAAATTTCTACAGTAAAATGCCACCAAAATGATACCAGAAGTAGAGTGAGACCCCAGGAACAACATGCAAAAGGAATGAGGATGACACCTATGAAGGAATTGATGTGACCTAAGGTCAAAGGTCAGCATACAGTGAGTGGGATTGAGTCATCATGGGTGAGATTTTAAAATGATTTTTCTCCAAATTTCTACAGTAAAATGCCACCAAAATGATACCAGAAGTAGAGTTAGACCCCAGGAACAACATGCAAAAGGAATGAGGATCACACATATGAAGGAATTTATGTTATGTAAGGTCAAAGGTCAGCATAGTGTAACTGGGTTTTGTTATATGGGTGACTTTAAAGTTATTTTTCTCCAAATTTCTACAGTAAAATGCCACCAAAATGATACCAGAAGTAGAGTTAGACCCCAGGAACAATATGCAAAAGGAATGAGGATGACACCTACGAAGGAATTTATGTTATGTAAGGTCAAAGGTCAGCATAGTGTAACTGGGTTTTGTTATATGGGTGACTTTAAAGTTATTTTTCTCCAAATTTCTACAGTAAAATGCCACCAAAATGATACCAGAAGTAGAGTGAGACTCCAGGAACAACATGCAAAAGGAATGAGGATGACACCTATGTAGGAATTGATGTGACCTAAGGTCAAAGGTCAGCATACAGTGAGTGGGATTGAGTCATCATGGGTGAGATTTTTAAAATGATTTTTCTCCAAATTTCTACAGTAAAATGCCACCAAAATGATACCAGAAGTAGAGTGAGACTCCAGGAACAACATGCAAAAGAAATGAAGAACACACCTACGAAAGAATTTATGTTATGTAAGGTCAAAGGTCAGCATAGTGTAACTGGGTTTTGTTATATGGGTGACTTTAAAGTTATTTTTCTCCAAATTTCTACAGTAAAATGCCACCAAAATGATACCAGAAGTAGAGTTAGACCCCAGGAACAATATGCAAAAGGAATGAGGATGACACCTACGAAGGAATTTATGTTATGTAAGGTCAAAGGTCAGCATAGTGTAACTGGGTTTTGTTATATGGGTGACTTTAAAGTTATTTTTCTCCAAATTTCTACAGTAAAATGCCACCAAAATGATACCAGAAGTAGAGTTAGACCCCAGGAACAACATGCAAAAGAAATGAGGATCACACATATGAAGGAATTTATGTTATGTAAGGTCAAAGGTCAGCATAGTGTAACTGGGTTTTGTTATATGGGTGACTTTAAAGTTATTTTTCTCCAAATTTCTACAGTAAAATGCCACCAAAATGATACCAGAAGTAGAGTGAGACCCCAGGAACAACATGCAAAAGGAATGAGGATGACACCTATGAAGGAATTGATGTGACCTAAGGTCAAAGGTCAGCATACAGTGAGTGGGATTGAGTCATCATGGGTGAGATTTTTAAAATGATTTTTCTCCAAATTTCTACAGTAAAATGCCACCAAAATGATACCAGAAGTAGAGTTAGACCCCAGGAACAATATGCAAAAGGAATGAGGATGACACCTACGAAGGAATTTATGTTATGTAAGGTCAAAGGTCAGCATAGTGTAACTGGGTTTTGTTATATGGGTGACTTTAAAGTTATTTTTCTCCAAATTTCTACAGTAAAATGCCACCAAAATGATACCAGAAGTAGAGTGAGACCCCAGGAACAACATGCAAAAGGAATGAGGATGACACCTATGAAGGAATTGATGTGACCTAAGGTCAAAGGTCAGCATACAGTGAGTGGGATTGAGTCATCATGGGTGAGATTTTTAAAATGATTTTTCTCCAAATTTCTACAGTAAAATGCCACCAAAATGATACCAGAAGTAGAGTGAGACCCCAGGAACAACATGCAAAAGGAATGAGGATGACACCTACGAAGGAATTTATGTTATGTAAGGTCAAAGGTCAGCATAGTGTAACTGGGTTTTGTTATATGGGTGACTTTAAAGTTATTTTTCTCCAAATTTCTACAGTAAAATGCCACCAAAATGATACCAGAAGTAGAGTGAGACCCCAGGAACAACATGCAAAAGGAATGAGGATGACACCTATGAAGGAATTGATGTGACCTAAGGTCAAAGGTCAGCATACAGTAAATGGGATTGAGTCATATATAGGTGACTTTAAAGTTATTTTTCTCCAAATTTCTACAGTAAAATGCCACCAAAATGATACCAGAGGTAGAGTGAGACCACAGGAACAACATGCAAAAGGAATGAGGATGACACCTATGAAGGAATTGATGTGACCTAAGGTCAAAGGTCAGCATACAGTGAGTGGGATTGAGTCATCATGGGTGAGATTTTTAAAATGATTTTTCTCCAAATTTCTACAGTAAAATGCCACCAAAATGATACCAGAAGTAGAGTGAGACCACAGGAACAACATGCAAAAGAAATGCGGATCACACCTATGAAGGAATTTATGTTATGTAAGGTCAAAGGTCAGCGTACTGTAACTGAGTTTTGTTATATGGGTGACTTTAAAGTTATTTTTCTCCAAATTTCTACAGTAAAATGCCAACAAAATGATACAAGAAGCAGAGTTAGACCTAGGAACAATATGCAAAAGAAATGAGAAACACACCTATGTAGGAATTGATTTGACTTAAGGTCAAAGGTCAGCATACAGTAAATGTGATTGAGTCATGATAGTCTGGATTTTTAAAATGATTTTTCTCCAGATTTCTACAGTAAAATGCCACCAAAATGATACCAGAGGTAGAGTGAGACCCCAGGAACAATATGCAAAAGGAATGAGGATGACACCTACGAAGGAATTTATGTTATGTAAGGTCAAAGGTCAGCATAGTGTAACTGGGTTTTGTTATATGGGTGACTTTAAAGTTATTTTTCTCCAAATTTCTACAGTAAAATGCCACCAAAATGATACCAGAAGTAGAGTTAGACCCCAGGAACAATATGCAAAAGGAATGAGGATGACACCTACGAAGGAATTTATGTTATGTAAGGTCAAGGGTCAGCGTACTGTAACTGAGTTTTGTTATATAGGTGACTTTAAAGTTATTTTTCTCCAAATTTCTACAGTAAAATGCCTACAAAATGATACAAGAAGCAGAGTTAGACCAAGGAACAATATGCAAAAGAAATGAGAAACACACCTATGTAGGAATTGATTTGACTTAAGGTCAAAGGTCAGCATACAGTAAATGTGATTGAGTCATGATATTCTGGATTTTTAAAATGATTTTTCTCCAGATTTCTACAGTAAAATGCCACCAAAATGATACCAGAGGTAGAGTGAGACTCCAGGAACAACATGCAAAAGGAATGAGGATGACACCTATGTAGGAATTGATGTGACCTAAGGTCAAAGGTCAGCATACAGTGAGTGGGATTGAGTCATCATGGGTGAGATTTTTAAAATGATTTTTCTCCAAATTTCTACAGTAAAATGCCACCAAAATGATACCAGAAGTAGAGTGAGACCCCAGGAACAACATGCAAAAGGAATGAGGAACACACCTATGAAGGAATTGATGTGAAGTAAGGTCAAATGTCAGCACACTGTGAATGTATTTTATTACAGGGGTTATTTTTAATTATTTTTTCTCAAAATTTCTACAGTAAAATGTCGATGAAAGGTGATTTATCTCCCCCTTATGTCAGTGAAATACAACTAAAACGTTGATTCATCTTGGAAGTTATTCTCCAGTAAAAGCACATAGGCTTTATGTATCTTTCAGGACCTCCACTTTGCTCGAGAACCGTGCCTACCGTATTTACTATAGCGCGAGCGCAACGAAAATCAAACAGCGGCTCACTTTACCACTATCTCGCAAACGGCGGCTCACTTTACCGCAGTCCAAGATCAACCTGAAATAAAACAGGGGAGACTGGGGACAGGTGCAACACTTTTTTACATTTTTCTCAGTTACTACAGAGACTATTTGGACCAGGCTCACCGAACTTTTATATATTAAACTTACATGTATCTACTAATTAGCCATACCATTAGCAAAGGTTGCAACAAGTTGTTGGAACCGTCCCTGTATGTGACGGGAAATATGTTTTCTCTATTCTTGGTGGGCAGAGGGTGTGTGAGTGTCATCACTAGTATGTTTCGGATTGGAAAGAGAAGACTTGTTGCAACTGTCCCCAGTCTCCCCTACAACTTTGCTGGGACAAAATGTATATTTTTATACATATTTATATTTTTTTAAATATTTTTAGAATTAAAGAAATTAAAATACTGTGTGTGTGTGCAGGGCCGCCGGAAGGGGGGAAGGGGCGTGAGGCCCAAGGCGACTGCCTCGGGCCTCACGCTGTGGAGGCCTTGCGCCGGGAGAGGGGAAAAAACGGTCCGTCATTTCTCCAGTTTATCTCCTGATTTGGAAGGAAACCAGTAAGGGGGATATTTGCCACAGTATCTGGCAACCCTGGTCTGCCTGTGCCTCGCACTCTGTCACTCGCTAGAGGCAGCGATACGCCAAGTTACAGGCAGAGTTGACAGTCCAGGGGGTCGGCACGGGAGTGATAAACATGTCGGACAGGTATTTTGAAACAACATGTGGGAAGTTATCTGATGTATCGGTGGATGTGGAACACGGAAAACTATGGTGACAAGTCTTTGATAAAGCACCCGCGTGCATTCAGATCACACTTTATGCACGCGGCCACGGCACGCTGCGCATTCAGCGTGCTGCGCATTCGGCGTGCTTGTTTTTTCATGCTCGTTCGCCGCATACAGCTGCATGGATTTGCTTCTACCGCCGGTGCACACCCAGAATTAAAGTTTGCCTATGCCAGACGTGATGTAGAATGTGTATGGTATTATAGAAGAGAAACACACTCCTTTCATGGGCTGTGATTTTCAACCACTAGGCTATACAATACTGTGAAAAAGTATTTCCCCCCTTTTCTTACTCAAACTTGTAGCCCACTTATTCTCTCAAAGCTGTCTTTTTAATGAGAGATTTGCTCTCACAAGCGGCATTAAGGAAAAAGGAACATTGAATACATAACAAGGACAATACATTCAGACACACACACGGTCAATGAGAGAAAAGAACACACATATTATATCACATGTCTATCGCCACTCTCCTTCCAAAGAAAAGTTTGAAAACTGCTCATCTGAATATTTGTAGTTTAAGGAACAAAGTAAATGAAATCGATGATCTGCTGTTTTCAAATAATATTCATGTACTTCCTCTCTCTGAAACACATTTAGATGAGATATTTGAGGATGATGCATTGAAAGTAGAAGGATACAATCTTTACAGGAAGGATAGAAATGTGTATGGGGGGGGGGGCTTGTTATGTTCAATGTCATATCCCAGTGAAAATCAGGGAAGATATCATGTGTAAGGAAATTCAACTTGCCCTACATTAAATCCATTTTATTGGGCTGCTGTTATAGGCCACCTCGCTCAAACCGTAATTATTTAGATGTAATTGGTAAGAATCTAGACAAGGTGTGTGAATTAAATATGGGAGTTGTTTTTATGGGAGACATGAATATTGACTGGCTATCCCACAAATGCCCTTTAAAACATCAACTGACCACCGTTGCAGATGCATGTCGTCTGAAACAAATGGTAACACAACCAACTAAGCAACAGGGGTGACAACACATCCTGTATTGACCATATCTTCTTTAATGAAAGTGACTTTTATAGTAAAGCATTCTCAGTCCCAGTGGGATGTAGTGATCACGATGTAGTGGCAATTGCAAGGAAAAGTAAAGTGCCTAAAGCAAAGCCAAGAGTCGTGTGCAAAAGGTCATACAGGGGTTTCTCTCAGGAAGCTTTCCTGAAGGATGTCAGTAACGTATGCTGGTCAACCATCTATGGTGAAAAAGAACCAGATAAAGCACTAGCTGTATTTGTGGAAAAGTTTCAACCGGTCATGGACAAACATGCACCAGTTAGGAAACTTACTGTGAAAACTCACAGAGCACCATGGGTTGATAAAGAGTTAAAAGATCATATGGCTCTGAGAGACAAGGCAAAGGAAAAAGAACAAAAAAGTGGTAATATAAAGGGTAGACAGGAATATTGTAAACTGAGGAATTATGTTGCAAAGTTAAACCAAAAGAAAAAGAAGCAATACGATACCTCACAGTTAAATCAAACAAAGAATGAAAAAGCTTTGGAGCACACTGAAGAGTATAATGGGCCGAAAATCATGGTTGCAACCAACTTATATTGACTGGAGGCACCTTTATCACTAAACCCAAAGAAATTGCAAACCATTTGAATGACTATTTTAAAAGTAAGATATACAAATTAAGGAAAGAATTATCACATGGAACAGACAACTATAAGAATTATAAATCATTTAAATATTACAGAGTCAACAAACGCTTATTTTGTACAGTCAAAGACTCTTAAATTTTACGACTTAGTTAATTTCAAAATGGCTCTAATTATGTTTAAAGTGCATAACCATATGTTTTGTTGCAGTACTCAGAGGCTGTTTGAAACTCGAGAGAGCCGTTATGAATTGAGAGGATTAGGTGTCTATAAAAGACCAAAAATACGAACTAATATAAAACAGCGTTGTGTTTCCGTCAGAGGTGTCAATTTGTGGAACAGTTATGATGAGGAATTAAGAATGTGTAGCTCGATTTCTATTTTCAAGAAAATGTTTAAATCCAAGGTACTTAAAGAATATATAGATTTGTTATGAGCGCCAAATGCTTGTTTGATTTAAACTCTAATGTAAAAGTTGCCTTGTTGAAATAGTTTCTGGATCGATTGTTGTTTTTTTGTTTTTGTTTTTTCTCTCTCTTTACCTCTTTTTTTGTTTTGGTAAAAAGGGTAGGCATAATAAGCCTAGGCTTCAGCCTACACCTTTTCGATTAGCACCCCTCATCACATGTACAGTAAGCACTTGTGTAGTTGTGTACATTTAGTAAATTTTACCTGTGGAGAAGGGGGGGGGGGGGGGTAAAATGCTGATCGAATAAACTGAACTGAACTGAACTGAACAACAGTTTATCTATTATGAATATAAAAAAATATATGGAAGATAAATGATGCCATTTTGAATTTAGTGAACTAAAAACAGAAGCAGTTGAGAAATTAATCAAATTAACATGCAATGACAAACAACCAGGAATTGATAATATAGATGATAAATTGGTTAGGACAGCAGGTAACTATATAGCAAACCCTATTTGTCACATAATGATCATCAGTTTGAAACTATCTTTCCACAGACCTGGAAAGAGGCAAAGGTAATTCCTTTGCCTAAAGATAAGAAAACATCATTTAGTGGCCCTAAAAGTCGTCCCATAAGCCTACTACCAGCAATAGGTAAGATATTTGAGAGGGCAATATTTGACCAAATACAAGAATATTTTTCTGTAAATAATTTGATGACAGATTTCCAGCAATGTTTATTAAATAATTCTTTCTTTTGTTTTAAGAACAAATTTTTGTTTTAGCATTCACACCCAATTAAATAGCCTACAGTTAAGAAAATCAAAAAGGGGCTGGAGCCGAGTGAGTGATCAATGACTAGTGTATGGGGGGTTCCACCAAAATAAGAAATCAGACAAAATCACCCAACATGTGGCACACACACAATGAAGGAAACCCGCTCCCAGGGCACAGCAGACGAGACAAGGGGGGACACCACCACCAGGACACCAGCAACTGAAAAGAGAAACAAACAAATCAACAAACAAGTAACAAAACAAAATGAATCAATTGAAAATGCAAGATTGTAACTATTAAGCAAGTGATTTAAACAATATATCAAACAAAAATATAAAAAGAAACAAACCAAAACAATTACTAAATTCTCAAACACTCATTACTTCACACATTCACTCATCCATCGGGGGACTAGGCCCAGTTAAACCACCCGGGCTAATAGAGCCACTCAAAGTGCACGTTCAGACAGTGCACGTTCAGACAGTCCACGCCAAG
>CM064901.1:45000-75000 GCA_030347415.2 Decapterus maruadsi
TTGGGCGTACGGTATTACATTAGTGTTTCGCTGATTTGCATATTAAAATTCATTTTCCAAGAAACTTGTAATACAAAAAATGTTACTTTTCATGTCTACTTTCATTGTGTAAAGTTGCACTGTGATAGGAGTAAAGGAAAAAAAAAAGCCCCATTGGGGTGTATTGTTGTCGGCACCATAGACTTTATACAGTAAATAATGATGCAAATTAAACATATTTCCCCAACTAGGATTTCTTAGGACTAATAGTATGTTGTTCTGGACACTTCATAGAAATGACCTATGGTGAAAAACATTCTATTACAATTTGTTCTATTTTTGAGTCCAAAATAAGCTAAATTGTCTGGACTATTGGTGAAATTATCTGAAGGAAATGAACTTTACATTTATTTCCTACCACTATTCATAAGGATTATTTACATCTAATATCAGGTTATTTTGTATTATATTATCCATCATTTCATTTAGTCCTTGCACACCCGTCATCTCTCACATGCACACAGAGATTTTGCAGTGAGGTTTGACTCTCACAAAGAGGAACTGAGAGAAACTTACAAAAAAACATTTTTTCTTTATTGATGGAAGAAGAGAGTGTAACAGTTCATCTGAACCTGATGCTTTTAAAAGCTGCAGAGCTGATTGTTAAAACCTGGAAGATTTCAGCGATGTCATCCTTGCATATCCACAGAGGAGGGGGGGGGGGGGTGCACTGTGAAGATGAAAACTAATAACCCTATATATTTGTTAATATCTGGAAGTAAAACAGTGTGTCTAAATGTTGAGCTTGCATCTCTGCCATGACCAGAACAAATCTTTAAATGTCTTAAAAACCTAGAACAGAGGAGTGGCTTTGGCACAAATACTGTAGAAATGGAAGAACATACAGTAAATGGTCCTTTAAAGACATGCACATACAAAAACACAAGCTTTTACACATTACGCATTCTCAAACTTCACTCGTCATGTGAAACTGTTTCTACGGGGCCGTCACAGGCACTCCAATGTCTTCTATAACGGCGTTGCCATGGTTAATAAAAGCTTGAGGTCTTAAAGGAATAATCTGCACAACTCATTGATCTTCAGTGTGATGGAATAATTCAAACATGTTTAAAATGATGCGATTCAGCCCGTTAAGCTTTGTTTTATTTGGTGGTGGGTGTCATTAAAATAAATCACAGGACTGGTTGACTTGAATCGTGTGTGTGTGTGTGTGTGTGTGTGTGTGTGTGTGTGTGTGTGTGTGTGTGTGTGTGTGTGTGTGTGTGTGAGTGAGTGTGTGTGTGTGTGTGTGTGTGTGTGTGTGTGTGTGTGTGTGTGTGTGTGTGTGTGTGTGTGTGTGTGTGTGTGTGTGTGAGTGTGTGTGTGTGTGTGTGTGTGTGTGTGTGTGTGTGTGTGTGTGTGTGTGTGTGTGTGTGTGTGTCTTCCTCCTTTTATCCAGTGCGTAGGATGATGTGGACGCCAGAGTCAGTAAAAACAGGACCGCTCATGTCTCCCACTTTCAGAGCAAAGGAGGCGTCTTCAAAAGGCTTCTGCATCTGACCTGGAACATAAACACAGATACGACGTGTTAAAGCCTCAACACACGTTTTCACATGTTTGTGCAATAAAATACAACATTTAAAAAAAAAATAATGCTTTTTTTTTTGCCTGAACCAACTGACCCTTTGATTTTCAGCCAATTAAAAAGACACCCTACAAGACATGACAAGACAAAAACAAACTACTATCTCTCAAGACTGTTTGACTTCACCAACCCTAGCCCCCTTCTTGTTTCTACTTCAGGCAACAACACATAAACTGTTCATTATAATTTATAAATTATTTCCTAAAACAGTTTGGAACTGTAGTTTTTGGACACAATATTTAAACATAAGTAATTTCTTACATTTTTATTTACTTTAAAATGCACATAGACATAAAGGTGATAATACAGAATAACTTTGGAGCTGCTTCTGGTGGGCAGACCTTGTGTTTTACTACTTTTATCATTAAAGGGATAGTTCAACATTTTGGCAAACTGGCCCATTGTGCTCATGGCAACCTATGCTCAGATGAGAACAAACAAAACACGTTGATCGACCCGTCCAATCAAACACAGATCCCTCCTGCCTCCCTCTCCCCTCCCCATCCTCCCTCCCAGCTCACGCACTCTGAATGAGCTCCAGGGCCTCGTCTTTAGACCATGTGATGTTCTGTTCCTGCCAGGAAGATGGACGACATGACTGGTTGTGCTTCACCAGGAGGTGAGAGCAGCGTTATTGAGCTTTAATTCTCATATTACATTATGACAAGTAATAAAAATTCATAAAAAATATCAAATGTGTCCAAATGCAATAAAAAGCAAGCTTAGATCTACCATCCCATGTTGATTCTGAGCCAACAAGTCACATGACCTGGGAGTTATTGAGCTTTAATTCTCATATTTACATTAAGACAGGTAATAAAAATTCATAAAATAATCAAATGTGTCCAAATGCAATAAAAAGTGGTGTGTGTCATAGAGCAAGCTTAGATCTACCATCCCATGTTGATTCTGAGCCAACAAGTCACATGACCTGGGAGTTATTGAGCTTTAATTCTCATTTTTACATTATGACAAGTAATAAAAATTCATTTAAAAAAAAGATCGAATGTTTCCAAATGCAATAAAAAGTGGTGTGTGTCATAGAACAAGGTTCCCTGCCAACAGAACGGTAGGGGAAACACTGGGTTAGGGCTTGACTGCTCTCAAACAAGGCGTGTTGCCCAATCAGAGCGCCTTGGTTGGCCATGGCCTGACGACTGTGGAGTCCATTGTGGCCAGTTTATACTGTTAAGCTTGCACTGTCAAGGAGAACAGGCTCAATTGTTCAGACAGACCCGTCGAGGAGGTTCAATTTATTGGTAGGTGAGGGGGGGTTAGTGGGGGTTAGTGGGGGAGGCCAGGAGCGGTGTGGTCCGAGGGCAGGATGGAAGTACTGGGACTGGAACAGAGAGAAACCCTGCATCTCCTGGCAGCACCCAAAACTGCTTATCATTTTTTTAAAGGCTGTTATTTTTACAAATTTTTTTTTATGAATTAGAAAGAAAAAGATCTGGGGCGTCGAGTGGTGCAGAAGTTCAGGCAGGCCCCCCGTGTATAACGGCTGCAGCCACGTAAAGCCCTTTGAGACAAACTGTTTGTAAAATGCATTATACAAATAAAATTGCCTTGCCCTTTCCTGCGTGTCATTCCCCGTCATTCCCCCACTCTCTGCCTCCCCATTTCCTGTCTCTCTCAACTGTTGCATCTGATAAAGACCTGAAAAGCCAAAAAAGAACATAGAGTTTAGTTTCACTGGTGTGACTGGTGTCTTGAGAAGTGATGTAATGTCTTTATGGTGGGCGGAGCCAGCCATTAATGACCAGATTGTCAGTGCTGATCATAACTTGGGAAGCTTTTGTTAATTATTGCTCAGGGAGCGGCCGACCATCAGATAAAAGACTGGGATTAAATTAATAAAGGCAGAATACAGAGTTTCAACCCGTGTTTCCAATACAGTGATCATGAATTAGCAGAAGGTTTTTAATCAGTGTTCTTTGTCAATATAATAAATAAATGAATTAAATCAGTTTAAACATTTCAAATGTTTGTGATACATTTTTTGTACGTTTTATCTAAATGTGTCAGAAACATTGAACTTCCTATGACATTTAAAATTCTGGAATCTTGTATTTGATTTTAATCAAACATCAATCAATATATTTCACGTCTTCTCTGCAGCTGAACTGTGTCACGTGCAGTCACTTCACTAACATTTACAGACACAAAGTCCACCCAACTGACTGATACCAGAGGTCAAAGGTCAAGGCAGGCACTGAAAATCTAATTCTGATGAAACGGCAGAAACAGAAGACACGAAGGAGAGGAGGAAGAGCTCCGACAGAGGGAAGAGGATTTTCAGGACGTGACAGAAAGAGGAAGAAAGATTTCGCAACAAGCTGACGGATACAGTTGAAGAGAAAAGTTGAAGAGAATTCAAAAACCAGATCCTGAGACAGACAAGTGAGGATCGTATGAATCAGGACGAAAAACTCTGTCGTCCTTGAGAAACACTGAAGGTAAAAACATTTGAATGACTTCAATTGATTTATTTCAGCATCGCTGTGTTCGGCTCCTTCATTAACTCTTGTTCTGCTGCTGCTTAATAACTTGACATCAGAGCAAAGCATGAAGCAGCAGCTGTTATTAGAACAGCACTGAGGTTTAGCCCATATGACCTGGACAACAACACATTCATAAAGAATATACTATGAGCAGTAATACATAATAAAGGTACTTTATTTGTCACATATACAGTTTGTACAGTGAGATTCTTTGTCTACATTAAACCCTGAGGAGCCACGACACAGGAGACAGGAGGGTGTCAGGTAAGGAAAGCACCATAGAAATGTAATCCATTATTATTATAAATGTGATCCATTATTATTATTATTATTAATCCAAGATCCAGATTCTGGTGTTAGACCTCTAAGTGGTCTGGCCTCTCCATACCCTGTTGTCTATGCATCATGAGTTTTGGGAGTTGTGGTCATGGTCTCATGTCTCATAGTGTTGCATTCCTCTTTGCTCCAGTCAGCGCTACACGTCACTGTTCACATCAACCATGCAAAATAATACAAATCCCAATGAAAACAAAAACACAAAAACAATCTATTAGTCAGTGATGATGCTGATGCCATCTTCTTCCTCTGAGCATCGACTCAGCTGCTTGGGGGGGCAGACTGTTTAACAGCAAGGCAAAAGGGGGGGGTAGTGGGTGGTGGTTGGTGGGTCCGACTCCCATGTCTTCATGTCTCCTCAGGACAAACAGGACAAGATGGCCGCCCACGCTCCCAAAGACAAGTGAGATTCTTCATGTTTTTGTAAATGTATCAGAAATGCTGATCACTATCGCGTCACTAACGTCTTTGATGTTTCATTTTCTGAAAGGTATTTCGGAGTGTGGTTAGTCTTCTTCCTGCTTGGTTTGGGAACGCTGCTGCCATGGAATTTCTTTATGACTGCGACCATGGTATGGAATCATATGTTAAAAGTAATTTTAACTGTGTTAAATGCTTGTATTTGTGTCAAAAGAACAAGAAATGAGTTAATTGTGTGGACGGGCTGATGTTGTGTTAAAACGGGTAAAAACAAGTGTAAAGACGGAGAAACTGATGCTTTGAGTCTGGTTAGTGGAAGCAGAGAAACCCATCCCGTGTCGTCTCTGTCTCTAGTACTTCACCAGCCGCCTGAAGGACCCGTCATTGGTCGATCCTTTAGCCAATCAGACGGAAGCGGCCGGTGAACATCGCAGTGTGTTGGAGGCTAAATTCAACAACGTGATGACGCTGTGCGCCATGTTGCCCCTGCTGCTCTTCACCTGCCTCAACTCCTTCCTGCACTCGCTGTGAGTTTACTGTGATATCACTTTAGCCCTGAAATGTTGATGGGGGCGGCGCCGTAGCGCCCCCTATTGACCGGCCGCCACTGATTATATATATTATGATATTGTCTTCTGTCAGAGTGTCTCAGCGTCTCCGTGTCATGGGAAGTCTCTTCATCATCATGTTCGTCTTCATCGTCACGGCAGCGTTGGTCAAAGTTCCTCTGGAGCCTCTGCCCTTCTTCTCCGTTACCATGGTGAAGATAGTCATCATCAACTGTGAGTCTGTTTGTTGACTTGTTTGTTTGTTTGTTTGTCTGTTGACCTGTTTGTTTGTCTGTTTGTTGACCTGTTTGTTTGTCTATTTGTTGACCCGTTTGTTTGTTTGTTTGTCTGTTTGTCTGTTGACCTATTTGTTGACCTGTTTGTTTGTCTGTTAGTTTGTTGACCTGTTTGTTTGTTTGTTTGTTGACCTGTTTGTTTGTCTGTTTGTTTGTTGAGGTGTTTGTCTGTTTGTTGACCTGTTTGTTTGTCCTTTTGTTTGTTGACCTGTTTGTCGGTTTGTTTGCTTGTTTGTTTGTTGACCTGTTTGTTTGTCTGTTAGTTTGTTGACCTGTTTGTTTGTTTGTTTGTTGACCTGTTTGTTTGTCTGTTTGTTTGTTGAGGTGTTTGTCTGTTTGTTGACCTGTTTGTTTGTCCTTTTGTTTGTTGACCTGTTTGTCGGTTTGTTTGCTTGTTTGTTTGTTGACCTGTTTGTCTGTTTGCTTGTTTGTTGACCTGTTTGTCTGTTTGCTTGTTTGTTTGTTGCCCTGTTTGTTTGCTTGTTTGTTTATTGACCTGTTTGTTGACCTGTTTGTCTGTTTGCTTGTTTGTTTGTTGACCTGTTTGTCTGTTTGCTTGTTTGTTTGTTGACCTGTTTGTTTGCTTGTTTGTTTGTTGACCTGTTTGTTTGTCTGTCTGTTGACCTGTTTGTTTGTTTGTTGACCTGTTTGTTTGTCTGTTTGTTTGTTGACCTGTTTGTCTGTTTGCTTGTTTGTTTGTTGACCTGTTTGTTTGTTTGTTGACCTGTTTGTCTGTTTGCTCGTTTGTTTGTTGACCTGTTTGTCTGTTTGCTTGTTTGTTTGTTGACCTGTTTGTTTGTTTGTTTGTCGACCTGTTTGTCTGTTTGCTTGTTAGTTTGTTGACCTGTTTGTTTGCTTGTTATTTTGTTGACCTGTTTGTTTGCTTGTTTGTTTTTTGACCTGTTTGCTCGTTTGTTTGTTTGTTGACCTGTTTGTTTGTTTGTCGACCTGTTTGTCTGTTTGCTTGTTAGTTTGTTGACCTGTTTGTTTGTTTGTTGACCTGTTTGTTTGCTTGTTTGTTTGTTGACCTGTTTGTTTGTTTGTCGACCTGTTTGTCTGTTTGCTTGTTAGTTTGTTGACCTGTTTGTTTGCTTGTTTGTTTGTTGACCTGTTTGTTGACCTGTTTGTTTGTTCCCAGCCTTCGGGGCCGTGCTGCAGGGAAGTCTGTTTGGGATGGCTGGGCTGCTTCCGGCTTCGTACACCACTCCCATCATGAGCGGCCAGGGACTCGCCGGGACCTTCGCTGCCTTCGCCATGATCTGCGCCATCGCAAGTCTGATCAATAACTTCATGATAATTCACCAATATGTGATCAATAACTTCACTATAGGGGCGGTGCGTGGCACAAAACCATTAATAAAATAAAAACAATAGGCAAGCAAACAAACCAAATGAATTAGTCCATGACAGTCACCATGGTTACATGTCAGTCCACCTCCACCTTCATTCCCATGCCAGCTCCAAAAACAGCCCATAATGATCAGTGTACACAGATGTATTTTAGCTGTAAAGAATAGTCTTAAAGACATTCCACATTTCTCATTATATTTACCAAGATCATGTGTTAAACTATAGGATATCCTATAGCTACCCAGCTATAGGATATCCTATATCCATCATCCAGCTATAGAGTATCCTATATCCATCATCCAGCTATAGGGTATCCTATAGCCATCATCCAGCTATAGGGTATCCTATATCCATCATCCAGCTATAGAGTATCCTATATCCATCATCCAGCTGTAGGATATCCTATATCTATCCAGCTATAGGGTATCCTATATCCATCATCCAGCTATAGGGTATCCTATATCCATCATCCAGCTATAGAGTATCCTATATCCATCATCCAGCTATAGAGTATCCTATATCCATCATCCAGCTATAGGGTATCCTATATCCATCATCCAGCTATAGAGTATCCTATATCCATCCAGCTATAGGGTATCCTATATCCATCCAGCTATAGGGTATCCTATATCCATCCAGCTATAGAGTATCCTATATCCATCCAGCTATAGGGTATCCTATATCCATCATTCAGCTATAGGGTATCCTATATCCATCATCCAGCTATAGGGTATCCTATATCCATCATCCAGCTATAGAGTATCCTATATCCATCATCCAGCTATAGGGTATCCTATATCCATCATCCAGCTATAGAGTATCCTATATCCATCATCCAGCTATAGGGTATCCTATATCCATCATCCAGCTATAGAGTATCCTATATCCATCCAGCTATAGGGTATCCTATATCCATCCAGCTATAGGGTATCCTATATCCATCATCCAGCTATAGGGTATCCTATATCCATCATCCAGCTATAGAGTATCCTATATCCATCATCCAGCTATAGGGTATCCTATATCCATCATCCAGCTATAGAGTATCCTATATCCATCCAGCTATAGGGTATCCTATATCCATCCAGCTATAGAGTATCCTATATCCATCATCCAGCTATAGAGTATCCTATATCCATCCAGCTATAGAGTATCCTATATCCATCATCCAGCTATAGAGTATCCTATATCCATCCAGCTATAGGGTATCCTATATCCATCCAGCTATAGAGTATCCTATATCCATCATCCAGCTATAGAGTATCCTATATCCATCCAGCTATAGAGTATCCTATATCCATCCAGCTATAGGGTATCCTATATCCATCCAGCTATAGAGTATCCTATATCCATCATTCAGCTATAGGGTATCCTATATCCATCCAGCTATAGGGTATCCTATATCCATCATTCAGCTATAGGGTATCCTATATCCATCCAGCTATAGGGTATCCTATATCCATCATCCAGCTATAGGGTATCCTATATCCATCATCCAGCTATAGAGTATCCTATATCCATCATCCAGCTGTAGGATATCCTATATCCATCATCCAGCTATAGGGTATCCTATATCCATCATCCAGCTATAGGGTATCCTATATCCATCATCCAGCTATAGAGTATCCTATATCCATCATCCAGCTATAGAGTATCCTATATCCATCCAGCTATAGGGTATCCTATATCCATCCAGCTATAGAGTATCCTATATCCATCCAGCTATAGGGTATCCTATATCCATCCAGCTATAGGGTATCCTATATCCATCATCCAGCTATAGAGTATCCTATATCCATCATTCAGCTATAGGGTATCCTATATCCATCCAGCTATAGGGTATCCTATATCCATCCAGCTATAGAGTATCCTATATCCATCCAGCTATAGGGTATCCTATATCCATCATCCAGCTATAGAGTATCCTATATCCATCATCCAGCTATAGAGTATCCTATATCCATCCAGCTATAGGGTATCCTATATCCATCCAGCTATAGAGTATCCTATATCCATCCAGCTATAGGGTATCCTATATCCATCATCCAGCTATAGAGTATCCTATATCCATCATTCAGCTATAGGGTATCCTATATCCATCCAGCTATAGGGTATCCTATATCCATCATCCAGCTATAGAGTATCCTATATCCATCCAGCTATAGAGTATCCTATATCCATCATCCAACTATAGAGTATCCTATATCCATCATCCAGCTATAGAGTATCCTATATCCATCCAGCTCCGTAGCCTAACTCGTATCGTCTCCTCTCCAGGTGGATCTGAACTCCATGATGCAGCGTTCGGTTACTTCATCACAGCTTGTGCTGTGATTTTCCTGTCGCTTCTCTCCTACGTCCTGCTGCCTAAACTGGTAACACTCCCCCCCCCGCCCCCCCCCAGCCACACACACACAGAGTCATGTGACCTTTCATTCCAGTGGTGGTTTTTTATTCTTGTATTTTCAGGAGTTTTATCAGTTTTATCAAAACAGAAACAGGAAACAGGAACAAGACGAAGGAAACGCAGTGGATCTGATGAACGCAGGTACAAAATACCCTACACCTCTACCTGTACTGCTGGTATCTGTACCTGTACCTGTACTACTGGTACCTCTACCTCTACCTGCACACACTAAAAACTGTTGGGTTGAAAAATAACCCAACCTTAACCCAACTGCTGATCAACATAGGGACAGAACACGCGCTGGGTTGTTTCGACCCAAGTGTTGGGTTCCCCCGTTTAACCCAGAAAGTTGGGTTATTCATTTGACCCAACTAGTGAGTTAAATTAACTCTATTGCTGGGTTAAAATGTTATATCCTGCCCCATTGCCCTGCTACTTTTACTTTTTTAATTGATAATATTAATAATAAATATTATAAATAATTGAGGGGTTTTTAACGTGAGCCGAATTATCCGCAGACGTCTCCTCTTCTCCACAATACACAGACCCGGTGATTAACACCCGATACAACGTGAAATAACGCAGTTTGAAGTGAAAACTCACCGTTTCTCCAACGCCGTTCGGCAGACAGCTGGGCTTCACGGAGGGGCTGCGAGTCCGCTCTGTTTGTTTCTCTGGTAAAACAAATAAATAAATAAATAGAAAAAAAGAAGAAACACTGATTAAAACATAAAAGATAACAATACAGTAATATTGTACAGTCGGTTTAAAACATTGTGTCCTCCCTCTTAAAGTAATGTTAACGTTACCTTGATTGATCACCCTCAGTTACTCCTGGGTTTAGAACGTCTCTGCTGTAAGGAGCTCGTTAACTGTAGCTAGCCTTAGCTACTGCTAACAACAGCTAGCTGCCAGCTACTGTTATAAATAGATAAAAATGTCCAATGGCACATTACAGCCAGATGAACAATAAACCCGGAGACCACTGCATATTAAATTGCAAAATTCAAAAAGGCTAATGTTATAGAATTGTAAGTTGGCTAACGTTGGCTAGCATCTAAGAAAATCTAACTTCCCCAACTGTTAATAAATGTCACAGAAAAAACAACAACATTAACCCCCCTTTTGATCCAAGAGTGTGAAATGATATAGAGATCATGCTATTACCACAACCGATCAAGACTATAGGAAAATTATTATTTATATTAACCTACCAGAAAATCCTGATGTGTCTGGTCCAACTGCTCACAGAAAGATCCAGAAAGTTCGACAAAGAATGAGCGGGAAACTGAAGAATGACCCAGCAGTTGGGTCAAAGTAACCCAACCGGGTGTTTAGATAGAAATTAACCCCCACAACCCATTTACCCAGCATGAAACAACCCAACTGTGTGTTTACAGTACCCAAAACAACCCAGAATTTTGACCCAGCATGAATAACCCAGCAATGTGTTTACAGAAATAACCCAGCATTTTTTGTACTGCTGGTACCTCTACCTCTACCTGTACTACCTGTACCTGTATCTGTAGTTGTACATACCTGTACCCGTACTTGTACTTGTACCAGTGAGACTAACCCTCCTCGTCTCCTCCAGAGAGCAATGACGACGCTCCGGATCAAACCAAACATTCCAACGTGTCCATGGTGAAAATATTTAAGAAGGTCAGAGGCTCCAGAATGTTTAGGCTGCAAGACTAAACTAATCAATAACCTACTAATCAATAACCAACTGATCAATAACCTACTAATCAATAACCAACTATTCAATAACCGAATAATCATTAACCAATTAAACAACAGACTAATAAGTAACCAACTAATCAATAACCAACTAATAAATAACCAAGTAATCAATAACTGACTATTCAATAACCAACTAAAATCAATAACCAACTAAACAATAACCAACTAATCAATAACCAACTAATCAATAACCAACTAAACAATAACCAACTAATCAATAACCAACTAAACAATAACAGACTATTCAATAACCAACTAATCAATAACCAACTAATCAATAACCAACTAATCAATAACCAACTAATCAATAACGTTGTAATAACTGGATGACCAACTAATTTAACCAACTAATGATAATGTCATTCCTGTTCAATAACCTTCAATAACCAACTCCAGATCTGGCCGTTGGCTCTTTCCGTCTGTTTCACCTTCAATAACCGTCAATCATCGGCTAACAGACTAATTCAATAACCAACAATCAATAACCAACGTCCAATCAACGCTAATCAATCACGATGGCGGCTCCTAACCAATCCCTAAAATTTACTGCTCTTCAATAACCAACTAATCCTCAATAACCAACTAATCAATAACCAACCAATCCTCCTAATCCAATAACCAACTAATCAATAACCTAAACCTCCTATTCAATAACCAACCAATAACCAACTAATCAATAACCTAACAATCCTGGTTCTTCAATAACCAACTAATCAATAACAGATAAACAATAACCAACTAATTAACTCCTGTTTCCTGTTTCCTGCTCTTCAACCTGTGCCAACTGGACAATAACCAACTAAACAATAACGGCTAATCTGGATGTGGGTGAGTTTCATACCAAACATCCACCACAGCATCCGCTGTCTCCACCCGCCTCATCCCTCTGTCTCCACCCGCCTCATCCCTCTGTCTCCACCCGCCTCATCCCTCTGTCTCCACCTGTCTCATCCCTCTATCTCCACCTGTCTCATCCCTCTATCTCCACCTGTCTCATCCCTCTATCTCCACCTGTCTCATCCCTCTATCTCCACCCGCCTCATCCCTCTGTCTCCACCCGTCTCATCCCTGTCTCCACCCGCCTCATCCCTCTGTCTCCACCCGTCTCATCCCTGTCTCCACCCGTCTCATTCCTGTCTCCACCCGTCTCATCCCTCTGTCTCCACCCGTCTCATCCCTCTGTCTCCACCCGCCTCATCCCTCTGTCTCCACCCGTCTCATCCCTCTGTCTCCACCCGCCTCATCCCTGTCTCCACCCGTCTCATTCCTGTCTCCACCCGTCTCATCCCTCTGTCTCCACCCGTCTCATTCCTGTCTCCACCCGTCTCATCCCTCTGTCTCCACCCGTCTCATCCCTCTGTCTCCACCCGTCTCATTCCTGTCTCCACCCGTCTCATCCCTGTCTCCACCCGTCTCATTCCTGTCTCCACCCGTCTCATCCCTCTGTCTCCACCCGCCTCATCCCTCTGTCTCCACCCGTCTCATTCCTGTCTCCACCCGTCTCATTCCTGTCTCCACCCGTCTCATCCCTCTGTCTCCACCCGTCTCATTCCTGTCTCCACCCGTCTCATTCCTGTCTCCACCCGTCTCATCCCTCTGTCTCCACCCGCCTCATCCCTGTCTCCACCCGTCTCATCCCTGTCTCCACCCGTCTCATCCCTGTCTCCACCCGTCTCATCCCTCTGTCTCCACCCGTCTCATTCCTGTCTCCACCCGTCTCATCCCTCTGTCTCCACCCGTCTCATCCCTGTCTCCACCCGTCTCATCCCTCTGTCTCCACCCGTCTCATCCCTCTGTCTCCACCCGTCTCATCCCTCCACCCTCCATCCCTCTGTCTCCACCCGCCTCATCCCTCTGTCTCCACCCGTCTCACCCCCCTGTCTCCACCCGTCTCATTCCTGTCTCCACCCGTCTCATTCCTGTCTCCACCCGTCTCACCCCCCTGTCTCCACCCGTCTCATTCCTGTCTCCACCCGTCTCATTCCTGTCTCCACCCGTCTCATCCCTCTGTCTCCACCCGCCTCATCCCTGTCTCCACCCGTCTCATCCCTGTCTCCACCCGTCTCATCCCTGTCTCCACCCTCATCCCTCTCATCCCTCTGTCTCCACCCGTCTCATTCCTGTCTCCACCCGTCTCATCCCTCTGTCTCCACCCGTCTCATCCCTCTGTCTCCACCCGTCTCATCCCTCTGTCTCCACCCGTCTCATCCCTCTGTCTCCACCCGCCTCATCCCTCTGTCTCCACCCGTCTCATCCCTCTGTCTCCACCCGTCTCATCCCTCTGTCTCCACCCGTCTCATTCCTGTCTCCACCCGTCTCATCCCTCTGTCTCCACCCGTCTCATCCCTCTGTCTCCACCCGTCTCATCCCTCTGTCTCCACCCGTCTCATCCCTCTGTCTCCACCCGTCTCATCCCTCTGTCTCCACCCGTCTCATCCCTCTGTCTCCACCCGTCTCATCCCTGTCTCCACCCGCCTCATCCCTCTGTCTCCACCCGTCTCATCCCTCTGTCTCCACCCGTCTCATCCCTCTGTCTCCACCCGTCTCATCCCTCTGTCTCCACCCGTCTCATCCCCCTGTCTCCACCCGTCTCACCCCCCTGTCTCCACCCGTCTCATCCCTCTGTCTCCACCCGCCTCATCCCTCTGTCTCCACCCGTCTCATCCCTCTGTCTCCACCCGTCTCATTCCTGTCTCCACCCGTCTCATTCCTGTCTCCACCCGTCTCATCCCTCTGTCTCCACCCGCCTCATCCCTCTGTCTCCACCCGCCTCATCCCTCTGTCTCCACCCGTCTCATCCCTCTGTCTCCACCCGTCTCATCCCTCTGTCTCCACCCGTCTCATCCCTCTGTCTCCACCCGCCTCATCCCTCTGTCTCCACCCGCCTCATCCCTCTGTCTCCACCCGTCTCATCCCTGTCTCCACCCGTCTCATTCCTGTCTCCACCCGTCTCATCCCTCTGTCTCCACCCGTCTCATCCCTCTGTCTCCACCCGTCTCATTCCTGTCTCCACCCGTCTCATCCCTCTGTCTCCACCCGTCTCGTCCCTCTGTCTCCACCCGTCTCACCCCCCTGTCTCCACCCGTCTCATCCCTCTGTCTCCACCCGTCTCATCCTCTGTCTCCACCTGTCTCATCCCTCTGTCTCCACCCGTCTCGTCCCTCTGTCTCCACCCGTCTCACCCCCCTGTCTCCACCCGTCTCATCCCTCTGTCTCCACCCGTCTCATCCTCTGTCTCCACCCATCTCATCCCTCTGTCTCCACCCATCTCATCCTCTGTCTCCACCTGTCTCATCCCTCTGTCTCCACCCGTCTCATCCCCCTGTCTCCACCCGTCTCATTCCTGTCTCCACCCGTCTCATCCCTCTGTCTCCACCCGTCTCATCCCCCTGTCTCCACCCGTCTCATTCCTGTCTCCACCCGTCTCATTCCTGTCTCCACCCGTCTCATTCCTGTCTCCACCCGTCTCATCCCTCTGTCTCCACCCGTCTCATCCGTCCTAATGTACTACTACTACTAGTATCAGCTGTAGTGAGACTCTGTCTCCACCTGTCTCATCCCTCTGTCTCCACCCGTCTCATCCCCCTGTCTCCACCCGTCTCATTCCTGTCTCCACCCGTCTCATTCCTGTCTCCACCCGTCTCATCCCTCTGTCTCCACCCGTCTCACCCCCCTGTCTCCACCCGTCTCCAGCCTCAGAAGGACAGTAAGCTCCTCCCAGTCTTCGTCGTGTCCCGTCTGGTCTTCGTCCCCGTCTTCATGCTGTGTAACGTCCAGCCTCGTCTCCACCTTCCCGTCTTCTTCCACCACGACGGCGTCTTCATCGCCTTCATGATCGTCTTCGCCTTCAGCAACGGCTTCCTGGCCAGTCTGTGTATGTGCTACGGCCCCAAGTAAGTACTACTACTACTACTACAACATAGTACTACTACTACTACATACTGCCAGTCTGTGTATGTGCTACGGCCCCAAGTAAGTACTACTACTACTACTACAACATAGTACTACTACTACTACTACATACTGCCAGTCTGTGTATGTGCTACGGCCCCAAGTAAGTACTACTACTACTACTACAACATAGTACTACTACTACTACATACTGCCAGTCTGTGTATGTGCTACGGCCCCAAGTAAGTACTACTACTACTACTACAACATAGTACTACTACTACTACATACTGCCAGTAGTCTGTAATGTATACTACTACTACTAGTAGTATCTACTAATGTACTACTACTACTACTACTACTACTACTACTACTAGTATCAGCTGTAGTGAGACATGGCTAAGTAAGTACTACTACTACTACTACAACATAGTACTACTACTACTACATACTGCCAGTCTGTGTATGTGCTACTACTACCAAGTAAGTACTACTACTACTACTACAACATAGTACTACTACTACTACATACTGCCAGTCTGTGTATGTGTAGTGAGACATGGCTAATGTACTACTACTACTACTACTACTACTACTACTACTAGTACTAGCTGTAGTGAGACATACTACAACTACTACTACTACTACTACTACTACTACTACTACTAGTATCAGCTGTAGTGAGACATGGCTACTACTAGTACTACTACTACTACATACTGCCAGTCTGTGTATGTGCTACGGCCCCAAGTAAGTACTACTACTACTACTACAACATAGTACTACTACTACTACATACTGCCAGTCTGTGTATGTGCTACGGCCCCAAGTAAGTACTACTACTACTACTACAACATACTAGTACTACTACTACTACATACTGCCAGTCTGTGTATGTGCTACGGCCCAAAGTAAGTACTACTACTTCATACTACTACTACTACTACTACTACTACTACTACTACTACTACTACTACATGGCAAAGAAGCCTCTCCCTAAATAAAAATAAAAGGTTTGGCGCCAGACGGCAGAATAGCCAATTACTTCATTAGTCGGGTGCAAATATGACTTGACCCTAAAATCATTCCACCAAAAGGTTTCTCAGTAGTTTTTTATAGTATTAGATCCTTAATAACAAACTAAAAGTTGACCAAGGTTTGACACTAGAAAGGTGTCATTTTCTAGATGGCGTCCTAATGTAAATGTAATACTACTACTACTACTACTACATACTAAGGGAAACCACAGACTGGATGATACTGATTATTAAAGGTTATAGCTACAACTTTTTCATCAAAAGGAAACATTTTTCAAAAATAATGCATCCACAGAACGTCTAGAGGGGTGCAGAATAAAAGTATTCATTTTACTGAATTTAAAAAAAAATAATATACAGTATAAATAATTATTTAGTACATTTTGTCGGGTCCGAAATATATAAATATTTACATCTGGTCGCTTGGCAACTTCGACATGGAATCAAACTATTACGTACTACTACTACTACTACTACTACTACTACTACTACTAGTATCAGCTGTAGTGAGACATGGCTAATGTACTACTACTACTACTACTACTACTAGTAGTATCAGCTGTAGTGAGACATGGCTAATGTACTACTACTACTACTACTACTACTACTACTACTACTAGTATCAGCTGTAGTGAGACATGGCTAATGTACTACTACTACTACTACTACTACTACTACTAGTATCAGCTGTAGTAGTACTACTACTACTACTACTACTACTACTACTAGTAGTATCAGCTGTAGTGAGACATGGCTAATGTACTACTACTACTACTACTACTACTAGTAGTTTCAGCTGTAGTGAGACATGGCTAATGTACTACTACTACTACTACTACTACTACTAGTATTAGCTGTAGTGAGACATGGCTAATGTACTACTACTACTACTACTACTACTACTACTACTACTACTACTACTAGTAGTAGTATTAGCTGTAGTGAGACATGGCTAACGTCAGCGTGTTGCTCCACAGGAACGTCTCTCCTCATGAAGCGGAGACCGCCGGCGCCGTCATGGCCTTCTTCCTGTCCCTGGGTCTGGCTCTAGGAGCCGCCGTGTCCTTCCTCTTCAGAGCGCTGGTCTGACTGGGAACACTGGGAATCCTGGGAATCCTGGGAACACTGGGAATCCTGGGAACACTGGGTTGTGACTCATCTGACGACTGACGATATTGAACCTTCACATGAACTCATTCATAAACTGTTTGATGATGAAGATGATGAAGTCACGCAGCTTTTGCACACACACACACACATTCACTTTATAGTAAAAATATCAACCAATCATCAGTCGTTGTTTTTATCACTCACAGTTTAATATGACAGTTTTGAAATAAATTTAATGGACCAATCAGAGGAGAGGGTGGGGCCACGGACCAATCAGAGGAGAGGGTGGGGCCACGGACCAATCAGAGGAGACAGTGGGGCCACAGACCAATCAGAGGAGAGGGTCATGGACCAATCACAGGAGAGGGTGGGGCCATAGTGAACACAGGTGAGTTTGTAGGTCAGAGGTCACTCAGCTTTGGTCCTTTTCACAGCCCCTGGTAACCGGTCCTGTAGCCTAGCAACAAACACGACAGGTGTAAACAAACACGACAGGTGTAAACAAACACAACAAACATCCCTGATAAATCAGTGAACTCACTTATTCAGCGTTTCCTCCAGTCGGCAGCGAATCAGGTCGATGTTCTGATCGATCTTTGTCTGCAAACACACAAACACACACACACACACACACACACACACACACACACACACACACACACACACACACACACAGTATAAATGAAAGCCTGATCCCAGATCAGTTCCTGAGCTTCCTGCCTCGTGACCTCGTGACCTCGTGACCTCGTTCCGTACCTTGTTCTTCTGGTAGACCAGCGGAGTGGTGAAGAAGATGACGTCAGCTGCAGAGACACGACTTCATTAGTGAGAGTCCAAGTCAAACACAGGAACAACCGCTAACCGCTAACTGCTAACAGTTAACCGTTAACCGTTAAGCCCTCGATATACTTGCTGTAAAGTACGCGTACGCGAACGCATCATGGCTGCCACGCGTATCCTGCGTCGGTTTGATGCGTCGTCTCGCATTGTGACGCGACGCAAGGTACGCGTGGAATATACTTCTGCGTCGCGTTCACGTAGTTAACAGCAAGTATATCGAGGGCTTTAGCCGTTAACCGTTAACAGTTAACCGTTAGCCGTTAACAGTTAGCCGTTAACAGCTAACCGTTAGCCGTTAACAGCTAACAGTTAGCCGTTAACAGTTAACCGTTAACAGTTAACCGTTAGCCGTTAACAGTTAGCCGTTAACAGTTAACAGTTAGCCGTTAACAGTTAACAGTTAGCCGTTAACAGTTAACAGTTAGCCGTTAACAGTTAGCCGTTAACAGTTAACCGTTAGCCGTTAACAGTTAGCCGTTAACAGTTAACAGTTAGCCGTTAACAGTTAGCCGTTAACAGTTAGCCGTTAACAGTTAGCCGTTAACAGTTAACCGTTAACAGTTAGCCGTTAACAGTTAGCCGTTAACAGTTAACCGTTAGCCGTTAACAGTTAGCCGTTAACAGTTAACCGTTAGCCGTTAACAGTTAGCCGTTAACAGTTAACCGTTAGCCGTTAACAGTTAGCCGTTAACAGTTAACAGTTAGCCGTTAACAGTTAACCGTTAGCCGTTAACAGTTAGCCGTTAACAGTTAGCCGTTAACAGTTAGCCGTTAACAGATAACAGTTAACCGTCAGCCGTTAAGCGTTCTCACCCAGGATCAGGATGGTGACTCCATTAAACACGGCTCCAACATACGTCATCACCCACATGACGGCGGCCAACTGGAAACCAGAGAAGGTTCAGAGGGTTAGAGAAGACACACACACACACACACGGTGTTTATATATAAACTAGCCTTAGCCGCCATGCTAACCTTAGCCACCATGCTAATCTTAGCCACCATGCTAACCTTAGCCGCCATGCTAGCCTTAGCCACCATGCTAACCCTTCAGTATGAATCTGACCTTCAGAGAGTCGACCAGGTCTTCAACCAGCAGCAGCCTCCTGGTCTGACTGCTGAACCAGTTCAGGTGGATCAAAGACTGGTCAGCGAGCTGGCGGACGGACTCTGAAGACACCGAGATGTCCCTCTCCAGCAGAGACCTGAGAGAGGACAGAGAAGATCAGCAGATGGACTCTGAAGACACAGAGACAAACTGTAACTAGTAAACAGTTACACAACTCCTAGGGTCGGTGTAAATATTTAGTAAACACTTACTGTGCGTACAAAAAGCTTCGCTCGGGGGGGGGGGGCGTCGGAGCAGACCGCTCCCAAAACGACAAATATTATCAGCTGCTTTGGCCGCTCGTCACGTGACTGGCGTCAAACTTCGATCGCACTGGTCATTGGGAGCCGAAATACAAAAAAAAAAAAAAAAAAAAGGCAGCCGGCGGACTTCTCTATTCTGCCAGGTCGCCGCCGGTTGCCGCCAGTTGCCGCTGAGCCGCGCCATAGCTAATTACCATAAAGTTGACCAGGGCTCAACTTCTCGCCTGGTGATGCTTTGGAAGCTTTGGAAGCTTTAGACGCTTTGGAAGCGCGGCGACGCCTGTTGACACTTTGGACGCTCGGTGTCGCCGGCTCTGATTGAAAATGAATTGACTTCCGGCGTTTATGACGCTTTGGAAGCTTTTGATGTGAACGAACAGTTAGTCATCACTATCGCCACGGGATTCCTAGTCAAACTGCTGCAACACGTTCATTTAGTAAATTAGTAAATCTTGATTTAGGAAAAACACGTTCACTAAGGTTAGTGAACACTAGTGAGAGCTGGTGAAGGTTAGTGAACACTAGTGAGAGCTGGTGAAGGTTAGTGAACACTAGTGAGAGCTGATGAAGGTTAGTGAACACTAGTGAGAGCTGATGAAGGTTAGTGAACGCTAGTGAGAGCTGATGAAGGTTAGTGAACACTAGTGAGAGCTGGTGAAGGTTAGTGAACACTAGTGAGAGCTGGTGAAGGTTAGTGAACACTAGTGAGAGCTGGTGAAGGTTAGTGAACACTAGTGAGAGCTGATGAAGGTTAGTGAACACTAGTGAGAGCTGATGAAGGTTAGTGAACGCTAGTGAGAGCTGATGAAGGTTAGTGAACGCTAGTGAGAGCTGATGAAGGTTAGTGAACACTAGTGAGAGCTGATGAAGGTTAGTGAACACTAGTGAGAGCTGGAGAAGGTTAGTGAACACTAGTGAGAGCTGGTGAAGGTTAGTGAACACTAGTGAGAGCTGATGAAGGTTAGTGAACACTAGTGAGAGCTGATGAAGGTTAGTGAACACTAGTGAGAGCTGGAGAAGGTTAGTGAACACTAGTGAGAGCTGATGAAGGTTAAACACTAGTTAGAGCTGGTGAAGGTTAGTGAACACTAGTGAGAACTGGTGAAGGTTAGTGAACACTAGTGAGAACTGATGAAGGTTAGTGAACACTAGTGAGAGCTGATGAAGGTTAGTGAACGCTAGTGAGAGCTGATGAAGGTTAGTGAACACTAGTGAGAGCTGGTGAAGGTTAGTGAACACTAGTGAGAGCTGGTGAAGGTTAGTGAACACTAGTGAGAGCTGGTGAAGGTTAGTGAACACTAGTGAGAGCTGGTGAAGGTTAGTGAACACTAGGGTTAGTGAACACTGAAGCTGGTGAAGGTTAGTGAACACTAGTGAGCTGGTGAGGTGGTGAAGGTTAGTGAACACTAGTGAGAGCTGGTGAAGGTTAGTGAACACTAGTGAGAGCTGGTGAAGGTTAGTGAACACTAGTGAGAGCTGATGAAGGTTAGTGAACACTAGTGAGAGCTGGTGAAGGTTAGTGAACACTAGTGAGAGCTGATGAAGGTTAGTGAACACTAGTGAGAGCTGGTGAAGGTTAGTGAACACTAGTGAGAGCTGATGAAGGTTAGTGAACACTAGTGAGAGCTGGTGAAGGTTAGTGAACACTAGTGAGAGCTGGTGAAGGTTAGTGAACACTAGTTAGAGCTGGTGAAGGTTAGTGAACACTAGTGAGAGCTGGTGAAGGTTAGTGAACACTAGTGAGAGCTGATGAAGGTTAGTGAACACTAGTGAGAGCTGGTGAAGGTTAGTGAACACTAGTGAGAGCTGGTGAAGGTTAGTGAACAGTAGTTAGAGCTGGTGAAGGTTAGTGAACACTAGTGAGAGCTGATGAAGGTTAGTGAACACTAGTGAGAGCTGGTGAAGGTTAGTGAACACTAGTGAGAGCTGGTGAAGGTTAGTGAACACTAGTGAGAACTGGTGAAGGTTAGTGAACACTAGTGAGAGCTGGTGAAGGTTAGTGAACAGTAGTTAGAGCTGGTGAAGGTTAGTGAACACTAGTGAGAGCTGATGAAGGTTAGTGAACACTAGTGAGAGCTGGTGAAGGTTAGTGAACACTAGTGAGAGCTGGTGAAGGTTAGTGAACACTAGTGAGAGCTGGTGAAGGTTAGTGAACACTAGTGAGAGCTGATGAAGGTTAGTGAACACTAGTGAGAACTGGTGAAGGTTAGTGAACACTAGTGAGAACTGATGAAGGTTAGTGAACACTAGTGAGAGCTGATGAAGGTTAGTGAACACTAGTGAGAACTGATGAAGGTTAGTGAACACTAGTGAGAACTGGTGAAGGTTAGTGAACACTAGTGAGAACTGATGAAGGTTAGTGAACACTAGTGAGAACTGGTGAAGGTTAGTGAACACTAGTGAGAGCTGGTGCAACTGGAACCAGGAGATGATCAGTAAACAAGGCTACCGCTTCTGTTAGCGGCCAACATGGAGGAAGGCCTTTAAAAGGGTTAGACCCGGTCCAGACTCAGACCAGGTCCAGGCTCAGACCCGGTCCAGACTCAGACCAGGTCCAGACTCAGACCAGGTCCAGACTCAGACCAGGTCCAGACTCAGACCAGGTCCAGGCTCAGACCCGGTCCAGACTCAGACCAGGTCCAGACTCAGACCAGGTCCAGACTCAGACCAGGTCCAGACTCAGACCAAGACCAGGTCCAGACTCAGACCAGGTCCAGGCTCAGACCCGGTCCAGACTCAGACCCGGTCCAGGCTCAGACCTGGTCCAGGTTGGTAGGTGTGTTACCTGAATGGATGACCTTCATCAGACTTCTGGATGGCCTGGATCACAGACTTATAAACCCTGCAGACAGGAAGCAGACCACTGTTACGGTGATGTCATTATGATGTCATCACCCTGCAGACAGGAAGCAGACCACTGTTACAGTGATGTCATCATGATGTCATCATGTTGTCATGGCACTCTGATGAGGTCACCCTGCGCTGTGATTGGTTGTTACCTGAAGGTGATGGTGACACAGAGACACGCCAGCAGTAGGTAGGACACCACGCTGATGACTGACAGCGTTGCCACGGAGACGAGAACCAGCAGGGACAGGCCGAACGCCGCCGCCGACTTCTTGGGCTGTTTCCAGTGGACGAGCTGTAAGGCTGCAGAGAGATGGAGGGATGAGGGATGGATAGATAGAACGATAGATAGATAGATAGATAGATAGATAGATAGATAGATAGATAGAACGATAGATAGATAGAACGATAGATAGATGTATAGATAGATGTATAGATAGATAGATAGATAGAACGATAGATAGAACGATAGATAGAACGATAGATAGAACGATAGATAGATAGATAGATAGATAGATAGATAGATAGATAGATAGATAGATAGATAGATAGATAGAACGATAGATAGATAGATAGATAGATAGAACGATAGAACGACAGATAGATAGATAGATAGATAGATAGATAGATAGATAGATAGATAGAACGATAGAACGACAGATAGATAGATAAATAGATAGATAGATAGAACGATAGAACGACAGATAGATAGATAGATAGATAGATAGAACGATAGAACGATAGAACGATAGATAGATAGATAGATAGATAGATAGATAGATAGATAGAACGATAGATAGAACGATAGAACGATAGAACGATAGATAGATAGATAGATAGATAGATAGATAGAACGATAGAACGATAGATAGATAGATAGATAGATAGATAGATAGATAGATAGAACGATAGAACGATAGATAGATAGATAGATAGATAGATAGATAGAACGATAGAACGATAGATAGATAGATAGATAGAACGATAGATAGATAGATAGATAGATAGATAGATAGATAGATAGATAGAACGATAGATAGATAGATAGATAGATAGATAGATAGATAGATAGATAGATAGATAGATAGATAGATAGATAGATAGATAGATAGAACGATAGATAGATAGATAGATAGATAGATAGATAGATAGATAGATAGATAGATAGAACGATAGATAGATAGATAGATAGATAGATAGATAGATAGATAGATAGATAGATAGATAGATAGATAGATAGATAGATAGATAGATAGAACGATAGATAGAACGATAGATAGATAGATAGATAGATAGATAGATAGATAGATAGATAGATAGATAGATAGATAGATAGAACGATAGATAGATAGATAGGAAGTTTTAAAGGTAGCCTATTGTGGAGTAAATCTGACCTGAGGTCAGAGGTCGGATAGTTCCTGTGAAGTTTGGAGAGTTTTCTCTGCTCCGTTTTTAAAGGTAGCCTATTGTGGAGTAAATCTGACCTGAGGTCAGAGGTCCCCTGTGAAGTTTGGAGAGTTTTCCTGCCCCTCTAAAGCCCTCCTGCCCCCCCCCCCATGCCCCTCTACCCCCCTCTACCCCCTGCCCCCCCCCCCCCCCCTCTAAGCAGCTTGTGGGTCAGCTGACTCCAGAACAATCAGACTTCTTCTTCTGCTGCAGAACAAACACACGAAGCTTCAACTCTGAACTCTGGTCGATCAATACTCATCAATAACAGTCATCGGGACTCTCGTCTCCATGACAACCGAGCTGTCAGTGGCTGAGAGCCGCTGGTCACCATGACAACCTGACGCAGCGTCACGTACCTGAGTGAGTCAGTTCTTTGAGTGAGGAAGAGGACGAGCTGTTGGTCGACGAAGAGTCGGAGTGGACGCTGGTGGAGTCGGCCATTTTCCTTTTTCTTCTTCTTCTCCTTCTTCTTCTTCTTCTTCTTCTCCTTTTTCTTCTTCTTCTTCTTCTTCTTCTTCTTCTTCTCCTTTTTCTTCTTCTTCTTCTCCTTCTTCTTCTCCTTTTCCTTCTTCTCCTGCTGCCTCAGTCTGATGATGTGAATTCTTCTCGGCCTTAAATC
The DNA here is from genome assembly GCA_030347415.2 of Decapterus maruadsi. Classification (NCBI taxonomy): domain Eukaryota; kingdom Metazoa; phylum Chordata; class Actinopteri; order Carangiformes; family Carangidae; genus Decapterus; species Decapterus maruadsi. The sequence goes on from CM064901.1 coordinate 69,390, forward strand.
TGAGCTGATGTGGTGACATCATCACAGTGGGCGGAGCTCTGAGAGAGGAGGACACACACACACACACACACACACACACACACACACACACACACACACACACACACACACACACACACACACACACACACACACACACACACACACACACACATCCTTGTACTTCTATCTTAGTGAGGACATATTGACATAATGCATTCCCTAGCCCCTTACCCTAACCTTAACCATCCAAAACAAATGCCTAAACTTAACCATTACTCTAAACCTGATAAACCTAATTCTAATGTCTGAACCCAAGTCTTAGCCTCAAAAAGCCCCTTGAAAAAGTGAGGACCGGCCAAAATGTCCTCACTCCCCAAAAATGTCCTCACTATGTTGGTTAAAAACTTGTTGCGGTCCTCACAATGCAGCATGTACAAGAACACACACACACACACACACACACACACACACACACGTGCAACATGCTCAGCAGATTTAAGTCTAAACTGACTGAGGAGAGTCTGTGGGTCTGCATCTTCTTTACACCTTGTTGTGTGTTTGTGTGTTGTGTGTTGAGTTAGTCTGTAGTTTGTGTTTTGCTGCTTCCTACCTGGCTCTCAATGAGATTTACCTGTATAAATAAAGGTTCATAAAAAAAGTTAATTTACATTGAAATGGACAAAAACCAATCAGCTTAGGTTATTATTATTATTATTAGGTTATTGTTGACTTTGGGAAAATGTTGTTTTGGTTTCTGTAATCACCCTGAGAGAGAAGGAAAATGTTACTTTTTGATGAATCTGTTTTTATTTCTTGCAAAATTTCATTTTCATAAAAGTATTATTTCCTAGGAAAACACTTTGATTCGATGTTTATCAAAAAGAAATGGAACTTTACTTTAAGCTGATCAGCAAAAGGCTTTAAAACCAGAGACTTCAGTGACATGTAGCTAATATATAATAACCTATAATAATAATAATAACCTCGCTCTATAAAGAACATCATGTTGTTCCCTGTTGACTGTTTATATTCACGTCAACTCCTTTTGAATAAAGCTGTTGAGAAGGAAATGAAACCTGAGAACCGCTTCAGTCCAGTACAGGCTGTAGTTCCGGATCCGGACCAGCAGGCGGCGCCACCGCCTCGTTATAACCGCGAGGCGGAACCTCGTGTCGGTCTGTGGCTGTTTCCTCCGGACCGGTTAGAGGCGGGAACAGCAGCAGAAAACGCTCCGCGGCTCCGTTTATGTTTGTGTTTACTTTCTTTACCTGCTGTCGCGGTGAGGAGCGCGAGGCGACATGCAGCGCAGCTGGCCTCTGATTGGTCCGCTGCAGTGGAGCCGCTACGTCAACAAACAGGTGAAGGTGGTGGCGGGAAAAGATGAGGAGCGGCGCGGCTGGCTGCTGACCGTGGATCCGGTGTCCGCGAGGTGACACACACACACACACACACACACACACACACACACACACACACACACACACACACACACACACACACACACACACACACACACACACACACACACACACACACACACACACACACACACACACACACGTGACGGAGCAGGCGCTGATAACCTGGTGACGTCATTCAAACTGATTGATAATCGATACACCACAGTCACTGTTACACCCTGGGCTTTTATTTTGAAGGAGAGACACTGTGTTGCTTCCTGTGGCGTTTTATTTTGATGAGACCAGATTCAGGTCTGATCTGGATCTGTCTCTCTCTCTGGTCCTGGTCCAGTCTGGTCCTGGTGGACTTCGGCGAGGACGGGCAGACCTCGGTCCAGGTGGTGATGGGTCACGCCGTGGAGGAGGTTCTGGTCCTGCAGGAGGCGGACCAGGAGACCCTGGACCGGCTCCAGACCTGCTTCCTGCCCCCGAGGACCGGCATCCTGGACCGGGAGGAGCTGAGGACCAGGAGGGACCAGGTCCGGGTCTGGCTCGACCAGAACCGGGTCCCGGTGGAGCAGCACGGCGAGGAGCTGCGCGTGGCGGCGGTCCTGACCGTCAGAGCGCCGTATGGACCCGAGGACTGCTACAGCGCCAACCAGATCATCCTGGACCGCATCCAAAGACTGATCCGGTCCAGACCGGATCCTGAGACGGAACCAGAACCAGAACCCGACCGGCTCCGACCGGATGACACGTGTTGATCCAGAAACGGAGACACTTCCTGTCTGTCCTCAGTGTTGAGACGCTTTTACTGTGAAATGTCCTCATTTGACTTCCTGTCGTCTGACTTCCTGTTATGCCTTTTCAAAATAAAAGTTACATTTGCTAAAAAACCTGTTGGTTAATTTTCATTCTATCAACAGATAAAACCAGTTTAAACCAGTTCAATGTGTGTGGTGGTGCATTCAGGTGCAGTCAGACAGACGACCGTCTGCATTTTACTAAAACAACACCACATCACCATGACAACATGGACCACTTGTTTACATAGAGGTTGTTTATCCTGTTACTGCAGCGTCTGTTGTCTGACGTCTGAACGCAGCATCAACAATACACCGCTTCCTACGGACTGTCCCTTTAACTGCTTCCTACGGACTGTCCCTTTAACCGCTTCCTACGGACTGTCCCTTTAACTGCTTCCTACGGACTGTACCTTTAACTGCTTCCTACGGACTGTCCCTTTAACTGCTTCCTACGGACTGTCCCTTTAACCGCTTCCTACGGACTGTCCCTTTAACCGCTTCCTACGGACTGTCCCTTTAACCGCTTCCTACGGACTGTCCCTTTAACCGCTTCCTACGGACTGTCCCTTTAACCGCTTCCTACGGACTGTCCCTTTAAAGGACAATTCCGGGCAAATTCAACTTTGGGGTGTATGTTACTATCATTTTAGGTCTAAAAGAAGGAATGTGAAGATTTTCAGTTTAATGTCTCCTGTTTTGCGGTAGCTGCGTCTGTCCCTGCATCGCTACGGCAACTATGAATGGGAGTGGATGTAAGTTCCTCTGGTTAGGCTGTTTACATCCCACAAAGCTGCAATTTTTTTCCACAGACAGCGTCAGATGGCGACTCAAACATGTACCGATAAGTTTATTTACTTCAAGCCGACATGCTTGTAAAACTAGATCTAATTCAAAGTCTCACTGAGACCCTGCTGCCGTGCTCGGTGCATTCAGGTGCAGTAGGAGCTGCCGCTTGTGTCATAAACACAGGACTATCAACTCTTTACTTGCTTCAAGTGTACATTTTTTTCAACAGATAGCGTCAGGTGGCGACTCAAACATGCGCCGATAAGTTTTTTTTACTTGAAGCAAGTCAAGAGTCGATATTTCTGTGTTTATGACACAAACGGTAGCTTTCTGACTGCACCTGAATGCACCGAGCACGGCGACTGGGTCTCGCGCGAGACTCCGGGAGACTTTGAATTAGATCTAGTTTTACAAGCATGTCGGCTTGAAGTAAATAAACTTATCGGTACATGTTTGAGTCGCCATCCGACGCTGTCTGTGGAAAAAAATTGCGGCTTTGTGGGATGTAAACAGCCTAACCAGAGGAACTTGTATCCACTCCCATTCATAGCTGCCGTAGCGATGCAGGGACAGACGCAGCTACCGCAAAACAGGAGACATTAAACTGAAAATCTTCACATTCCTTCTTTTAGACCTAAAATGATAGTAACATACACCCCCAAGTTGAATTTGCCCGGAATTGTCCTTTAACCGCTTCCTAAGGACTGTACCTTTAACCCTTCCTACTAACCTGAGGGGGGGCGTTGACGCGGCCTCGTCCAGCGCGACGCCTTCAGGCTCTCAGGAACGTTCTGGTCTCTCTCCAGGTTCTCTAGCACACGTGGTGGTCCACCCAGATCCAGATCCAGAAAAAACTCTCAGCTGGACCGAGCTGGACTCAGCTGGACTCAGCTGGACTCAGATCCAGGTGTGTCTATAACTGTGACAACATCTGGAATCCGTTCAGTCCAGATGTGACAGATGTGTTTCTGCAACTGCAGTGTAATGTAAATGTTTGTCTGTTGTTGTTGTTGTTGTTGTTGTTGTTGTTGTCGTGTCATGTTTTTTCGTGCACAGTCCTTTTATGTTAAACTCTTGAAAAAAACAATAAAAATATTATTTAAAAAAAATAAAACTTTACCAGGATTATTACGTATTAACCCTTTAAACAGTTTAACGGTTAACGACCACAAGAAACCAGTTGAACAGTGTGATGTGTTACCCTAGACCTGGTCTGAAGTGGACTGAAGTGGTCTCTCTTGGACCAGGTCTAATAATGTGGTGTGAGGTGGTCTGATGTGGACCTGGTCTAATGTGGACCAGGTCTAATGAAGACAGGAGGCGGGTCGTCGTGGTCCAGCTCAGCGTAGAAACTCGTTTATTCCCTTGTTTTAAAGAAACGTTTCTTTACATCAACAACAGAGACCAGCTGGTCCAGAACTGGTCCAGAACTGGTCCAGAACTGGTCCAGAACTGGTCCAGAACCACTGCAGTACCTCTGGTTCTGGTTCTGGTCCAGTACCTCTCTAGTTCTGGTTCTGGTCCAGTACCTCTTGGTTCTGGTTCTGGTCCAGTGGCTCCACTTCGGTCCGTGTTGGACTCCATTACCCATAATCCTCTGAGGTTCTGCCACAGCCAGGTTTTCAGAATAAGAGCACATGATCCACAGTCTGGTTTTTCAGAATAAGAGCACATGGTCTGCATTTTATTTTGTCAGTCTGGATCAGATCCGAGCGTCCTGATTGGTCGGTGTGTTGTGATCCAATCAGCTGTAGTGTTAGGCCCCGCCCCCTGGAGGCAGCAGCCAGTCACAGAGCAGGGGGCGTGGTCTACAGAGCGGGGGGCGTGTCCAGCAGGGGGGCGTGGCCTACAGACTCCCTCTTGTAGGTCTTCGGGGGCAGTTTGGGGACGCCGTGGCGGGGGGGCACGGGGGGGCCGTCCAGGGGCAGCAGGGGCAGGGGAGGGGAGGGGAGGGGCATCTTCCTGGAGGCGGGGGAGGGGCTGGGGGTGAGGGGGGTGAGGGGGGGCAGGGGGGAGGAGGAGGAGGGGCAGACGGAGGTGACGGAGGGGCAGGAGGAGGTGGTGGGGGGGAAGAAGGCCTGGGGCAGCAGCTCGCAGCGGGACCGGCCCTGGGGGGGGGGCAGCAGGTGGAGGGGGGAGCTGAGCGGCTCCCGGGGGGGGAGGGAGGGGGGGCTGTCCGGCGGCGACGATGACAACGACGAAGAGTAGCGAGGGGGGAGGAGCTTACAGGTGGGCTGGCGAGGAGGGACGGCGGGGGGGCTGTCCAGCTTTGATGACATCACCTGGAGGGGGAGGGGTCAGAGTTTACCTGCTCACACGGCTTAAAGGTATAGTACATCATAGTACGTAGTATACTACATCATAGTATGTATACTACATCATAGTACGTAGTATACTACATCATAGTATGTATCCTACATCATAGTATGTATACTACATCATAGTATGTATACTACATCATAGTACGTAGTATACTACATCATAGTATGTATCCTACATAGTAGTACAAATACTACATCATAGTACGTATCCTACATAGTAGTACAAATACTACATCATAGTATGTATCCTACATAGTAGTACGTAGTATACTACATCATAGTATGTATCCTACATCATAGTACGTAGTATACTACA
>CM064901.1:80000-137500 GCA_030347415.2 Decapterus maruadsi
TAGAGTCAGTTCTGTTGTGGGCGGGGCTAGAGTCAGTTCTGAGGTCGGTGGGCGGGGCTAAAGTCAGTTCCATGGTCGGTGGGCGGGGCTAGAGTCAGTTCTGTTGTGGGCGGGGCTAGAGTCAGTTCTGTGGTCGGTGGGCTAGAGTCAGTTCTGTTGTGGGCGGGGCTAGAGTCAGTTCCATGGTCGTTCTGTGGTCGGCGGGGCTAAGTCAGTTCCGTGGTCGGTGGGCGGTCAGTTCTGTGGTCGGGGGCGGAGTCAGTTCTGTGGTCGGTGGGCGGGGCTAGAGTCAGTTCTTTGGTCAGTGGGCGGGGCTAGAGTCAGTTCTGTGGTCGGTGGGCGGGGCTAGAGTCAGTTCTGTGGTCGGTGGGCGGGGCTAGAGTCAGTTCTGTGGTGGGCAGGGCTAGAGTCAGTTCTGTTGTGGGTGGGGGGCGGGGCTAGAGTCAGTTCTGTGGTCGGTGGGCGGGGCTAGAGTCAGTTCTGTGGTCGGTGGGCGGGGCTAGAGTCAGTTCTGTGGGCGGTGGGCGGGGCTAGAGTCAGTTCTGTGGTCGGTGGGCGGGGCTAGAGTCAGTTCTGTGGTCGGTGGGTTCTGGGGCTAGAGTCAGTTCTGTGGTCGGTGGGCGGGGCTAGAGTCAGTTCTGTGGGCGGTGGGCGGGGCTAGAGTCAGTTCTGTGGTCGGTGGGTGGGGCTAGAGTCAGTTCTGAGGTCGGTGGGCGGGGCTAGAGTCAGTTCTGAGGTCGGTGGGCGGGGCTAGAGTCAGTTCTTTGGTCAGTGGGCGGGGCTAGAGTCAGTTCTGTGGTCGGTGGGCGGGGCTAGAGTCAGTTCTGAGGTCGGTGGGCAGGGCTAGAGTCAGTTCTGTGGTCAGTGGGCGGGGCTAGAGTCAGTTCTGTGGTCGGTGGGCGGGGCTAGAGTCAGTTCTGTGGTCGGTGGGCGGGGCTAGAGTCAGTTCTGTGGTGGGCGGGGCTAGAGTCAGTTCTGTGGTCGGTGGGCGGGGCTAGAGTCAGTTCTGTTGTGGGCGGGGCTAGAGTCAGTTCTGTGGTCGGTGGGCGGGGCTAGAGTCAGTTCTGTGGTCGGTGGGCGGGGCTAGAGTCAGTTCTGTGGTCGGTGGGCGGGGCTAGAGTCAGTTCTGTGGTCGGTGGGCGGGGCTAGAGTCAGTTCTGTGGTCGGTGGGCAGGGCTAGAGTCAGTTCTGTGGTCGGTGGGCGGGGCTAGAGTCAGTTCTGAGGTCGGTGGGCGGGGCTTACTGGAGTGGAAGGGGCTGCTGGGGCCCTGCGGCGAGTCGAACACGCTGCCTACATCTGTTGAGCTGGAGGCGGCGGAGGCGGGGGGCGGAGTCAGCGGCGTGCGGGGGGAGTTGGGGGCGGAGACGGCGCTGCCCTCGGCCTCGGTGTCGGGGATGCGGCTGTAGCTGATCTTCCTGGGCTCGTTCTGCAGCGGCGTCGGGTGCCTCATGGTGCCGGGCCGCGCCGAGCTGGGACGGATGCCCGGGGACTTGAGCGGACAGGTGTACTTCTTCACCTGGACACGGGGAGGAGGGGGGGCAGGTGCTTCACTGAGCATCAACACGACGACTGCGTGCGTGTGTTAACGTGGTGACACTTACAAATCGAGGTAACGATCGAGCGTTGCGAGGTTCGATCTCTAGAGACTTGTTGAACAGGTGGTCGGCGAAGTCCTTCTCTGACAGATCCTCCATCGGGTTCAGGTTCTCGAAGAACTTCTGCTCCAGAACACAAAGACACGTCACCGCTAAGGACACATCTGATTGGTCGAAATAGGGTCGTCACCAGAACCAAGTTGTGACCTGCACATTCACCACGCTATGAGATAATAACACAACGTTACCACACAGAGTTGTTTTAGAGGGAAATACAGAGACTGTTGATGAACAACTGTCCCTGAAGGCAACGTGCATCAGAGGTTTTACATGAATTTCCCTCTAAAACAACTCTGTGTGGTAACGTTGTGTTATTATCTCATAGCGTGGTGAATGTGCAGGTCACAACTTGTCCACCAGAGCGTTGTGGAGTTGTTGGATTGTGTATTTGATGAGTTTGATGAGGGAAACCAAGAAATCCCATAATGAGCCTCCGTAGCGTAGCTCTGAGCAGCTCACGGCTCTGCTCCACCGTTCTAAAAATAGCTTGCACCGACAATTAAAGGTAACGAACCTACTGCTATGACTATAGGGATTATGGTGATGGGCCAGTTTGACTAAATGTTGAACTATCCCTTTAAATACAATTAAATAAGGTCGCTTACTGAGTTCAGAAACAGTGTTTTTAAAACATCAGCTTTGAGAATCTAGACGTTTCCTGTTGCCGGCGGCGACTGACCCTGATGTCGCTCTCCACCCTCAGGCAGTACGGCTGGTTCTGGTACTGCTGGATCTCCCCGGTGATCTCCGCCACCTTCCGCCTCTTGCTGAAGTTGATGAGGTCTTTTCCGTGTCGGCGCAGGAAGTCGGGGTTTCCCTCCTCCGTCTTCAGGATGTTGGTCAGGTAGATTCCTGTGGGACACACGGGAGCGTCATTGAGCCCGAAGGCGTTCGACCCTGAGCCTCGAGAGCGGGAGAGAGAGTCGGACCGTACCAAAGAAGGGCACGCAGGGGGGGTTGATGGAGCGCAGCTTGGCCAGGTACTTCTTGTAGTGGTCTTCACTCAGCTCGTGAGCTTCCTCCAGGATCCTTCTCTGGCGACTCGGAATTTGCTGAAAGCAGAAAACAAACCAGATGTTCCACACGGCAAAAACTCAAAATCTTCCCAAGAATATTTGTTTCATTTCTAGTCAAACTAAACTCTTTCCACTTAAAGTAAGACTCATCACCTAAAAATGTACTTGTTTTTAGATCATTTTCACTTTCAAACAAACTTCCACTTGAAATAAGTATAAAGTGTTTGTTGTGTTTGTAATAAGAAAGAAAAACTTGCTCCACTATCAGATTTTTCTACTGATTTAAAGTGTCTAAAAACAAACTGCTTTAATGTGATGAGTCAGATTTTAATGGAATGAGGTTAGTTTGGACTGAAATGAGACAAATATTCTTGGTAAAATTTAAAGTTTTTGCAGCGGTCCCAGATGTTGCCGGGAGCTGCAGCGGTCCCAGATGTTTCCGGGAGCTGCAGCGGTCCCAGATGTTGCCGGGAGCTGCAGCGGTCCCAGATGTTTCCGGGAGCTGCAGCGGTCCCAGATGTTGCCGGGAGCTGCAGCGGTCCCAGATGTTGCCGGGAGCTGCAGCGGTCCCAGATGACGCTGCAGCGGTCCCAGATGTTTCCGGGAGCTGCAGCGGTCCCAGATGTTTCCGGGAGCTGCACGTCCCAGATGTTGCCGGGAGCTGCAGCGGTCCCAGATGTTTCCGGGAGCTGCAGCGGTCCCAGATGTTGCCGGGAGCTGCAGCGGTCCCAGATGTTTCCGGGAGCTGCAGCGGTCCCAGATGTTGCCGGGAGCTGCAGCGGTCCCAGATGTTTCCGAAATGCAGCGCTCCCAGATGATGCAGCTCAGCGGTCCCAGATGTTTCCGGACTGCAATCCAAGATGTTCTTGGTGCAGCGGTCCCAGATGTTGTCGGGAGCTGCAGCGGTCCCAGATGTTTCCGGGAGCTGCAGCGGTCCCAGATGTTGCCGGGAGCTGCAGCGGTCCCAGATGTTTCCGGGAGCTGCAGCGGTCCCAGATGTTGCCGGGAGCTGCAGCGGTCCCAGATGTTGCCGGGAGCTGCAGCGGTCCCAGATGTTGCAGCCGTCCACTCACCTCGAAGGTGTGGTCCAGTCTGTAGACCGGCGAGGAGTTCATGGCGCTGACGACCTCCAGAACGCCGTTGAAGTTGTTGAGTTCCTGAAACACCTGCAGGATCTCGATGATGCGAGACACGACGGCCACTCGCTCCTCCAGGTTCTCCGTCTCCACGATGCACCTGCAGGGACAGAACACACCTGAGACAGGAGACGACCGCGGCCGGAGGAGGAGCGGCGCCGTAGGACAGGTGCTACAGGACGCAGGTGAGCAGGGGGCGGAGTCTTACTTCTCCAACCAGAGCGTGAGGTTGGTGGTGTGACGGATCATCCTCAGCAGGTTGGGAGAGTGGAGCTCCTTGTCCTCCTTGGTCCAGACGCTGCCGACCAGCTCCGAGGGCTGCACCGCCCTGAGGGACAGGTGAGACAGGTGAGACAGGTGAGAGACAGACAGGTGAGAGACAGACAGGTGAGACAGGTGAGAGACAGACAGGTGAGAGACAGACAGGTGAGAGACAGACAGGTGAGACAGGTGAGAGACAGACAGGTGAGACAGGTGAGAGACAGACAGGTGAGAGACAGACAGGTGAGAGACAGACAGGTGAGAGACAGACAGGTGAGACAGGTGAGAGACAGACAGGTGAGAGACAGACAGGTGAGAGACAGACAGGTGAGAGACAGACAGGTGAGACAGGTGAGAGACAGACAGGTGAGACAGGTGAGAGACAGACAGGTGAGACAGACAGGTGAGAGACAGACAGGTGAGACAGGTGAGAGACAGACAGGTGAGACAGACAGGTGAGAGACAGACAGGTGAGACAGACAGGTGAGAGACAGACAGGTGAGACAGGTGAGAGACAGACAGGTGAGAGACAGACAGGTGAGACAGGTGAGAGACAGACAGGTGAGAGACAGACAGGTGAGAGACAGACAGGTGAGAGACAGACAGGTGAGAGACAGACAGGTGAGACAGGTGAGAGACAGACAGGTGAGACAGGTGAGAGACAGACAGGTGAGACAGGTGAGAGACAGACAGGTGAGAGACAGACAGGTGTGTACCTGTAGAAGTCGGACTCGAGCAGCGTGAGCTGGCGTCCGATCTCGATGGGATGCAGCGTCATGAGGTCGAAGGTCTCTGTGTTTCCTGGTTTACAGATGTGCCACTCAACGGGCGGCGGAGAGTTCTGGAAGGTGATGCTGTGGCTGGGAACGCTGGGAACGCTGGGAACGCTCACCGGCACCTGCTTCTTCCTCTGGATGATCTTAGTAATCGACTCCACCCACTTCCTCATCGCCTTACCTGCAACACACAGCGCCATCCACCTGTCACTCATGTCCTCACCTGGATGCTGCTCCACGTTTAAGGTTAAGTGAGGTCACCGGCGTGAGGTCACAGGTGTGAGGTCATCGGCGTGAGGTCACCGGCGTGAGGTCACAGGTGTGAGGTCACAGGTGTGAGGTCACCGGCGTGAGGTCACAGGTGTGAGGTCACAGGTGTGAGGTCACCGGCGTGAGGTCACAGGTGTGAGGTCACAGGTGTGACAGACAGGTGAGAGACAGACAGGTGAGAGTCAGACAGGTGAGAGACAGACAGTGAGACAGGTGAGAGACAGACAGGTGAGACAGGTCAGAGACAGACAGGTGAGACAGGTGAGAGACAGACAGGTGAGAGACAGACAGGTGTGACCTGTAGAAGTCACCGAGCAGCGTGAGGTCCGATCTCGATGGGTGAGGTCACCGGTCGTGAGGTCTCGGTGTTTCCTGAGGTCACAGATGTGACTCACGGGCGGCGGAGGTCTGGAAGGTGATGTCACCGTGGCTGGGAACGCTGGGAACGTGGGAGGTGTTCACCGGTGACCTGCTTCTTCCTCTGACTGATCTTAGTAATGAAGTCCTCCACTGCCTCAGCCTTAGGTGAACACACAGCGCCATCCACCTGTCGTCAAGTGATGCTCCACCCAGTGACGGCACACGTTCAGGACTCTGAAACACAAGACGGGTCCAGGTTCAGGAACCAGAGTCTAGACCAGAGGCTGCAGTGGTCCAGGTGGAGACCTAGACCAGGTGGAGACCTAGACCAGGTGGAGACCTAGACCAGGTGGAGACACAGGTGTGAGGTCACAGTGAGGTGTTCAGGTACGTACCTCTGACTGAAGCGATGAAGTCCTCCAGCTGCCTCAGCAGGTGAGAGTCTCTCTCAAAGTCGTAGAAGTGATGCTCCACCCAGTGACGGCACACGTTCAGGACTCTGAAACACAAGACGGGTCCAGGTTCAGGAACCAGAGTCTAGACCAGAGGCTGCAGTGGTCCAGACACCTCGTAGACCAGGTGGAGACCTAGAACACAGGTGAGCCTAGTTAACACAGGTGGATGACTCTAGACCAGGTGGAGACTCCTCCTGTTAACACAGGTGATGCCTCGTTAACACAGCTGACGCCTCGTTAACACAGGTGATGCCCCGTCCATTGGGTCACAGCTCACTGGGCCGCGGCTCCGGGATCTCGAACCTGCAAATAGGTACGCCTCGTTAACACGGGTAGACACCTCGTTAACACAGGTGATGCCTCGTTAACACATGTGACGCCTAGTTAACACAGGTAGATGCCTCGTTAACACATGTGACGCCTAGTTAACACAGGTAGATGCCTCGTTAACACATGTGACGCCTAGTTAACACAGGTAGATGCCTCGTTAACACAGGTGATGCCTCGTTAACACGGGTAGACGCCTCGTTAACACAGCTGGACGCCTCGTTAGCACAGGTGATGCCTCGTTAACACGGGTGATGCCTCGTTAACACCGGTACACCTCGTTAACACAGGTGACGCCTCGTTAACACAGGTGACGCCTCGTTAACACAGGTGACGCCTCGTTAACACAGGCATTGTGATAGGCTGCTTGAAGCATTGTGATTGGCTGCTTGAAGCCTTGTGATTGGCTGCTCACCTCTCCATCAGCAGGTCCAGCAGCTCCTGAGGTTTACAGAAGGACCTGTAGGTCGTCAGGAACGTCCGCACGAAGTTCGGATCTGAAGTAGCAACAACAGGCAGGAGGCGGATCAGTGAAAACCAGCAGTACCTGTAGCACTACAGTCACTGCAGACCAGATCTGACCTAGACCTGGACCAGGGCCACCTGGACCAGAACCAGGACCTAGACCAGGTCTTTCTGTTCTGTGTCTGTTAGAGAACAGTCTTCTGAGCAGCTGTGCAAAACACACAGCTGAATTCCTGTGCTCTGATTGGCTGGTGGTGATGACATCACTCCACTGTGAAAACACTGAGAGGAAACGGAGAGGAGACGCCTCGCTAACAATCAGACAGGAAACACACACACACACACACACACACACACACCGCGCTGCGCCTGGCGGTCAGACCCACTGACCTGAGACCAGTCAACAGGTTCCATCACACGCCTGGCTCCATGACAACTGGTTATTATGGGTTATTCACTGGACCCACTAGGTGGCGCTACAACTATGACGTCACTGTTTCAGTATGATACGTCGGTGGAACGTTCTGCAGGAACACGGCAGTGGAACGTTCTAGAGGAACGCGGCGGTGGAACGTTCTGCAGGAACACAGCGATGGAACGTTCTAGAGGAACACGGCGGTGGAACGTTCTAGAGGAACACGGCGGTGGAACGTTCTAGAGGAACACGGCGGTGGAACGTTCTAGAGGAACACGGCGGTGGAACGTTCTAGAGGAACACGGCGGTGGAACGTTCTGCAGGAACACGGCGGTGGAACGTTCTAGAGGAACATGGTGGTGGAACGTTCTAGAGGAACACAGCAGCGGAACGTTCTAGAGGAACACAGCGGTGGAACGTTCTGCAGGAACACGGCGGTGGAACGTTCTAGAGGAACGCGGTGGTGGAACATTCTAGAGGAACACAGCAGCGGAACGTTCTAGAGGAACACGACAGCGGAACGTTCTAGAGGAACACGGCAGCGGAACGTTCTAGAGGAACACAGCGGTGGAACGTTCTAGAGGAACACGGTGGTGTTGTTCTAGAACATTCGCAGCAGCACCCACTGCATGTGAAGCAACAAAGTGTGATGTGTCACGACTTCCTGTATCTAGCCCTTCAAATTAAAAGCCCTATAGCCTTTCATATACAGGTCAGTCAAATTTATTTTGACTTAATTTTGACAAAAACAGCTTTGAATGTTTGTTTGTTTTTCCTGCGGCCAGTCGACCAACGGCCTGCCAAAGTGTTTTGGTGTTTGAGGGCAGCCATAGTAACACCCACCCACCCCCCCCCCCCGACGCCAAAACACATGGAAATGATTTTTTATAAATTGTTCTTGTGCCGTTTGTAACGTTTTTATGCCTCACGTGACGAACTCTGACCTAATTCTGAGCCGGTGCGTCTCAAACACTGCAGCGTAACCGTGAAGCGCTCAGGCGCCGCTGATGAGTGATGTCACTGCGCCGACTCACCTGCGTACATGTGGAAGGTGAGCCTCTCGATCAGCTTCAGCACCGTCCCGGCCTTGACGATGGGGATCCCGGACTTGGACTGGACGTTCTCCTCGAACACGACGTTCTCCTCGGAGTCCGGCTCGGCGAAGCGGTACACCTCGGCGCCCGGCAGCCTCATCTGCTCCTCCTTCTCCTCCTGCAGCAAGGCCGAGTCCAGCATGCGCTCCAGCGTGCTGCGGTACTGCAGCGAGATCAGCGCCGCCATCCAGCCGTTCTTCTCCTCGGCCGACTTGGCGGCGAACACCACGCTGTTCCCGTCCTTCAGGATGATCTCGAAGGCGTGCCGGTACTCGCCCTCCTTGTCGTCCTTGTCGTTGATCTGAACCTTCCGCATGAAGAACTTCTCTTTGAGCCGGTACTCGGCCGCCGAGCCGGCGCCGGGCAGCCGCGGCGGCCCGTGGTTGGACTTGCAGCAGATCATCAGGCCGTCGAACAGGAAGATGTGGCGCTCGTGTTTGGCGCCCACGCGGGTCAGCGTGCCCTCCATGATGAACTCGTTGCAGCACTGGCCGATGTCCTTCCCCTCCCAGCCGTCGATGTTCTTCTGGATCTCGTTCATCTTCTTGATGGCGAGGTGCTTCCCCTTCATCTGGTGGCTGTAGAAACGACACGCCGACTCGCTGCAGGAGGAGAGGGAGGTGGAGGAGACGATGGAAGAAGAAGAAGAAGAAGAAGGAGGAGAAGTAGAAGAAGAAGAAGAAGAAGAAGAAGAAGAAGAAGAAGAAGAAGCAGAAGCAGAAGAAGCAGAAGAAGAAGAGGTCAGTTAATCAGGACTGAACTCAGTAACAGAACGAGACGGCTCCAAGACCAGAACCTTTTTGTTTTGATTTTTAACCTTTATTTGCAGAGGAAACAATTAAGAACAATTTCTTATTAGGGCACCGGCCATCGCCAGGGCACTCGACCCAACAGCTATGAAATAGCTGGTGGAACGTTCTAGAGGAACATGCTGGTGGAAAGTTCTGGGCACTATTGTTATTCTGTGGATTTTTTCCTAGTTATTAGTGTGAATGCAGAATGCATTCACACTATTGTTCTTCTGGTCGGCCATTTTGTTTCTTTATACTTATTCTTACTTCTTCCGCTCATTTTCTGCATCTAACTAGTCCTTCATACTTTGCGCTATTTCAACAATTCAAATATCAAAACGTTCAGCTTTTTCTGGACAGGTGTGCTATTATTTTTCTCTTTTCAACTATTTATACTTTTTAAATTATTTAACTTTTTCTGGAAATTTTTTCCCATAGGAATACATTGAAAACATCTTCAAACCTTTAAAATCTTCATACTACTTTAAACCTCTACTGCTTTCACATACTTCGTCCCACAGACTCCATTTTTCTTTTAAAATGTAGACAAACTTTTAATCTATTACCACATTACTCATCTTCTTGATATCTTCAACAGTTTCAGATATTTGGCAGTTTTTAAATCATTAAGATTTTCAACAAAATCCAACTTTATAATGGTTGTGTATTGCGTCTAACGAGCAGAGCTTAGAGTGGGTGACATCATCGCTAGAGTGGGAGAGAGTGAAAAATCAGTCTGGATTTTTTCTGGATAAATTGTCCTGGCGGCCACAAATTAAACTCTAGACACTTGATTTTTTCCAGGGTTGTAGCCACACTTGTCGTGTCTCTGATGATGTGATCAAAACAGCAGACAGATTTACAGAATTGTCTGCATGAGCCTCTTTGTGCAGCTAGACCTGCTCCACTGGCTCATTGACTCCAATACAAAAGTAGGAGCTGATTTTTTGAGAACAGGAGAAATTACCCTCTTTTCTAAACTGCCACGGTTAGAAAACTATTTGTCGTACGAACATGTAAGTCACACAGCCAGCTCAGGAAGGTCTCCTTGCCGGATTAATCATGTCCACACTCTGATAAGCGGTACGGTTCTCTGTTTATAGGCTGTTTTACGGAGGCTGCACCGACCTCAAATCCCACTCTGCTCTGCTCTGCTCTGTGCAGTAGCCAGCTGTAGCAGCCAGCTCGTTATCAATGTAGTAGAACAGGTACAGGTGCTGCCTGCCCGCTCGTTAACACACAGCCTCACACAGAGATATGATAAAACAGACTGACAGGATGTCCTTAGGAAATGAATTAAACACTCACACAGACAGACACACACAGATGCTCACAGACAGACACACACACACACAGATTGTCACACATGTCGCACAAATACACAAATATACAAACACAATACTGTTCCACACAGCCTGTCTCTCTCTCTGTCTGTCTCTCTGTCTGTCTGGAGGAGGAGAGATTTGATTTTTCCCTTCCTTCCTTCCTTCCTTCCTTCCTTCCTTCCTTCCTTCCTTCCTTCCTCTTCTACCTCTCTCCTCCTCCTTCTCCTCCTCTTCTCCTACTCTCCCTCCTTTCTTTTTTCCTTCCCCTTTCTCCTTCCTTCCTTCCTTGCTTCCTGGTTACCTTTTATACATCCTTCCTCCTTCTCCTCCTCTTCTCCTCCTCTCCCTCTCTCTTCTTCCAACTCATTCTCTCATACAAGTTATACGTTTCAGCTTCCCTCCTTCCTTCCTTCCTTTTATCCTTGTCTCTCCTCCTTCTCTACCTCTCTCCTCCTCCTTCTTCTCCACCTCTTCCTCATCTGTCCTTTCTTGTCCTCCTCTTCTTCTCTTCTCCCTCTCTCTTCTTCCTCCTCATTCTCTCATACTACAAGTTATATGTTTCACCTTCCTTCCTTCCTTCTCCTCCCTTCCTTCCTTCATACCTTTCTTCCAGCTTGCCTTGTATCCTTTCTTCTGTCCTTCCTTCCCCTTTCTCCTTCCTTCCTTTGTCCTTCCTTCCAGCTTACCTTTTATGCTTCCTTTCTTCCTTCCTTCCTTCCTTCCCCATTCTCCTCCCTTCCTCCCTACCTTCCTTCCAGCTTACCCTTTATGCTTCCTTTCTTCCTTCCCCTTTCTCCTCCCTTCCTCCCTACCTTCCTTCCAGCTTACCTTTTTTCCTTCCTTCCTTCCAGCTTAACTTTTATCCTTCCTTCCTTCCTTCCTTCCTTCCTTCCTTCCTTCCTTCCTTCCTTCCTTCCTTCCTTCCTTCCTTCTGTCCTTTCTTGCTTCCTTCCCCTTTCTCCTTCCTTCCTCCCTTTCTTTTTTCCTTCCCCTTTCTCCTTCCTTCCTTTCTTGCTTCCTTACCTTTCTCCTAATTTCCTTCCTTCCTTCCCCTTTCTCCTTCCTTCCTTCCTACCTTATTTCCAGGTTACCTTTTATCCATCCTTCCTCCCTTTCTTCCTTCCCCTTTATCCTTCCTTCCAGCTTACATTTTATCCTTCCTTCCTTCCTTCCCGTATTTCCTTTCTTCCTTTTGTCCTTCCTTCCCATTTCTCCTTCCCTCCCTCCCTCCTTCCTACTTCCCTTCCTTCATTCCTTGACCCAGGTGGACAACAGGAGGGTTAACCTTTCCACCTCTATAAATAGTTGTACAATTAGAGGTGGCGCCTCGGACATAGTGCACAGCTTTTAACATGTGTCCTATCTATCTATCTATCTATCTATCTATCTATCTATCTATCTATCTATCTATCTATCTATCTATCTATCTATCCTATCTATCTATCTATCTATCTATCTATCTATCTATCTATCTATCTATCTATCTATCTATCTATCTATCTATCTATCTATCTATCTATCTATCTATCTATCTATCTATCTATCTATCTATCTATCTTCCCCCTCTCTCTTTTTCTTCTTTCTGTCTTCTACCCCATTTCAGTCTTTTTACTTTGTTTCTTTCTTTCTACTGCGCTCTGTATATCTCTCTTTCCATGTATCTACCCCAATGTCTTTCCTTCTTTCTTACTACCCCCTGTCTCTCTCATTCATTCTCTATTCTTTTCTTTCTTTCTTTCTTTCTTTCTTTCCAACAACAACCAACTTTCCAGCAACTACCTACCCTTTCCATGTTCTTTCTTTCCTTCTGTCCTTTTCTTTCTTTCTTTCTACCCGTTCCATGTTCTTTCTTTCTTTCTTTCTACCATTTCCTCTTTCTTTCTTTCGTTCTTTCTTTCTACCCTTTCCATGTTCTTTCTTTCTTTCTTTCTTTCTTTCTTTCTTTCTTTCTTTCTTTCTTTCTTTCTTTCTTTCTTTCTTTCTTTCTTTCTTTCTACCCTTTCCATGTTCTTTCTTTCTTTCTACCCTTTCCATGTTCTTTCTTTCTTTCTACCCTTTCCATGTTCTTTCTTTCTTTCTTTCTACCCTTTCCATGTCCTTTCTTTCTTTCTTTTTACCCTTTCCATGTTCTTTCTTTCTTTCTGTCTTTCTTTCAACAATGTCTTCAGCTCATTCAGCATCGTTTCAACAATTTCTTCAGCTCATTCGGCATTGCATTCTGCATTCACACGCATTTTCTGCAGGAAATGCTTACTTTTTCTAGTTTTTTTTCAACTTCCGGACGATTTTTGATTCGCTACTAGTCCTGCAACTCGAAGAGTTGCAGGACATATTATATATCAAAACGTGCGTCCTGATCGGGATCGGTGTGCTATTACTTTTCTAAACAGTCTACGAATTTTTCGCGACGTAAGTCCTGCCAATTTCCCATAGAGAATGCATGGGAGAAGGTCAAAAAACGAACAAATCATCGGATTTTTCATACTGCCAACTGTTGTCTACTGCTCAGGCATACTTTCACCTAGAGACTCCGTTTAAACTTTAAATAATAGACACAAGTCTTGTGTATTGGGGTATTACTCCATGTTTTGATAGGTTGTATAGTTTTTGATCAATCCCTGATCAATGATCATGATCATTTTTGGAGAAATTATGAGATTATAATGGGTGTGTATTGCATGGAATGTTCGTGCTAGAGTGCGTGATGTCATCAGCTAGAGTGGGGGAAAGCCCTGAATAACTCCTGAATCTTTCTCTTTCCACACTCCTCTTGGACACAATTTACACTGTACACACATAATTTTTTCACAGTTTTGTAGACAAACTTGTTGTGTCTCCCACAATGTGTTCAAAATATCAGAGAGACTTACAGAATTTGAATTAGCAGCCTCTGAGTGCGGCCATGTCTGTCTCTTTTCCTCATTGACTCCAATACAAAAATTTTCTGAGAGGAGCAGAACGGACCGATGTTTTAAAACTGCCCGTGTCGCCAAAATATTTACTGTAGAAACACCAAATCGTACCAAAATTTTCAGGAAGGCCTTAGGGCACTGTTGATCCGTGTTTTGTTCTGATAGGAGCTACCGTTTTGTCAGAATAAGCCTAAATGCGAGGCCAGTGCAGAGGCAGAAACTGGCTCTTTTTCTTGACGTTTCTGTCTGCCTCAGCCTGGGGGCCCCTATCGTCATTGGCAACCAGCTCAAGTTGTCATGGTAACCTCTGATCCTCAGGCCAGGGTCGTTAACTCCATAAACAATCCACCTGGAGCTCGTTAAGATGTTTGTAAACACAGACACACAGCTACATCAGACTGATACAGGATGCAGCTCAGTCACACACACAGACTCTAGAACCAGCTTCATGTCATTACAGTTATAGACACACACACACACACACACACACACACACACACACATTAAAAACACACAGGTAACATACAAATGCCATCAGCCAGCCACTTCTCTCCCACACTCTAACACACACAGGTAACTTCCTGCGATTACAGTTAAAGACACACAAACACATCAAATGCTACGCTCCATTTACTCATCTCTCTCACTCTAACACAGGTAACTTCATGTGATTACAGCTCCTCCATATCAGTGCTTATAGAAAGATGATCATGTGTCTGATCAGCTCTGTCTTGACCTTAAGATCGTGGGTTTGATTCCCATGTTGACAGAGATGGTACTAACGGCAGTAGCCCCGGTGCCCTTTCAAAATTTCCCGAGAGGAAATTTTCTAGTTTACAAATGCAGCCTGAACCAGAGAGAGAGAAAAAACAAGGTTATATAAGATAACAATAACACAATAAGACACAATAACAAAGAGTGAGTAAATACAATAACAGTGAGACAGTGAGTTCTGAACGGCGTTGCAGTCGTTCGCTGCAGCCAATCAGAAAGCGTTGCATCCAGAGACTGTGCAGGTTTGGGTTGGGGTTTAATGAGTTTACTGGAGGGAGGAGGGGGTTAATGAGCTGGAGTCGTCTGGGGTGGAGGGGGTCCAGTCTGGAGGTCGTAGAGGTGAAGTGGTTAAACGAGTCAGCACCATAGACTGTGAACAGAATGGACGCAGCACCGTGACGTCACCCGTTGGTTTGGGGGGGTCTGTTCTGTGCCACTATTACAGGGGTTTGAACAGCGCCATGTTGGATTTGACTTGCCATATTTGGAGACCTGCGGCTGTTAGCGGCTGAGAACCCGCCCACTAGCCTCGTAGCAGTGGTCTCCAGACCTGTCACTCAGCGTTTCCGCGCCCTAATTGGCCAGAATCTTAACCTAATAATCGGTTGAAACCAAAACAATAACATGTACCAGGCTGTAAACATGTTGTTTTAATGTAAAGTCTGTTTTAACATGGTTGTCAATGGAGAGCTGCTCCCTTCAGGATCCAGCCCCCAGAAGAACAAGGGGGGGCGGGGCACGTCATCATCATCATGTCCTTTCAAAATAAAATCCTCCAATGATGTTTGAGTTAAGAGGAGCTGGGTACAAGTACTCGAGTACTAGTAGATCACAAAGTAATGAGAGTACTCCAACGTTCAAGTGACTGGAAACGCCGTCCTCACTGTCAGGTGTCGGTCCACTTCCTGGACCGTGATGTGTCCTCACAATTGCCGTTTTTTTCAATCTGGACCTTATTTCTCTCCTAAACTCCGATCATTTCCTCCCCAGATAACGTTGGTGTCGTTCCAAGTGGTTGTGATGAAATGAGCTCCAAATGAAATGAGCCGCGTATGTCTGTATAATGGAGTCCGGGGTTAGCTGATATCAACATCCAGGGTCTGTAGGTTGACCTGCTGACCTCTGACCTGGATGATGTCATCTCTGTAGGTTGACCTGCTGACCTCTGACCTGGATGATGTCATCCCTGTAGGTTGACCTGCTGACCTCTGACCTGGATGATGTCATCCCTGTAGGTTGACCTGCTGACCTCTGACCTGGATGATGTCATCTCTGTAGGTTGACCTGTTGACCTCTGACCTGGATGATGTCCAGTTCATCTGCTCCACCCGAAGAGACCTGCTCCTTTATCTTGAGCCAGTTCAGACCAGTCGCTCAGTTTAATCAGTTTACAAGATAAACCCCTGAGGTATGTAGCGACTGTTTCACAAGCAGCACAACAACAACCAACAACAACAACCAGCAACTACCAGCAACAACCAACTACCAACTACAACCAACAACAACCAACAACCAACTACAACCAGCAACAACCAACAACAACAACCAGCAACAACCAACTACCAACAACAACCAACTACCAACAACAACCAACTACCAACAACTGCCTCCATCTACCTCCAACTGCCTCCATCTACCTCCAACTGCCTCCAACTACCACCAAATGCCTCCATCTACCTCCAACTGCCTCCATCTACCTCCAACTACCTCCATCTACCTCCAACTGCCTCCATCTACCTCCAACTGCCTCCAACTACCTCCAACTGCCTCCATCTACCTCCAACTACCTCCATCTACCTCCAACTGCCTACATCTACCTCCCACTGCCTCCATCTACCTCCAACTGCCTCCATCTACCTCCAACTGCCTCCATCTACCTCCAACTGCCTCCAACTACCACCAAATGCCTCCATCTACCTCCAACTGCCTCCATCTACCTCCAACTACCTCCATCTACCTCCAACTGCCTCCATCTACCTCCAACTGCCTCCAACTACCTCCAACTGCCTCCATCTACCTCCAACTACCTCCATCTACCTCCAACTGCCTACATCTACCTCCCACTGCCTCCATCTACCTCCAACTACCTCCATCTACCTCCAACTTCCTACATCTACCTCCCACTGCCTCCATCTACCTCCAACTACCTACATCTACCTCCATCTGCCTCCATCTACCTCCAACAGCCTCCATCTACCTCCAACTGCCTCCAACTACCTCCAACTGCCTCCATCTACCTCCAACTACCTCCATCTACCTCCAACTTCCTACATCTACCTCCCACTGCCTCCATCTACCTCCAACTACCTCCATCTACCTCCAACTTCCTACATCTACCTCCAACTGCCTCCAACTACCACCAAATGCCTCCATCTACCTCCAACTGCCTCCATCTACCTCCAACTGCCTCCATCTACCTCCAACTGCCTCCATCTACCTCCAACTGCCTCCATCTACCTCCAACTGCCTCCAACTACCACCAAATGCCTCCATCTACCTCCAACTGCCTCCATCTACCTCCAACTACCTCCATCTACCTCCAACTGCCTCCATCTACCTCCAACTGCCTCCAACTACCTCCAACTGCCTCCATCTACCTCCAACTACCTCCATCTACCTCCAACTGCCTACATCTACCTCCCACTGCCTCCATCTACCTCCAACTGCCTCCATCTACCTCCAACTGCCTCCATCTACCTCCAACTGCCTCCAACTACCACCAAATGCCTCCATCTACCTCCAACTACCTCCAACTACCTCCATCTACCTCCATCCACCTCCAACCTCCAACTGCCTCCATCTACCTCCAACTGCCTCCAACTACCTCCAACTGCCTCCATCTACCTCCAACTACCTCCATCTACCTCCAACTGCCTACATCTACCTCCCACTGCCTCCATCTACCTCCAACTACCTCCATCTACCTCCAACTTCCTACATCTACCTCCCACTGCCTCCATCTACCTCCAACTACCTACATCTACCTCCATCTGCCTCCATCTACCTCCAACAGCCTCCATCTACCTCCAACTGCCTCCAACTACCTCCAACTGCCTCCATCTACCTCCAACTACCTCCATCTACCTCCAACTTCCTACATCTACCTCCCACTGCCTCCATCTACCTCCAACTACCTCCATCTACCTCCAACTTCCTACATCTACCTCCAACTGCCTCCAACTACCTCCAACTGCCTCCATCTACCTCCAACTACCTCCATCTACCTCCAACTTCCTACATCTACCTCCAACTGCCTCCATCTACCTCCAACTTCCTACATCTACCTCCAACTGCCTCCATCTACCTCCAACTTCCTCCATCTACCTCCAACTTCCTACATCTACCTCCCACTGCCTCCATCTACCTCCAACTACCTCCATCTACCTCCAACTGCCTCCAACTACCTCCAACTACCTCCATCTACCTCCAACTTCCTACATCTACCTCCAACTTCCTACATCTACCTCCAACTGCCTCCAACTACCTCCAACTTCCTCCATCTACCTCCAACTACCTCCATCTACCTCCCACTGCCTCCATCTACCTCCAACTACCTCCATCTACCTCCAACTTCCTACATCTACCTCCAACTTCCTACATCTACCTCCAACTGCCTCCAACTACCTCCAACTTCCTCCAACTACCTCCAACTACCTCCATCTACCTCCAACTTCCTACATCTACCTCCAACTTCCTACATCTACCTCCATCTACCTCCAACTACCTCCAACTTCCTCCATCTACCTCCAACTACCTCCATCTACCTCCAACTGCCTCCATCTACCTCCAACTTCCTCCATCTACCTCCAACTTCCTACATCTACCTCCCACTGCCTCCATCTACCTCCAACTACCTCCATCTACCTCCAACTGCCTCCAACTACCTCCAACTACCTCCATCTACCTCCAACTTCCTACATCTACCTCCAACTTCCTACATCTACCTCCAACTGCCTCCAACTACCTCCAACTTCCTCCATCTACCTCCAACTACCTCCATCTACCTCCAACTGCCTCCAACTACCTCCAACTACCTCCATCTACCTCCAACTTCCTACATCTACCTCCAACTTCCTACATCTACCTCCAACTGCCTCCAACTACCTCCAACTTCCTCCATCTACCTCCAACTGCCTCCATCTACCTCCAACTACCTCCATCTACCTCCAACTTCCTACATCTACCTCCAACTGCCTCCAACTACCTCCAACTGCCTCCATCTACCTCCAACTACCTCCATCTACCTCCAACTTCCTACATCTACCTCCAACTGCCTCCATCTACCTCCAACTGCCTCCATCTACCTCCAACTTCCTACATCTACCTCCAACTACCTCCAACTACCTCCAACTGCCTCCATCTACCTCCAACTACCTCCATCTACCTCCAACTTCCTACATCTACCTCCAACTGCCTCCATCTACCTCCAACTGCCTCCATCTACCTCCAACTTCCTACATCTACCTCCCACTGCCTCCATCTACCTCCAACTACCTCCATCTACCTCCAACTGCCTCCATCTACCTCCATCTACCTCCAACTGCCTCCATCTACCTCCAACTGCCTCCAACTACCTCCAACTGCCTCCATCTACCTCCAACTACCTCCATCTACCTCCAACTGCCTCCATCTACCTCCAACTACCTCCATCTACCTCCAACTTCCTACATCTACCTCCAACTGCCTCCATCTACCTCCAACTACCTACATCTACCTCCAACTGCCTCCATCTACCTCCAGCTACCTCCAACTGCCTCCGTCTACCTCCAACTGCCTCCATCTAGCTCCATCTACCCCCCTCTGTCTACCAGGCTCCATTTACCCCACTCTACCTCCACCTGCTTAAGCCTCAGCCATCTGTTACAGCTCAAACAACAAAGAAAGTGAAGTCACCTACGTCCTCATATCCACCTGCCAGTCATCCACCCATCTGTCTCCTCCTCCTCCACCTCCTCCTCCTCCTCTTCTTCAGGTAAAGAAGGAGAAACTCCACGAAGCAGCAACAGCAGCGTCGTCTCCTAACTTCTCCACTTTCTAACAAACAGAACAATGAGCAGCTCAGTAGCTCCGCCCCGTCCTGACGCTGCTTCCTGCCCCAGCCACACACACACACAGAACCTACGACCCCAACGACCCCCCACCCCCACCCCCACCGGTCTATTCTGGTACAGGATGGGAGGGGCTGCACACTGGACCTCTGTGTGTGTGTGTGTGTGTGTGTGTGTGTGTGTGTGTGTGTGTGTGTGTGTGTGACCAGCTCTTTGTTCTTCTGCTCTGTGTTTCTTTATTGTTTATTTTCTGCTTGAAAGTTTTTGTTACGTTCTGGTTCTGTTCTCCATCACATGAGAACCAGGTTCCTGTTTCTCGTCGCCTCCTGCTGAGTTCTCAGGTGAGACTCACCTGTCGTTTCCCTGAGGTTTGACAGACATTAAACTGTAGGTATTAGAATATATCTGAACGAATTACGGGTCATCCGATGTTCATTCGAACCTCATTTTTCTCCAAACTGACAGCCCTAACAAGAACACTGAAACAATAACAAAGCATGCACATGACCAAGATTCACCACTTTTATTAACAACAAACAGGTTCTAACAGCAGCAGCTGCAGAGAGGAGCAGTCAGTCTCTGCTGTTCCTCTCTAAACAGGTTCTAACAGCAGCAGCTGCAGAGAGGAGCAGTCAGTCTCTGCTGTTCCGTCTAAACAGGTTCTAACAGCAGCAGCTGCAGAGAGGAGCAGTCAGTCTCTGCTGTTCTTCTCTAAACAGGTTCTAACAGCAGCAGCTGCAGAGAGGAGCAGTCAGTCTCTGCTGTTCTTCTCTAAACAGGTTCTAACGACAGCAGCTGCAGAGAGGAGCAGTCAGTCTCTGCTGTTCTTCTCTAAACAGGTTCTAACAGCAGCAGCTGCAGAGAGGAGCAGTCAGTCTCTGCTGTTCTTCTCTAAACAGGTTCTAACAGCAGCAGCTGCAGAGAGGAGCAGTCAGTCTCTGCTGTTCTTCTCTAAACAGGTTCTAACAGCAGCAGCTGCAGAGAGGAGCAGTCAGTCTCTGCTGTTCCTCTCTAAACAGGTTCTAACAGCAGCAGCTGCAGAGAGGAGCAGTCAGTCTCTGCTGTTCTTCTCTAAACAGGTTCTAACAGCAGCAGCTGCAGAGAGGAGCAGTC
Organism: Decapterus maruadsi; assembly: GCA_030347415.2. Classification (NCBI taxonomy): domain Eukaryota; kingdom Metazoa; phylum Chordata; class Actinopteri; order Carangiformes; family Carangidae; genus Decapterus; species Decapterus maruadsi. The sequence goes on from CM064901.1 coordinate 100,195, forward strand.
AGTCTCTGCTGTTCTTCTCTAAACAGGTTCTAACGACAGCAGCTGCAGAGAGGAGCAGTCAGTCTCTGCTGTTCTTCTCTAAACAGGTTCTAACAGCAGCAGCTGCAGAGAGGAGCAGTCAGTCTCTGCTGTTCCGTCTAAACAGGTTCTAACAGCAGCAGCTGCAGAGAGGAGCAGTCAGTCTCTGCTGTTCTTCTCTAAACAGGTTCTAACAGCAGCAGCTGCAGAGAGGAGCAGTCAGTCAGTGAGGCCCTTGGACGTTCTGCGTCCTCAGTTATTGACTGCTGGCTGTTGAGTAGTTCCTTGAAGTGTGTTACAATTGGCTATGGGATGTCATGTACTCTGTTTTATGCTTGAATGCACATCACCTGGTGTTGTTCTTGAGGACCAACTCACTATGTGTGTCTTTTCCTGTCTCTCTCTGAGGCGCAGCTTCATCAAACATCTCCCGGAAGGAAAACATTCAACTTCTGGAGTAAAACGGAAGATTCAACCACACACACATGTAGGTCAGGTGTGTGTCCAGGTGTGTCGTACCTGAGCCTCCTCTTGGCCAGGTGTGTGTCAGTGTGTGTGTTGTGGTACCTGAGCCTCCTCTTGGCCAGGTGTGTGTCAGTGTGTGTCAGTGTGTGTGTTGTGGTACCTGAGCCTCCTCTTGGCCAGGTGTGTGTCAGTGTGTGTGTCGTGGTACCTGAGCCTCCTCTTGGCCAGGTGTGTGTCAGTGTGTGTTGTGGTACCTGAGCCTCCTCTTGGTCAGGTGTGTGTCAGTGTGTGTGTTGTGGTACCTGAGCCTCCTCTTGGCCAGGCTCCTGGAGCAGATCCTCTCCATGCTGCTCTGCAGGTTGAGCAGAGCCGTGATCGCCTGCTTCAGACACTCTTTGTCCTCCTCATCCTCGCTCTTCTCCTCCAGTTGCTGTGGAAACACATTCAGCAGGTGTAGGTGAGTACCAGACTGCAGGTGAGCTGCACAACACCGCACTGGTCCACAGCCCCCCCCCCCCCCATCCCCTCCTCCACCAGGCCTGGAATAATCTGCAGAACATGACTGGAGGTATTTGAGGAGATTTAACTCCAGCAGGACAAAGGAGCTTAAAGCTGCTCGGTGGAAAGTCCAAGACCAGGACTGGACCGGTCCAAGACCAGGACTGGACCGGTCCAAGACCAGGACTGGACCGGTCCAAGACCAGGACTGGACCGGTCCAAGACCAGGACTGGACCTGGGGTCTGGATCACCAGCTGGTCTTTATTGAACTACAGCCAATGAGGTGTTTGCCTGGAGATCAGACCTGGACTGAGGTTGTGTCCTGGTCTACAACGCAGGTGTATTACAGGTGTAGTACAGGTGTAGTACAGGTGTAGTACAGGTGTAGTACAGGTGTAGTACAGGTGTAGTACAGGTGTATTACAGGTGCAGTACAGGTGTGTACAGGTGTATTACAGGTGTAGTACAGGTGTAGTACAGGTGTAGTACAGGTGTGTACAGGTGTAGTACAGGTGTGTACAGGTGTAGTACAGGTGTAGTACAGGTGTAGTACAGGTGTAGTACAGGTGTAGTACAGGTGTAGTACAGGTGTGTACAGGTGTGGTGTCTCACCTTCAGGATCTCAAACAGGTGCAGACAGTGGTAAACGGGGGTGAGCAGCAGTCGGGGCAGAACGTACTGAACAGCCTCTTTAAAACCTTCACAGATGGACTGGAGACACAGAGACAGCTTCTTCATCATCATCATCATCATCGTCATCGTCCTGGTGATGTCACCGTGTCAGAGGGGGCGGGGCTTACCTGCAGGTGGAAGGCAGCTCCAGGTTTGGATACCTGACTCAGGAAGTGTTCATGGAAACCAGAGCGCAGGATGTCCTGAGCGTACGTCTCATAGGGGTCGAAGGCCAGCTCCTGTCAATCAAAACACACCTCAGGTACAGGTACAGGTGTGTACAGGTGTGTTCAGGTACAGGTGTGTTCAGGTACAGGTGTGTTCAGGTACAGGTGTGTTCAGGTGTGTTCAGGTGTGTTCAGGTGTACCAACCTCTGCCAGGTCCTCGAAGCAGCTTCCCACCAGAGGATGAGGACTTCCTTCGTCCGTCATCTCCACCGTGTCCTCGATGAGACCGAGCAGCTTCACCGTCACCTCGTGGATGTCGACGATCCGGCTGAAGATGCTGTCCACGTCCTGACAGACGACCAATCACAGCGGTCAGAGACAGACGACCAATCACAGAGCGGTCAGAGACAGACGACCAATCACAGAGCGGTCAGAGACAGACGACCAATCACAGAGCGGTCAGAGACAGACGACCAATCACAGAGCAGTCAGAGACAGACGACCAATCACAGAGCGGTCAGAGACAGACGACCAATCACAGAGCGGTCAGAGACAGACGACCAATCACAGAGCGGTCAGAGACACACAACCAATCACAGCACTCAGAGACAGACGACCAATCACAGAGCAGTCAGAGACAGACGACCAATCAGAGACAGTGGATGTAAGGCCACCTTGACTCTGCCTGTACTAGAGTCAGGGCAGCGCCTCCTGGTGGAGGATTGTGGGTATTGTTAAAGAACTGACGCCTGCTGGTGGTGAAAGAGCAGTGAGGAGTTTTCACTAATTTAAGGACATTTATAGATCACCACGGTAACAGCATCATTGAGGATCCTTTACAGATAAACATCAACACATAGGAGAGTTAAAAAAACAAAAAACACACAGGTTTCTACATTTTATAATAAACTAATTAGGGCACCGGGCACTGGTGTCCGGGCGAAGCTGATTTTTTCTTAGTCTTTTTCCTCTTCCGGATGATTTTCGGTTCGCTACTGGTCATAGACATATTATATATCAAAACGTGCGTCTTGATCGGGATCATGTTGCTATTACTGTTCTCAATAGTCTACGAATTTCACCTAGAGACTCAATTTAAACTTTAAATAGTAGACACAAGTCTTGTGTATTGGTGTATTACTCCACGTTTTGATAGGTTGTATAGTTTCTGATCAATCCCTGATCAATGACCATGATCACTTTTGGAGAAATTATGAGATTATAATGGGTGTGTATTGCACGGAATGTTCGTGTCAGAGTGCGTGATGTCATCAGCTAGAGTGATGACATCATCAGCTAGAGTGATGACATCATCAGCTAGAGTGATGACATCATCAGCTAGAGTGATGACATCATCAGCTAGAGTGATGACATCATCAGCTAGAGTGATGACATCATCAGCTAGAGTGATGACATCATCAGCTAGAGTGATGACATCATCAGCTAGAGTGATGACATCATCAGCTAGAGTGGGACAGAGCGTAGCAGCGACGCTGACATGTTAACAACCTTGATGGGTTCAGGGTGTTGTCATGTGACCATCAAACAGCATCACCATGGAAACCAGCCTTTAAATCCTGTTGAACACTTGTCTACCGTCTGTTTCAATAAAGTTTTAGGGGGACAGGAGGACAGACAGGAGGACAGACAGGTGGACAGACAGACAGACAGGTACGTACGTGCTGGGAGAAGAGCATGGGGCTGGAGGTGAACGGCTCCCTGAACACCTTGATCAGCAGGTTGAGTTGCCGTAGGAACTGACGGCCGTCCGCCATGAAGCTGCGCACCAGCTCGTAGTAACGCTGCTCCTCATTGGTCGACGGCTCCTCGTCCATGAGCGGGAAGCCGCTGATGTCATCCTCGTCCTGGTGGAACATGTCCATCAGCACCTGCACACAGGACACACACACACACACACACACAGGTGACCTCAGGATACACAACGGTGTAGTTGTTGTTGTTGTTGTTGTGTAGTTGTTGTTGTTGTGTACCTTGTCTGCGCACATCGCCACGGTGATGTCCTGCTGGGAGATCTCATAGTGACGGATGTTCCTGACATAGTTCCCAGCGAGCTTCAGGATGTCGGCGGAGATGTACTCCAGCACGGCGACCATGTAGACGGACACCTGGTGGTCCACCTTGTAGCCCAGCACCTCCTGCCGCAAGGCATCATGGGAAACACAAGGCATCATGGGAAACAAGGCATCATGGGAAACAAGGCATCATGGGAAACAAGGCATCATGGGAAACAAGGCATCATGGGAAACACAAGGCATCATGGGAAACAAGGCATCATGGGAAACAAGGCATCATGGGAAACGCAGTCAGCAACGAACAGGGACGAGGACGACGGCGAGGAGGAGCGAAGGGGGCGGGGCCTACCTTGAGCAGCGGGTGGATCTTGTCGACGGGCAGCGCCAGCGGGTTCCTCCTCTTCCTCTTCTCGATGGCGGCCTGAGCGTCGGCGATCGCCCACTTATCGATCGGGTGAGGAAAACTCTTCTGGACTCGTTCCTGAGGGGAGAAGGCGAGTTACACCTGTCCTCTGCTCTGATTGGACGGCTGGACACGCACTGTTCATCACCTGTGACCATCACATCCACTTATCCTCACTGCAGCCAATCAGCTGCAGCCCCTAATCTGACATCACACAGGTGCACCTCAGGATGCGCCTGTGTTGTGTTCAGGGGAGTTGTTCAGTGAGGGGGCGGGGCTACAGGTGTCCAGGAGGGGCGGGGCTACAGGTGTCCAGGAGGGGCGGGGCTACAGGTGTTCAGTGAGGGGGCGGGGCTACAGGTGTCCAGGAGGGGCGGGGCTACAGTAGAGACACAGCCGCAACCTGTGGCGGTCGGTGATGAACCAACTACTCAACACGTCACCAGACGAGGACACACAACCTGAGGCTGAGGAGCAGTGAGGGGTCAGAGGTCAGAGGTCAGAGGTCAGAGGTCAGAGGTCGGGGGGAGGGTCAGTGTGGTAAAACGCCAGCGTGTGGCGTTTTAGCCGAGAGCACCTGGTTATGTCACTGCAGCCTCCTGCAGCTGGAAACAAGAGACAGATCGGACCAATCACACAGCAGCCTCGCAGTGATGTCATCAGGTACAGGTGTTTGAACTGCCCTGACTGTCCCTGAACGCCACACTGAGACAACATCACACCATATATAGGGCTAGGGGCTGACCATACCATAATACAGGGATCCCCAATAGGCGGCCCGCGAGAGCAAAACATCTGGCCCGCGACGATTCTGTAACGTTTCCCTTCATTATTTTTGAAAAACGGGCGTCATTCCGAACCTGAAAAAACGTGTATAATTTAGAAAAGTTGGTTAAATTTGCTGTTGTAAAAGTCGTGGTTCGTCTGCTGCGGTAGTACAGTGGATAAAGCAGCTGACTGCCACGCAGTTGACTGTGGATCGAACCCGGCGCGGGGGCACGTTGGTAGTTTTGTCTTATCGTAGCCCACTGCTACTCCGGTCACGCCGCCGGCTCGCGCCCTGCTACGGACGTTTCAGCCGGTCTGTTTTCAGGGAGCCATCACGTCAAGCCGGGCAGGAAGCCACGCGGCCGTTGTTGTTTTGTTTTTTCCCCATCGCGGCGTACGTCTACACACGCCAGCTGATCCGCCGCTGGTCCTCTGAGTGAAATATCCGGCTGATTAAGAACATGAGCTGCACCAACAGGCGGTAAAGTGACTGATGAGTTGAGTTTTATTTGACTGGACATGTTGACGCTGAGAGAAGTGTCTGACTCAGACTCTCAGCTGGCTCTTCTGGAGCTGAAGGCTTGTACAGATGCTGCTCACAGCTGGATTTGTGGACATTTAGTACATGGGTTTAAAAATCTGCACAAATGGCAATAATGATATATCAATATGTAGAAAGGTTGCTCCTTTCTTGCTGTGTCTCTAGCTAATCATTTATTTTTGCCATTGTGAATATCAGAATATTCCACAGACAACCAGTCACTGTTCCCTTCTCCTCGTCTTCCTTTATGTTACACCTTTATTTGGGTAGAAATGCTAGGATGCTTTTATTTGATCTAAACAGCAGTGGCTGTTTTTCAGGAGTGCAATTTTGCTTGTTTGACCCTTTGAGACTCCCTTATAGAATACTTATAGAATGTACTATGCTTTTCTTCAATTTTATCAACAATGAATAGCAGCAACATTATCTATACAAAAAAAACAACTTTTACTGGCACGATGGGAAAAAAACTGGATGTTATGGCCCTCGGCTTGGCACACTTCACTTAACCTTACCATAATATATAGGGTTAGGGACTCATACTGTAATATATAGGGTTAGGGGCTGACCATACCATAATATATAGGGTTAGGGACTGACCATACCATAATATATAGGGTTAGGGGCTGACCATACCATAATATATAGGGTTAGGGATGACCATACCATAATATATAGGGTTAGGGGCTGACCATACCATAATATATAGGGTTAGAGGCTGACCATACCATAATATATAGGGTTAGGGGCTGACCATACCATAATATATAGGGTTAGGGGCTGACCATACCATAATATATAGGGCTAGGGGCTGACCATACCATAATATATAGGGTTAGGGACTGACCATACCATAATATATAGGGTTAGGGGCTGACCATACCATAATATATAGGGTTAGGGGCTGACCATACCATAATATATAGGGTTATGGGCTGACCATACCATAATATATAGGGTTAGGGGCTGACCATACCATAATATATAGGGTTAGGGACTCATACTGTAATATATAGGGTTAGAGGCTGACCATACCATAATATATAGGGTTAGGGGCTGACCATACCATAATATATAGGGTTAGGGGCTGACCATACCATAATATATAGGGTTAGGGGCTGACCATACCATAATATATAGGGTTATGGGCTGACCATACCATAATATATAGGGTTAGGGGCTGACCATACCATAATATATAGGGTTAGGGGCTGACCATACCATAATATATAGGGTTAGGGGCTGACCATACCATAATATATAGGGTTAGGGGCTGACCATACCATAATATATAGGGTTAGGGGCTGACCATACCATAATATATAGGGTTAGGGGCTGACCATACCATAATATATAGGGTTAGGGGCTGACCATACCATAATATATAGGGTTAGGGGCTGACCATACCATAATATATAGGGTTAGGGACTCATACTGTAATATATAGGGTTAGGGGCTGACCATACCATAATATATAGGGTTAGGGACTCATACTGTAATATATAGGGTTAGGGGCTGACCATACCATAATATATAGGGTTAGGGGCTGACCATACCATAATATATAGGGTTAGGGGCTGACCATACCATAATATATAGGGTTAGGGGCTGACCATACCATAATATATAGGGTTAGGGGCTGACCATACCATAATATATAGGGTTAGGGGCTGACCATACCATAATATAATATGTAAAGCATTTGATACAGTTGACCATCATCTGCTCCTGAGACAATGAGAGACAATGGTTTGGATAATATGGCGTGTGCTTGGTTTCAGAGCTTCTGACCACAGGCCATAATATATAGGGTTAGGGGCCTGACTTCCTGTCTGTTATGGGGTTCAGGGATGAGTCATACCATAATACTTCCTGTCTGTTAGTGGAGGTTCACCACAATATAGTCAGGGTTAGGGATGACCATGACTTCCTAATGTTAGTGGAGGTTCACCACAAGGGTCATGAGTCCAACCATAATATGATACCTGAAAGCTTTGTCTGTTGACCATCATCTGCTCCTGAGACAATGAGAGAACCTGACTTCCTGTTTTAATGGAATGTTCATGAGTCAAGCCTGGTTTCAGAGACTTCCTGTCTGTTAGTGGAGGTTCACCACAAGGGTCATGAGTCAAGCTTGGCCGTAGTGAACCTGACTTCCTGTCTGTTAGTGGAGGTTCACCACAAGGGTCATGAGTCAAGCCTGGCCGTAGTGAACCTGACTTCCTGTCTGTTAGTGGAGGTTCACCACAAGGGTCATGAGTCAAGCTTGGCCGTAGTGAACCTGACTTCCTGTCTGTTAGTGGAGGTTCACCACAAGGTCAGTCCTGGGTCCATATTTCTCCTTTAAATGGTTGTAATGTCCATTTTTATGCAGACGACACAGTTTTGTATTTTTGTATTTCAGATTCTGTTCAGACAGCCATCAGCAACTTGCAATCTGCTTTTAATTCTTTTCAGGATTCACTAATCAAACATGAACTGCTGCTTAATGCAAACAAGACCAACTATATGCTGTTTACCGAGCCAATATATGTATCTATCTTTACACCAAAACTGGCTCAGAAGTTGAGAGTCAAGGAGTACAAATATCTGGGGATCTCGTTCAAATACCTTATTAATGAACTTATTTTAAAGTTGAGGCAGAAGATTGGTTTTCTGTTCAGAAACAAATCTTGTTTTCCTCAAGAAAATGAATAATTGAAGCAGTGTTTATGTCTGTCATGGATTATGGTGACATCATCTATAATATGATACTCATCACTGTGTTTTGTATAGAAAGGTTGGTTGCACAACCTGCACCGTGTGTGTGTGTCTGTGTGTGTGTGTGTGTGTGTGTGTGTGTGTGTGTGTGTGTGTGTGGTTCACCTCGACGTCCTGCACCGTGCGTGGCTGAGCCTGACACAACATGCTGAGCAGCAGCAGGATCAACTCCTCGATGTACTGCAGCGCCTCCTGCTGGGACACCAGGTTAGGATGGACCTGGTTCAGGACCTGGTTCAGAGAGACAGAGAGACCAGGTTAGGATGGACCTGGTTCAGGACCTGGTTCAGGACCTGGTTCAGAGAGACAAAGAGACCAGGTTAGGATGGACCTGGTTCAGGACCTGGTTCAGAGAGACAGAGACACCAGGTTAGGATGGACCTGGTTCAGGACCTGGTTCAGAGAGACAGAGACACCAGGTTAGGATGGACCTGGTTCAGGACCTGGTTCAGAGAGACAGAGACACCAGGTTAGGATGGACCTGGTTCAGGACCTGGTTCAGAGAGACAGAGACACCAGGTTAGGATGGACCTGGTTCAGGACCTGGTTCAGGACCTGGTTCAGAGAGACAGAGACACCAGGTTAGGATGGACCTGGTTCAGGACAGAGAGAGACAGAGAGACCAGGTTAGGATGGACCTGGTTCAGAGAGACAGAGAGACCAGGTTAGGATGGACCTGGTTCAGGACCTGGTTCAGGACAGAGACAGAGAGACCAGGTTAGGATGGACCTGGTTCAGGACCTGGTTCAGGACAGCAGACAGAACATCTGGTTTAAATGGACTCTGGTTTGGACCTGGTTCAAACACAAAGACCAGGTTAGGATGGACCTGATTGGACCTGGTTCAGAGAGACAGAGACACCAGGTTAGGATGGACCTGGTTCAGGACCTGGTTCAGAGAGACAGAGAGACCAGGTTAGGATGGACCTGGTTCAGGACCTGGTTCAGGACCTGGTTCAGGACCTGGTTCAGGACCTGGTTCAGAGAGACAGAGAGACCAGGTTAGGATGGACCTGGTTCAGGACCTGGTTCAGAGAGACAGAGAGACCAGGTTAGGATGGACCTGGTTCAGGACCTGGTTCAGGACCAGGGACAGAGACACCAGGTTAGGATGGACCTGGTTCAGGACCTGGTTCAGAGAGACAGAGAGACCAGGTTAGGATGGACCTGGTTCAGGACCTGGTTCAGAGAGACAGAGAGACCAGGTTAGGATGGACCTGGTTCAGGACCTGGTTCAGAGAGACAGAGACACCAGGTTAGGATGGACCTGGTTCAGGACCTGGTTCAGGACAGAGACACCAGGTTAGGATGGACCTGGTTCAGGACCTGGTTCAGGACAGAGACAGAGAGACCAGGTTAGGATGGACCTGGTTCAGGACCTGGTTCAGGACAGAGACAGAGAGACCAGGTTAGGATGGACCTGGTTCAGGACCTGGTTCAGGACAGAGACAGAGAGACCAGGTTAGGATGGACCTGGTTCAGGACCTGGTTCAGAGAGACAGAGAGACCAGGTTAGGATGGACCTGGTTCAGGACCTGGTTCAGAGAGACAGAGAGACCAGGTTAGGATGGACCTGGTTCAGGACCTGGTTCAGGACAGAGACAGAGACACCAGGTTAGGATGGACCTGGTTCAGGACCTGGTTCAGAGAGACAGAGAGACCAGGTTAGGATGGACCTGGTTCAGGACCTGGTTCAGGACCTGGTTCAGGACCTGGTTCAGGACCTGGTTCAGGACCAGGGACAGAGACCGTCCTGGTGTTGTCCCGTCCAGCTGCAGCTCAACATCTGGTTTAAATGTCTCTGGTTTGTTTCAGGTTCAAACACAAACTTTGTCCCAGAACGAGTCTCTGATTGGACCAGAGGAACGACGTCATCACCATGCTGAGCTCTGATTGGACCAGAGGAACGATGTCATCACCACGCTGAGCTCTGATTGGACCAGAGGAACGATGTCATCACCACGCTGAGCTCTGATTGGACCAGAGGAACGATGTCATCACCACGCTGAGCTCTGATTGGACCAGAGGAACGATGTCATCACCACGCTGAGCTCTGATTGGACCAGAGGAACGATGTCATCACCACGCTGAGCTCTGATTGGACCAGAGGAACGATGTCATCACCACGCTGAGCTCTGATTGGACCAGAGGAACGACGTCATCACCACGCTGAGCTCTGATTGGACCAGAGGAACGACGTCATCACCACGCTGAGCTCTGATTGGACCAGAGGAACGATGTCATCACCACGCTGAGCTCTGATTGGACCAGAGGAACGACGTCATCACCACGCTGAGCTCTGATTGGACCAGAGGAACGACGTCATCACCACGCTGAGCTCTGATTGGACCAGAGGAACGACGTCATCACCACGCTGAGCTCTGATTGGACCAGAGGAACGATGTCATCACCACGCTGAGCTCTGATTGGACCAGAGGAACGACGTCATCACCACGCTGAGCTCTGATTGGACCAGAGGAACGACGTCATCACCACGCTGAGCTCCGATTGGACCAGAGGAACGACGTCATCACCACGCTGAGCTCCGATTGGACCAGAGGAACGACGTCATCACCACGCTGAGCTCCGATTGGACCAGAGGAACGACGTCATCACCACGCTGACCAATGAGGAACAAGCCTTCGTTGACGTGGCGACGTACTGATGATGGTCAGCGTGGGATTATTGATCAGTTAAGTGATGATGTCATACTCCTCACTGCTGTGACATCATCACACTTCCTGTCTCGGATTGGGTGTGGTCAGTTTAACTGAACAGAGTGCTGCTCTCCCATTGGAGGAAACACCTGGAGGGGGCGGGGCCAGGAGGTGTCTACTTCCTGTCTGACTGATCAATATCTACCAATCAGGAACCTGCAGACGACGTTACCACGGAGATTCACTCTGGCAACAGGTGCACCTTGACCTCGTTGACCTCCGACCCCTGACATCACACATCCAGCAGGTTGTGTGTAGTTGTGTACCTTCTCCAGGGAGGGAACCAGCAGGTTGTGTTGTGTAGTTGTGTAGTTGTGTAGTTGTGTACCTTCTCCAGGGAGGGAACCAGCAGGTTGTGTTGTGTGTCTGTGTTGTGTAGTTGTGTGTAGTTGTGTATTTGTGTACCTTCTCCAGGGAGGGAACCAGCAGGTTGTGTTGTGTGTCTGTGTGTAGTTGTGTAGTTGTGTAGTTGTGTACCTTCTCCAGGGAGGGAACCAGCAGGTTGTGTTGTGTGTCTGTGTTGTGTAGTTGTGTAGTTGTGTAGTTGTGTACCTTCTCCAGGGAGGGAACCAGCAGGTTGTGTTGTGTGTCTGTGTTGTGTAGTTGTGTAGTTGTGTAGTTGTGTACCTTCTCCAGGGAGGGAACCAGCAGGTTGTGTTGTGTGTCTGTGTTGTGTAGTTGTGTAGTTGTGTAGTTGTGTACCTTCTCCAGGGAGGGAACCAGCAGGTTGTGTTGTGTGTCTGTGTTGTGTAGTTGTGTGTAGTTGTGTATTTGTGTACCTTCTCCAGGGAGGGAACCAGCAGGTTGTGTTGTGTGTCTGTGTTGTGTAGTTGTGTGTAGTTGTGTATTTGTGTACCTTCTCCAAGGAGGGAACCAGCAGGTTGTGTTGTGTGTCTGTGTAGTTGTGTACCTTCTCCAAGGAGGGAACCAGCAGGTTGTGTTGTGTGTCTGTGTTGTGTAGTTGTGTAGTTGTGTACCTTCTCCAGGGAGGGAACCAGCAGGTTGTGTTGTGTAGTTGTGTAGTTGTGTACCTTCTCCAGGGAGGGAACCAGCAGGTTGTGTTGTGTGTCTGTGTGTAGTTGTGTAGTTGTGTAGTTGTGTACCTTCTCCAGGGAGGGAACCAGCAGGTTGTGTTGTGTGTCTGTGTTGTGTAGTTGTGTAGTTGTGTACCTTCTCCAGGGAGGGAACCAGCAGGTTGTGTTGTGTAGTTGTGTAGTTGTGTAGTTGTGTAGTTGTGTAGTTGTGTAGTTGTGTACCTTCTCCAGGGAGGGAACCAGCAGGTTGTGTTGTGTGTCTGTGTGTAGTTGTGTAGTTGTGTAGTTGTTGTGTACCTTCTCCAGGGAGGGAACCAGCAGGTTGTGTTGTGTGTCTGTGTTGTGTAGTTGTGTAGTTGTGTACCTTCTCCAGGGAGGGAACCAGCAGGTTGTGTTGTGTGTCTGTGTGTAGTTGTGTAGTTGTGTAGTTGTTGTGTACCTTCTCCAGGGAGGGAACCAGCAGGTTGTGTTGTGTGTCTGTGTTGTGTAGTTGTGTAGTTGTTGTGTACCTTCTCCAGGGAGGGAACCAGCAGGCCTTTCCATTTCGGTGAGTTCTCCTCGTTGAAGAAGTCGTACTGCAGCTGCGCCGCCTGCATCGCTGCTCCTGGGGGGTCTGCGGGTCTGAGACCAGAACCAGGACCAGGACCAGGACCAGGACCAGGACCAGGACCTGAGGGACCGGTTCACATGGACGTGGAGCGGCCGGGGAGGGAGAGGCGGAGAGCGGCCGCTGTCACCGCGACCATCGTCGGCCAGCTGCGGTCAGATGTTCCGCCGCTAGCCGTTAGCTCCGCAGCTAGCCGTTAGCTCCGTTAGCTCCGCCGCTAGCAGCTCGGTGTGTGTCCGGGGGGGCGGCTCGGTTCACCGGGCCCACGGCGGCATGGTGGCCGGGGATCGGTCCATAGCAGCGGAGCCGGGGCTGGAGCAGGACGGGGAGCGGAGCTGCTGGTCTAGCTGTAGCCTGTAGCCTGCTAGCAGCGGTTAGCAGCGGCTAGCGGCGGTTAGCCCGGACCGGCGCTGCTGCCCGCTGTGACCGGCGCTGGGAGCGGACACACGGGGAGCTGCTGCCCGGCCTGTCGCTGCGGCTCGGCGGGCCACGGAGCCTCTCCGGCGGCGTCGCTTCGCTCTGTTCCCGCCCTGTGGAGCCTGCACAGCGGCTCTTTCCTCCGGACTCAACCCGGACAAGGAGCTCCGAGCCCGGCCTCCGGACAGAGCTAACACCGGCCACGGTGAGCGGGGTTCGGTTGTTGTTGACTCCGGTGTGCGGTACCGTAGACTGTGGAGCGACTGGGCATGCGCAGTGGGCAGCGCTGACGTATGTGGGCGGGGCTTCCTGGTGGGCGTGGTCACACACGACGGTGCGTGGCAGAGCGACGTCAGCGCCCCCAGCGGCCGCCGGAAGTACTGACGGTGTTTACATGAGAGCACCAGATGGACAGACTGATGATGATGCATATTGTGGTTAATCAGACTTGTGTATTTTATTTGTAAGCAGCCAGACCATAATAACCAGGAGTTCAGAGCTACACATCTGTAAACATTTGAACCAATAGAAACTGTTGAGTATTTCAACAACAGCTCAGCAGACGGAGTTGAGCAGCGTCCACGTGTCCTCAGGGACGGGACAGAAGAGTCCGTCGCTTCTTGGTTTTCTGTCGTTAGTGAAACAGATTGAAGCCCCGTCATGAGAAATTGTCCCGAAAAAAATTAAATAAGTCCATATTTCGAGCTTGTTTGCAGCGGAAGCTCCTCTTCCTGGTCCGCCTAAGTCTCGTGAGATTTGCGTCGGCGTCGGTTAATCACAGTGATGTCGACGGACCAGTAAGAGAACCTTCTGCTGCAAACAAGCTGGAAATATATGGACTTATTTAATTTTTTTCGGGACAATTTCTCACGTTGGAGCTTCAACACCAGAGGGACATTAAAGACAAGCAGCATGGAGGGATCTGGATGTTTTCTGATGTTTTTTGTGACGAAGACAGTTGGTATCCATTAGCAACCGTTATGGACATGCACTGCTACACCGAGACCCTGTAACTCAGAGAAGACACGAGGACTCTGAAGCTCTTAGTCCACAGGAGATGATGAGAGAAATATCATTCTGGGGTGAACTATCCCTTTAAATGGACACATAGAGAAGTTATGGAATTATCATGAATACATGAATTACATTAAAGATTCAGTCAGGAATATTAGCTACTAAGTAATATAATATATACATAGTATAATACATAGATTATTTCAACAGAATGGATATTATATTATATTGTAAGTAATAAATAATAATATGAAACATAAAGTCAGAGGCTGCGTTGTTGTTGTTTATAATGTTTATTGTTTATTTTATTTACAGCTGAAGATCAGAAGCCGACAGAAAACGTCCAGCAGAGGGTTCATGATGTACCTGAGGTCGGGGGGGGGGGGGGGGGGGCATCATGGGGTATATCCTCGTCTGATACAACTACTCAACACACACATTATTATCATTAATTAATTATTACTGATCGGTGAATCGGTCTGAATGACGATTTACCCCAGAACCTGGTTTAACTACCACCAGGGGTAATAGAGGCTGAGGGAGGGGTATGGTGGGGTAATAGAGGCTGAGGGAGGGGTATGAGGGGTATCAGCGGGTAGAGGAGGGGCATAGTGGGGTATCAGCAGGTAGAGGAGGGGCTTGGTGGGGTATCAGCGGGTAGAGGAGGGGCATAGTGGGGTATCAGCAGGTAGAGGAGGGGCATAGTGGGGTATCAGCAGGTAGAGGAGGGGCATAGTGGGGTATCAGCAGGTAGAGGAGGGGCATAGTGGGGTATCAGCAGGTAGAGGAGGGGCATAGTGGGGTATCAGCAGGTAGAGGAGGGGCATAGTGGGGTATCAGCAGGTAAGGAGGGGCATAGTGGGGTATCAGCAGGTAGAGGAGGGGCATAGTGGGGTATCAGCGGGTAGAGGAGGGGCATAGTGGGGTATCAGCGGGTAGAGGAGGGGCATAGTGGGGTATCAGCAGGTAGAGGAGGGGCATAGTGGGGTATCAGCAGGTAGAGGAGGGGCATAGTGGGGTATCAGCAGGTAGAGGAGGGGCATAGTGGGGTATCAGCAGGTAGAGGAGGGGCATAGTGGGGTATCAGCGGGTAGAGGAGGGGCATAGTGGGGTATCAGCAGGTAGAGGAGGGGCATAGTGGGGTATCAGCAGGTAGAGGAGGGGCATAGTGGGGTATCAGCAGGTAGAGGAGGGGCATAGTGGGGTATCAGCAGGTAGAGGAGGGGCATAGTGGGGTATCAGCAGGTAGAGGAGGGGCATAGTGGGGTATCAGCAGGTAGAGGAGGGGCATAGTGGGGTATCAGCGGGTAGAGGAGGGGCATAGTGGGGTATCAGCGGGTAGAGGAGGGGCTTGGTGGGGTATCAGCAGGTAGAGGAGGGGCATAGTGGGGTATCAGCGGGTAGAGGAGGGGCTTGGTGGGGTATCAGCGGGTAGAGGAGGGGCATAGTGGGGTATCAGCAGGTAGAGGAGGGGCATAGTGGGGTATCAGCAGGTAGAGGAGGGGCATAGTGGGGTATCAGCGGGTAGAGGAGGGGCATAGTGGGGTATCAGCAGGTAGAGGAGGGGCTTGGTGGGGTATCAGCGGGTAGAGGAGGGGCATAGTGGGGTATCAGCAGGTAGAGGAGGGGCATAGTGGGGTATCAAGTGGGGTATTAGGGGCATAGTGGGGTATCAGGGGGTAGAGGAGGGGCATCAGTGGGGTATAAGAGGGTATCAGGGGTATAAAGGGGCATCAGTGGGGTATCAGCCTGCTAGAGGAGGGGCATGAGACTGATCAGCTGGTAAGAGGTTGAGATCAGCAGGTAGAGGAGGGGTTGGTGATCAGCGGGTAGAGGAGGGGCATAGTGGGGTATCAGCAGGTAGAGGAGGGGCTTGGACTAACAGCTAGAGGACATAGTGGGGTATCAGCTCCAGGAGGGGCATAGTGGGGTATCAGGAGGTCCAGGAGGGGCTTGGCTGGGGTACCTCAGCGGGTGGACATAGTGGGGTTCAGGGTCCAGGAGGGGCTTCAGGATTTCAGAAGGCATCACGGATATCATGGAGGAAGGGTTGGGTTAAATTACAGTGGGGTATCAGGGGTATAAAGGGTATCAGGGGTATAAAGGGTATCAGGGGTATAAAGGGTATCAGGGGTATAAAGGGTATCAGGGGTATAAAGGGTATCAGGGGTATAAAGGGTATCAGGGGTATCAGCCTGCTGAAGTGAGACTGAGCTGAAGAGGTTGAGATGATGAGGCAGCAGTCACTGATGCTACGGGTGAGACAGTGGACCAGGACTCAGCTGGACTCAGCTGGACTCAGCTGGACCTCCAGGACTCAGCTGGACCTCCAGGACTCAGCTGGACTCAGCTGGACCTCCAGGACTCAGCTGGACTCAGCTGGACTCAGCTGGACCTCCAGGACTCAGCTGGACTCAGCTGGACTCAGCTGGACTCAGCTGGACCTCCAGGACTCAGCTGGACCTCCAGGACTCAGCTGGACCTCCAGGACTCAGCTGGACTCAGCTGGACTCAGCTGGACCTCCAGGACTCAGCTGGACTCAGCTGGACTCAGCTGGACCTCCAGGACTCAGCTGGACCTCCAGAACTCAGCTGGACCTCCTGGACTCAGCTGGACTCAGCTGGACCTCCTGTGTTCCTGCGTGCGACCAGACCTGCTGAGAACCGGACTCTGGTTCTGGTCCAGAACGTCTCTGGTTCCTCATCAGCTCCTCATGTGGACACGACACCGAAACCAAAACCAGGTTTTATTTACACACCAGTGAATGTGAACTGTGTCCGGTCCAACGCTGCTGGGACGGCGGTCCGACGCCGGTGGGACGGCGGTCCGACGCTGCTGGGACGGCGGTCCGACGCCGGTGGGACGGCGGTCCGACGCCGGTGGGACGGCGGTCCGACGCCGCTGGGACGGCGGTCCGACGCCGGTGGGACGGCGGTCCGACGCCGGTGGGACGGCGGTCCGACGCCGGTCGTCCGCAGCGCTCGCCTCCTGCCCAGCGCCACGAACAGGAAGTCCAACAACAAGTATAAAACAGAAGAAGAAGAAACTGCCTCACATGCTAGCAGTTAGCCGCTAGCGGTTAGCCGCTAGGAAGCTGTTCATTGGCTGTTTGGCCGGAGAGTCGACCAGGACCAGGTTCGATGCCGACGCGCCCAACGGTTCAACAGGAGACACCGATGACTGCCTCATCCAGCCGTAACCATAGCAACACTGTGACCGTAAACGTACTGACTTTGTGTGTGTGTTGAGTCAAAGTCTCGGCCTGTGGACCAGGACCATCTGAAGACCAGGACCATCTGAAGACCAGGACCATCTGAAGACCAGGACCAGCTGGAGGTCTGGACTAGCTGAAGACCAGGACCATCTGAAGACCAGGACCATCTGAAGACCAGGACCAGCTGGAGGTCTGGACCATCTGAAGACCAGGACCATCTGAAGACCAGGACCAGCTGGAGGTCTGGACTAGCTGAAGACCAGGACCAGCTGGAGGTCTGGACCAGCTGGAGGTCTGGACCATCTGAAGACCAGGACCATCTGAAGACCAGGACCAGCTGAAGACCAGGACCAGCTGAAGACCAGGACCATCTGAAGACCAGGACCATCTGAAGACCAGGACCAGCTGAAGACCAGGACCAGCTGAAGACCAGGACCAGCTGAAGACCAGGACCAGCTGAAGACCAGGACCATCTGAAGACCAGGACCAGCTGGAGGTCTGGACCATCTGAAGACCAGGACCATCTGAAGACCAGGACCATCTGGAGGTCTGGACCAGCTGGAGGTCTGGACCATCTGAAGACCAGGACCATCTGAAGACCAGGACCAGCTGAAGACCAGGACCAGCTGAAGACCAGAACCAGCTGAAGACCAGGACCAGCTGAAGACCAGGACCATCTGAAGACCAGAACCAGCAGAACAGCGACCGATCCTTGTCCTGCTGAAGCCAATTAGTTCTTTCTTTTGTCTGAGGGTGCTTCCACACCTGCAGCGTTAGTGTGTTAGTGTGTTAGTGCGTTAGTGTGTTAGTGTGTTAGTGTGTTAGTGTGTTAGTGCGTTAGTGTGTTAGTGTGTTAGTGTGTTAGTGTGTTAGTGTGTTAGTGTGTTAGTGTGTTAGTGTGCACTAAATCTGGTGCGGTTTGGGTCAGTGTGAAAGCACATCGCACTCTAATGCGCACGAAAACTAGTGCGGGCTGAGGAGGTGGTCTGGTCTCGGTCCGGCTCCAACCGATCTCTGGTGCCACTAGTTGATGTGTGAAAGCAACCGCACTCTGGTGGTGGCGCTCCAACTGCCAGGCGAACGCAACAAGTTTGAGCTAAAAGGGTTCCCGTAGTCGTTGACAACAGGTTAACGCAGCGGGGAGACGGTCCTACGTCTCTGTCCCTACAAACAAAGCAGCAGCAGCGGCGGCGGGGCAGCCGGTCGGCGCGGCCGGTCGGTGCGTGTCCGCTGAGTCCGCTGAGTCCGCTCAGACACCGCACAGGTCGACAGGTCCGAGCAGCTGATTTGCGAGCAGCAGCAGAGGTCCACCGTGTTTAACGTTTAACCAGGAACTAACGGGACCGAGCTGGGTGAACGCAACCGGAGAGACATGATGGAGACATGATGGAGACATGACGCTCTCCAGTCTACAGCGGCGTTTGGTCCCCAACTGGTCCCAAGTGACAAAAAGCTGGTGTGAAAGCAACCGCACTAACTGAAAAATGAAACAATGTATCATTTTAACATTTGGTCCGCACCAGAGTGCGCACTAAACAGGTGTGAAAGCACCCTGAGTCCCTGGTTCTGGTCCTGGTCCTGGTCCTGGTCCCGGTCCTGGTCCCGGTCCTGGTCCTGGTCCTGGTCCTGGTCCCGGTCCTGGTCCTGGTCCAGGTCCTGGTCCTGGTCCTGGTCCTGGTCCTGGTCCTGGTCCTGGTCCTGGTCCTGGTTCTGGTCCTGGTCCTGGTCCTGGTCCAGGTCCTGCAGCAGGTGGCGGTGTCAGTGAAGGCGTTGCAGGTTAAATATGTGTGTGTTGTGTTATAAACAGACTGTACACGACCGTCCACATCGTTAACACTGACAGTCAGCTGGCGGCGCCGTGGAGCGGCGCCATGGAGCGCCATGGAGCGCCGTGGAGCGGCGCCGTGGAGCGGCTCCGTGGAGCGGCGCCATGGAGCGGCGCCATGGAGCGGCGCCGTGGAGCGCCATGGAGCGCCATGGAGCGGCACCGTGGAGCGGCGCCATGGAGCGGCGCCATGGAGCGGCACTGTGGAGCGGCGCCATGGAGCGGCGCCGTGGAGCGGCGCCATGGAGCGGCGCCATGGAGCGCCATGGAGCGCCACCCGGCCGGCAGCTCAGACGGACGACTCGCGGGCGGTCTTGGACCTCAGCGCTCCGGCGGCGCCCAGGAAGGGGAAGGCGGTGGCGAGGCAGCCGGACGCCACGGTCAGACCCAGACTGGCCCAGGCGCAGCAGATCGACCAACCGTAGCCGTGGTCGACGTCGTCAGGGAGACCGTAGATGAAGGGCGGGTTCCTGGAGAGGTCGTAGGTCACGCTGGCGGCGTACGTACACAGAGAGATGGTGCAGAAGATCCCTGCAACAGAACACAGACCGGATCAGACTGGATCCCAGACCAGATCCCTGCAACAGAACACAGACCGGATCAGACTGGATCCCAGACCAGATCCCTGCAACAGAACACAGACCGGATCAGACTGGATCCCAGACCAGATCCCTGCAACAGAACACAGACCGGATCAGACTGGATCCCAGACCAGATCCCTGCAACAGAACACAGACCGGATCAGACTGGATCCCAGACCAGATCCCAGACCAGATCCCTGCAACAGAACACAGACCGGATCAGACTGGATCCCAGACCAGATCCCCGACCGGATCACAGACCAGATCACTGACCAGATCCCAGACCAGATCACTGACCAGATCCCAGACCGGATCACTGACCAGATCACTGACCGGATCCCCGACCGGATCCCAGACTGGATCCCAGACCAGATCCCAGACCGGATCCCAGACCAGATCCCAGACCAGATCCCAGACCGGATCCCAGACCAGATCCCAGACCAGATCCCAGACCAGATCACAGACCAGATCACTGACCGGATCACAGACCAGATCCCAGACCGGATCACAGACCAGATCCCAGGAAGCCCGACCAGTTATCCTGCCAGGTCTGAGGAACAGACAGACACACACACACACACACACACACACAGACACACACAGACACACACAGACAGACACACACACAGACAGACACACACACACACACACACAGACAGACACACACACACACACACAGACAGACACACACACATACACACACACAGACAGACACACACACACACACACACACAGACAGACACACACACAGACAGACACACACACACACAGACAGACACACACACAGACAGACACACACACAGACACACAAAGCTGTTTGTAATGAGCATCGTTAATGAGGAGGCACAGACTGTGTTACTATGGTAACTCCCCACTGTCCCTCCATATTGTTACAGAAAACTGTCATGGCGTGTTTCTATGGAAACTGATGACAAGTAGGAAGAGGCTGTGCTGATTGTGTGTGTGTGTGTGTGTGTGTGTGTGTGTGTGTGTGTGTGTGTGTGTGTGTGTGTGTGTGTGTGTGTGTGTGTGTGTGTGTGTGTGTGTGTGTGTGTGTGTGTGTGTGTGTGTGTGTGCGCTCACGCAGCAGGTGCCACTCGTCCTGCTGGATGGTCCTGGTCAGGTTCAGAGGGATGTTCCTCAATCTGATTGGCTGAGAGAAGTGGTACTTAACGGCCGTGCAGCGGTCAGCGATACCTGGTGGGAGGGTGAGGGGGGGGTTGTACAATAATAATATAAACATATATATGTATATAAGGTTCTATGTGGTGATATAAACAGGTTCTATGTGGTGATATAAACAGGTTCTATGTGGTGATATAAACAGGTTCTATGTGGTGGTATAAACAGGTTCTATGTGGTGGTATAAACAGGTTCTATGTGGTAATATAAACAGGTTCTATGTGGTGACATAAACAGGTTCTATGTGATGGTATAAACAGGTTCTATGTGGTGACATAAACAGGTTCTATGTGATGATATAAACAGGTTCTATGTGATGGTATAAACAGGTTCTATGTGGTAATATAAACAGGTTCTATGTGGTGATATAAACAGGTTCTATGTGGTGGTATAAACAGGTTCTATGTGGTGATATAAACAGGTTCTATGTGGTGATATAAACAGGTTCTATGTGGTGATATAAACAGGTTCTATGTGGTGATATAAACAGGTTCTATGTGGTGGTATAAACACGTTCTATGTGGTGGTATAAACAGGTTCTATGTGGTGATATAAACACGTTCTATGTGGTTATATAAACAGGTTCTATGTGGTGGTATAAACAGGTTCTATGTGGTGACATAAACAGGTTCTATGTGGTGACATAAACAGGTTCTATGTGGTGGTATAAACAGGTTCTATGTGGTGGTATAAACAGGTTCTATGTGGTGATATAAACAGGTTCTATGTGGTGATATAAACAGGTTCTATGTGGTGGTATAAACACATTCTATGTGGTGATATAAACAGGTTCTATGTGGTGATATAAACAGGTTCTATGTGGTGGTATAAACAGGTTCTATGTGGTGATATAAACAAGTTCTACGTGGTGGTATAAACAGGTTCTATGTGGTGACATAAACAGGTTCTATGTGGTGACATAAACAGGTTCTACGTGGTGGTATAAACAGGTTCTATGTGGTGACATAAACAGGTTCTATGTGGTGACATAAACAGGTTCTACGTGGTGGTATAAACAGGTTCTATGTGGTAATATAAACACATTCTATGTGGTTATATAAACACATTCTATGTGGTTATATAAACAGGTTCTATGTGGTGACATAAACAGGTTCTA
Organism: Decapterus maruadsi; assembly: GCA_030347415.2. NCBI lineage: Eukaryota > Metazoa > Chordata > Actinopteri > Carangiformes > Carangidae > Decapterus > Decapterus maruadsi. The sequence goes on from CM064901.1 coordinate 122,230, forward strand.
TGTGGTGACATAAACAGGTTCTATGTGGTGATATAAACAGGTTTTATGTGGTAATATAAACACATTCTATGTGGTTATATAAACACATTCTATGTGGTTATATAAACAGGTTCTATGTGGTGACATAAACAGGTTCTATGTGGTGACATAAACAGGTTCTATGTGGTGGTATAAACACGTTCTATGTGGTGGTATAAACAGGTTCTATGTGGTGGTATAAACAGGTTCTATATGGTGATATAAACAGGTTCTACGTGGTTATATAAACAGGTTCTATGTGGTGATATAAACAGGTTCTATGTGGTGATATAAACAGGTTCTATGTGGTGGTATAAACACGTTCTATGTGGTGGTATAAACAGGTTCTATATGGTGATATAAACAGGTTCTATGTGGTGATATAAACAGGTTCTATGTGGTGATATAAACAGGTTCTATGTGGTGGTATAAACACGTTCTATGTGGTGGTATAAACAGGTTCTATGTGGTGATATAAACACGTTCTATGTGGTAGTATAAACACGTTCTATGTGGTAGTATAAACAGGTTCTATGTGGTGATATAAACAGGTTCTATGTGGTAATATAAACAGGTTCTATGTGGTAGTATAAACATGTTCTATGTGGTGGTATAAACACGTTCTATGTGGTGGTATAAACAGGTTCTATGTGGTGATATAAACAGGTTCTATGTGGTGGTATAAACAGGTTCTATGTGGTGGTATAAACACGTTCTATGTGGTGGTATAAACAGGTTCTATGTGGTGGTATAAACAGGTTCTATATGGTGATATAAACAGGTTCTATGTGGTGATATAAACAGGTTCTATGTGGTGATATAAACAGGTTCTATATGGTGATATAAACAGGTTCTATGTGGTGGTATAAACAGGTTCTATGTGGTGATATAAACAGGTTCTATGTGGTGATATAAACAAGTTCTACGTGGTGGTATAAACAGGTTCTATGTGGTGACATAAACAGGTTCTATGTGGTGACATAAACAGGTTCTACGTGGTGGTATAAACAGGTTCTATGTGGTGACATAAACAGGTTCTATGTGGTGACATAAACAGGTTCTACGTGGTGGTATAAACAGGTTCTATGTGGTGGTATAAACACATTCTATATGGTGATATAAACAGGTTCTATGTGGTGACATAAACAGGTTCTATGTGGTGACATAAACAGGTTCTACGTGGTGGTATAAACAGGTTCTATGTGGTAATATAAACACATTCTATGTGGTTATATAAACACATTCTATGTGGTTATATAAACAGGTTCTATGTGGTGACATAAACAGGTTCTATGTGGTGACATAAACAGGTTCTATGTGGTGATATAAACAGGTTCTATGTGGTGGTATAAACACGTTCTATGTGGTGGTATAAACAGGTTCTATATGGTGATATAAACAGGTTCTATGTGGTGATATAAACAGGTTCTATGTGGTGATATAAACAGGTTCTATGTGGTGGTATAAACAGGTTCTATGTGGTGATATAAACAGGTTCTATGTGGTGGTATAAACACGTTCTATGTGGTGGTATAAACAGGTTCTATATGGTGATATAAACAGGTTCTATGTGGTAATATAAACAGGTTCTATGTGGTGGTATAAACACGTTCTATGTGGTGGTATAAACAGGTTCTATATGGTGATATAAACAGGTTCTATGTGGTAATATAAACAGGTTCTATATGGTGATATAAACAGGTTCTATGTGGTGGTATAAACAGGTTCTATGTGGTAATATAAACAGGTTCTATATGGTGATATAAACAGGTTCTATGTGGTGGTATAAACAGGTTCTATGTGGTGGTATAAACAGGTTCTATGTGGTGGTATAAACAGGTTCTATATGGTGATATAAACAGGTTCTATGTGGTGATATAAACAGGTTCTATGTGGTGATATAAACAGGTTCTATGTGGTGGTATAAACAGGTTCTATGTGGTGATATAAACAGGTTCTATGTGGTGGTATAAACACGTTCTATGTGGTGGTATAAACAGGTTCTATATGGTGATATAAACAGGTTCTATGTGGTAATATAAACAGGTTCTATGTGGTGGTATAAACACGTTCTATGTGGTGGTATAAACAGGTTCTATATGGTGATATAAACAGGTTCTATGTGGTAATATAAACAGGTTCTATGTGGTGGTATAAACACGTTCTATGTGGTGGTATAAACACGTTCTATGTGGTGGTATAAACAGGTTCTATATGGTGATATAAACAGGTTCTATGTGGTGATATAAACAGGTTCTATGTGGTGATATAAACACGTTCTATGTGGTGGTATAAACAGGTTCTATGTGGTGATATAAACAGGTTCTATGTGGTGATATAAACACGTTCTATGTGGTGGTATAAACAGGTTCTATATGGTGATATAAACAGGTTCTATGTGGTGATATAAACAGGTTCTATGTGGTGACATAAACAGGTTCTACGTGGTGGTATAAACAGGTTCTATGTGGTAATATAAACACATTCTATGTGGTTATATAAACACATTCTATGTGGTTATATAAACAGGTTCTATGTGGTGACATAAACAGGTTCTATGTGGTGACATAAACAGGTTCTATGTGGTGATATAAACAGGTTTTATGTGGTAATATAAACACATTCTATGTGGTTATATAAACACATTCTATGTGGTTATATAAACAGGTTCTATGTGGTGACATAAACAGGTTCTATGTGGTGACATAAACAGGTTCTATGTGGTGGTATAAACACGTTCTATGTGGTGGTATAAACAGGTTCTATGTGGTGGTATAAACAGGTTCTATATGGTGATATAAACAGGTTCTACGTGGTTATATAAACAGGTTCTATGTGGTGATATAAACAGGTTCTATGTGGTGATATAAACAGGTTCTATGTGGTGGTATAAACACGTTCTATGTGGTGGTATAAACAGGTTCTATATGGTGATATAAACAGGTTCTATGTGGTGATATAAACAGGTTCTATGTGGTGATATAAACAGGTTCTATGTGGTGGTATAAACACGTTCTATGTGGTGGTATAAACAGGTTCTATGTGGTGATATAAACACGTTCTATGTGGTGGTATAAACACGTTCTATGTGGTGGTATAAACAGGTTCTATATGGTGATATAAACAGGTTCTATGTGGTAATATAAACAGGTTCTATGTGGTGGTATAAACACGTTCTATGTGGTGGTATAAACACGTTCTATGTGGTGGTATAAACAGGTTCTATATGGTGATATAAACAGGTTCTATGTGGTAATATAAACAGGTTCTATGTGGTGGTATAAACACGTTCTATGTGGTGGTATAAACACGTTCTATGTGGTGGTATAAACAGGTTCTATATGGTGATATAAACAGGTTCTATGTGGTGATATAAACAGGTTCTATGTGGTGATATAAACAGGTTCTATATGGTGATATAAACAGGTTCTATGTGGTGGTATAAACAGGTTCTATGTGGTGATATAAACAGGTTCTATGTGGTGATATAAACAAGTTCTACGTGGTGGTATAAACAGGTTCTATGTGGTGACATAAACAGGTTCTATGTGGTGACATAAACAGGTTCTACGTGGTGGTATAAACAGGTTCTATGTGGTGACATAAACAGGTTCTATGTGGTGACATAAACAGGTTCTACGTGGTGGTATAAACAGGTTCTATGTGGTGGTATAAACACATTCTATATGGTGATATAAACAGGTTCTATGTGGTGACATAAACAGGTTCTATGTGGTGACATAAACAGGTTCTACGTGGTGGTATAAACAGGTTCTATGTGGTAATATAAACACATTCTATGTGGTTATATAAACACATTCTATGTGGTTATATAAACAGGTTCTATGTGGTGACATAAACAGGTTCTATGTGGTGACATAAACAGGTTCTATGTGGTGATATAAACAGGTTCTATGTGGTGGTATAAACACGTTCTATGTGGTGGTATAAACAGGTTCTATGTGGTGATATAAACAGGTTCTATGTGGTGATATAAACAGGTTCTATGTGGTGATATAAACAGGTTCTATGTGGTGGTATAAACAGGTTCTATGTGGTGATATAAACAGGTTCTATGTGGTGGTATAAACAGGTTCTATGTGGTGATATAAACAGGTTCTATATGGTGATATAAACAGGTTCTATGTGGTAATATAAAAAGGTTCTATGTGGTTATATAAACAGGTTCTATGTGGTGATATAAACAGGTTCTATATGGTGATATAAACAGGTTCTATGTGGTAATAGGTTCTATATGGTGATATAAACAGGTTCTATGTGGTGGTATAAACAGGTTCTATGTGGTGGTATAAACAGGTTCTATATGGTGATATAAACAGGTTCTATGTGGTGGTATAAACAGGTTCTATGTGGTGGTATAAACAGGTTCTATGTGGTGGTATAAACAGGTTCTATGTGGTGATATAAACAGGTTCTATGTGGTGATATAAACAGGTTCTATGTGGTGATATAAACAGGTTCTATGTGGTGGTATAAACAGGTTCTATGTGGTGATATAAACAGGTTCTATGTGGTGGTATAAACACGTTCTATGTGGTGGTATAAACAGGTTCTATATGGTGATATAAACAGGTTCTATGTGGTAATATAAACAGGTTCTATGTGGTGGTATAAACACGTTCTATGTGGTGGTATAAACAGGTTCTATATGGTGATATAAACAGGTTCTATGTGGTAATATAAACAGGTTCTATGTGGTGGTATAAACACGTTCTATGTGGTGGTATAAACAGGTTCTATGTGGTGGTATAAACAGGTTCTATGTGGTGATATAAACAGGTTCTATGTGGTGATATAAACAGGTTCTATGTGGTGATATAAACACGTTCTATGTGGTGGTATAAACAGGTTCTATGTGGTGATATAAACAGGTTCTATGTGGTGATATAAACACGTTCTATGTGGTGGTATAAACAGGTTCTATGTGGTGATATAAACAGGTTCTATGTGGTGATATAAACAGGTTCTATGTGGTGGTATAAACAGGTTCTATGTGGTGGTATAAACAGGTTCTATGTGGTGATATAAACAGGTTCTATGTGGTGATATAAACAGGTTCTATGTGGTGATATAAACAGGTTCTATGTGGTGGTATAAACAGGTTCTATGTGGTGATATAAACAGGTTCTATGTGGTGATATAAACACGTTCTATGTGGTGGTATAAACAGGTTCTATATGGTGATATAAACAGGTTCTATGTGGTGATATAAACAGGTTCTATGTGGTGGTATAAACACGTTCTATGTGGTGATATAAACAGGTTCTATATGGTGATATAAACAGGTTCTATGTGGTGATATAAACAGGTTCTATGTGGTGATATAAACAGGTTCTATGTGGTGATATAAACAGGTTCTATGTGGTGATATAAACAGGTTCTATGTGGTGATATAAACAGGTTCTATATGGTGATATAAACAGGTTCTATGTGGTGATATAAACAGGTTCTATGTGGTGATATAAACAGGTTCTATGTGGTGATATAAACAGGTTCTATGTGGTGATATAAACAGGTTCTATGTGGTGATATAAACAGGTTCTATGTGGTGATATAAACAGGTTCTATGTGGTGATATAAACAGGTTCTATGTGGTGATATAAACAGGTTCTATGTGGTGATATAAACAGGTTCTATGTGGTGGTATAAACAGGTTCTATGTGGTGATATAAACAGGTTCTATGTGGTGGTATAAACAGGTTCTATGTGGTGATATAAACAGGTTCTATGTGGTGGTATAAACAGGTTCTATGTGGTGGTATAAACAGGTTCTATGTGGTGGTATAAACACATTCTATGTGGTGGTATAAACAGGTTCTATGTGGTGATATAAACAGGTTCTATGTGGTGGTATAAACAGGTTCTATGTGGTGATATAAACAGGTTCTATGTGGTGGTATAAACAGGTTCTATGTGGTGATATAAACAGGTTCTATGTGGTGATATAAACAGGTTCTATATGGTGATATAAACAGGTTCTATGTGGTGGTATAAACAGGTTCTATATGGTGATATAAACACGTTCTATGTGGTGGTATAAACAAACACGTTCTATGTGGTGTTATAAACAGGTTCTATGTGGTGATATAAACAGGTTCTATGTGGTGATATAAACAGGTTCTATGTGGTGATATAAACAGGTTCTATGTGGTGATATAAACAGGTTCTATGTGGTGATATAAACACATGTGGTGGTTCTATGTGGTGGTATAAACAGGTTCTATGTGGTGATATAAACAGGTTCTATGTGGTGATATAAACAGGTTCTATGTGGTGATATAAACAGGTTCTATGTGGTGAAATAAACAGGTTCTATAAACATAAACAGGTTCTATGTGGTGATATAAACAGGTTCTATGTGGTGATATAAACAGGTTCTATGTGGTGATATAAACAGGTTCTATGTGGTGATATAAACAGGTTCTATGTGGTGGTATAAACAGGTTCTATGTGGTGATATAAACAGGTTCTATGTGGTGATATAAACAGGTTCTATATGGTGATATAAACAGGTTCTATGTGGTGGTATAAACAGGTTCTATGTGGTGATATAAACAGGTTCTATGTGGTGATATAAACAGGTTCTATGTGGTGATATAAACAGGTTCTATGTGGTAATATAAACAGGTTCTATGTGGTTATATAAACAGGTTCTATGTGGTGATGTTCTATGTGGTGATATAAACATGTTCTATGTGGTGATATAAACAGGTTCTATGTGGTGGTATAAACAGGTTCTATGTGGTGATATAAACAGGTTCTATGTGGTGATATAAACAGGTTCTATGTGGTGGTATAAACAGGTTCTATGTGGTGATATAAACAGGTTCTATGTGGTGATATAAACAGGTTCTATGTGGTGATATAAACAGGTTCTATGTGGTGATATAAACAGGTTCTATGTGGTGGTATAAACAGGTTCTATGTGGTGATATAAACAGGTTCTATGTGGTGATATAAACAGGTTCTATGTGGTGGTATAAACAGGTTCTATGTGGTGATATAAACAGGTTCTATGTGGTGATATAAACAGGTTCTATGTGGTGATATAAACAGGTTCTATGTGGTGATATAAACAGGTTCTATGTGGTAATATAAACAGGTTCTATGTGGTTATATAAACAGGTTCTATGTGGTGATGTTCTATGTGGTGATATAAACAGGTTCTATGTGGTGATATAAACAGGTTCTATGTGGTGATATAAACAGGTTCTATGTGGTGATATAAACAGGTTCTATGTGGTGATATAAACAGGTTCTATGTGGTGATATAAACAGGTTCTATGTGGTGACATAAACAGGTTCTATGTGGTGATATAAACAGGTTCTATGTGGTGGTATAAACAGGTTCTATGTGGTAATATAAACAGGTTCTATATGGTGATATAAACAGGTTCTATGTGGTGGTATAAACAGGTTCTATATGGTGATATAAACAGGTTCTATGTTATAAACAGGTTCTATGTGGTATAAAACAGGTTCTATGTGGTGGTATAAACAGGTTCTATGTTCAGGTTCTATGTGGTGGTATAAACAGGTTCTATGTGGTGGTATAAACAGGTTCTATGTGGTGATATAAACAGGTTCTATGTGGTGGTATAAACAGGTTCTATGTGGTGATATAAACAGGTTCTATGTGGTGATATAAACAGGTTCTATGTGGTGATATAAACAGGTTCTATGTGGTGATATAAACAGGTTCTATGTGGTGATATAAACAGGTTCTATGTGGTGTTATAAACAGGTTCTATGTGGTGATATAAACAGGTTCTATGTGGTGATATAAACAGGTTCTATGTGGTGATATAAACAGGTTCTATGTGGTGATATAAACAGGTTCTATGTGGTGATATAAACAGGTTCTATGTGGTGATATAAACAGGTTCTATGTGGTGGTATAAACAGGTTCTATGTGGTGATATAAACAGGTTCTATGTGGTGATATAAACAGGTTCTATGTGGTGATATAAACAGGTTCTATGTGGTGGTATAAACAGGTTCTATGTGGTGATATAAACAGGTTCTATGTGGTAATATAAACAGGTTCTATGTGGTGATATAAACAGGTTCTATGTGGTAATATAAACAGGTTCTATGTGGTGATAAACAGGTTCTATATAAACAGGTTCTATGTGGTAATATAAACAGGTTCTATGTGGTGATATAAACAGGTTCTATGTGGTGATATAAACAGGTTCTATGTGGTGATATAAACAGGTTCTATGTGGTGATATAAACAGGTTCTATGTGGTGATATAAACAGGTTCTATGTGGTGATATAAACAGGTTCTATGTGGTAGTATAAACAGGTTCTATGTGGTGATATAAACAGGTTCTATGTGGTGGTATAAACAGGTTCTATGTGGTGATATAAACAGGTTCTATGTGGTGATATAAACAGGTTCTATGTGGTGATATAAACAGGTTCTATGTGGTGATATAAACAGGTTCTATGTGGTGATGTTCTATGTGGTGATATAAACATGTTCTATGTGGTGATATAAACAGGTTCTATGTGGTGATATAAACAGGTTCTATGTGGTGGTATAAACAGGTTCTATGTGGTGATATAAACAGGTTCTATGTGGTGATATAAACAGGTTCTATGTGGTGATATAAACAGGTTCTATGTGGTGATATAAACAGGTTCTATGTGGTGATATAAACAGGTTCTATGTGGTGATATAAACAGGTTCTATGTGGTGATATAAACAGGTTCTATGTGGTGATATAAACAGGTTCTATGTGGTGATATAAACAGGTTCTATGTGGTGATATAAACAGGTTCTATGTGGTGATATAAACAGGTTCTATGTGGTGATATAAACAGGTTCTATGTGGTGATATAAACAGGTTCTATATGGTGACATAAACAGGTTCTATGTGGTGATATAAACAGGTTCTATGTGGTGATATAAACAGGTTCTATGTGGTGGTATAAACAGGTTCTATGTGGTGATATAAACAGGTTCTATGTGGTAATATAAACAGGTTCTATGTGGAGAATAAACAGGTTCTATGTGGTGGTATAAACAGGTTCTATGTGGTAATATAAACAGGTTCTATGTGGTAATATAAACAGGTTCTAATAAACAGGTTCTATGTGGTGGTATAAACAGGTTCTATGTTCAGGTTCTATGTGGTGGTATAAACAGGTTCTATGTGGTGATATAAACAGGTTCTATGTGGTGGTATAAACAGGTTCTATGTGGTGATATAAACAGGTTCTATGTGGTGATATAAACAGGTTCTATGTGGTGATATAAACAGGTTCTATGTGGTGATATAAACAGGTTCTATGTGGTGATATAAACAGGTTCTATGTGGTGATATAAACACGTTCTATGTGGTGATATAAACAGGTTCTATGTGGTGATATAAACAGGTTCTATGTGGTGATATAAACAGGTTCTATGTGGTGATATAAACAGGTTCTATGTGGTGATATAAACAGGTTCTATGTGGTAATATAAACAGGTTCTAAACATGTTCTATGTGGTGGTATAAACAGGTTCTATGTGGTAATATAAACAGGTTCTATATGGTGATATAAACAGGTTCTATGTGATGATATAAACAGGTTCTATGTGGTGATATAAACAGGTTCTATGTGGTGATATAAACAGGTTCTATGTGGTGATATAAACAGGTTCTATGTGGTGATATAAACAGGTGTGGTGATATAAACAGGTTCTATGTGGTGATATAAACAGGTTCTATGTGGTGATATAAACAGGTTCTATGTGGTTATATAAACAGGTTCTATGTGGTAATATAAACAGGTTCTATATGGTGAGGTTCTATGTGGTGGTATAAACAGGTTCTATGTGGTGATATAAACAGGTTCTATGTGGTAATATAAACAGGTTCTATGTGGTGATATAAACAAGTTCTATGTGGTGATATAAACAGGTTCTATGTGGTAATATAAACAGGTTCTATGTGGTGATATAAACAGGTTCTATGTGGTGACATAAACAGGTTCTATATGGTGATATAAACAGGTTCTATGTGGTGACATAAACAGGTTCTATGTGGTAATATAAACAGGTTCTATGTGGTGGTATAAACAGGTTCTATGTGGTGGTATAAACAGGTTCTATGTGGTAATATAAACAGGTTCTATGTGGTAGTATAAACACGTTCTATGTGGTAATATAAACAGGTTCTATGTGGTAATATAAACAGGTTCTATGTGGTAGTATAAACACGTTCTATGTGGTGATATAAACACGTTCTATGTGGTGATATAAACAGGTTCTATGTGGTGATATAAACAGGTTCTATATGGTGATATAAACAGGTTATATGTGGTGGTATAAACAGGTTCTATGTGGTGATAGAAACAGGTTCTATGTGGTAATATAAACACGTTCTATGTGGTAATATAAACAGGTTCTATGTGGTGGTATAAACAGGTTCTATGTGGTGATATAAACAGGTTCTATGTGGTAATATAAACAGGTTCTATGTGGTGATATAAACAGGTTCTATGTGGTAATATAAACAGGTTCTATGTGGTAGTATAAACACGTTCTATGTGATGGTATAAACACGTTCTATGTGGTAATATAAACAGGTTCTATATGGTGATATAAACAGGTTCTATGTGGTGATATAAACAGGTTCTATGTGGTGATATAAACAGGTTCTATGTGGTGATATAAACAGGTTCTATGTGGTAATATAAACAGGTTCTATGTGGTAATATAAACACGTTCTATGTGGTGGTATAAACAGGTTCTATGTGGTAATATAAACAGGTTATATGTGGTAATATAAACAGGTTCTATGTGGTGATATAAACAGGTTCTATGTGGTGATAGAAACAGGTTCTATGTGGTAGTATAAACAGGTTCTATGTGGTGGTATAAACACATTCTATGTGGTGATATAAACAGGTTCTATGTGGTGATATAAACAGGTTCTATGTGGTAATATAAACAGGTTCTATGTGGTAGTATAAACACGTTCTATGTGGTGATATAAACACGTTCTATGTGGTGATATAAACAGGTTCTATGTGGTGATATAAACAGGTTCTATATGGTGATATAAACAGGTTATATGTGGTGACATAAACAGGTTCTATGTGGTGGTATAAACAGGTTCTATGTGGTGATATAAACAGGTTCTATGTGGTGATATAAACAGGTTCTATGTGGTGATATAAACAGGTTCTATGTGGTAATATAAACAGGTTCTATGTGGTAATATAAACAGGTTCTATGTGGTAGTATAAACACGTTCTATGTGGTGATATAAACACGTCTATGTGGTGATATAAACAGGTTCTATGTGGTGATATAAACAGGTTCTATATGGTGATATAAACAGGTTATATGTGGTGACATAAACAGGTTCTATGTGGTGGTATAAACAGGTTCTATGTGGTGATATAAACAGGTTCTATGTGGTGACATAAACAGGTTCTATGTGGTGGTATAAATAGGTTCTATGTGGTAATATAAACAGGTTCTATGTGGTGGTATAAACAGGTTCTATGTGGTGGTATAAACAGGTTCTATGTTGTAATATAAACAGGTTCTATGCGGTGGTATAAACAGGTTCTATGTGGTAATATAAACAGGTTCTATATGGTGATATAAACACGTTCTATGTGGTGGTATAAACAGGTTCCATATATAGTGATATAAACACGTTCTATGTGGTGGTATAAACAGGTTCTATGTGGTGATATAAACAGGTTCTATGTGGTAATATAAACAGGTTCCATATATAGTGATATAAACACGTTCTATGTGGTGATATAAACAGGTTCTATGTGGTGATAGAAACAGGTTCTATATGGTGATATAAACAGGTTCTATGTGGTGATATAAACAGGTTCTATGTGGTGACATAAACAGGTTCTATGTGGTAATATAAACAGGTTCTATGTGGTAGTATAAACAGGTTCTATGTGGTGGTATAAACAGGTTCTATGTGGTGATATAAACAGGTTCTATGTGGTGACATAAACAGGTTCTATGTGGTGATATAAACAGGTTCTATGTGGTGATATAAACAGGTTCTATGTGGTAATATAAACAGGTTCTATGTGGTGGTATAAACAGGTTCTATGTGGTGATATAAACAGGTTCTATGTGGTGACATAAACAGGTTCTATGTGGTAATATAAACAGGTTCTATGTGGTGATATAAACAGGTTCTATGTGGTGACATAAACAGGTTCTATGTGGTAATATAAACAGGTTCTATGTGGTAATATAAACAGGTTCTATGTGGTGGTATAAACAGGTTCTATGTGGTGGTATAAACAGGTTCTATGTTGTAATATAAACAGGTTCTATGCGGTGGTATAAACAGGTTCTATGGGGTGATATAAACAGGTTCTATATGGTAATATAAACAGGTTCTATGTGGTGATATAAACAGGTTCTATGTGGTGACATAAACAGGTTCTATATGGTGATATAAACAGGTTCTATGTGGTGACATAAACAGGTTCTATGTGGTAATATAAACAGGTTCTATGTGGTGGTATAAACAGGTTCTATGTGGTGGTATAAACAGGTTCTATGTGGTAATATAAACAGGTTCTATGTGGTGGTATAAACAGGTTCTATGTGGTGGTATAAACAGGTTCTATGTGGTAATATAAACAGGTTCTATGTGGTGGTATAAACAGGTTCTATGTGGTAATATAAACAGGTTCTATGTGGTGGTATAAACAGGTTCTATGTGGTAATATAAACAGGTTCTATGTGATAGATAGATAGATAGATAGATAGATAGATAGATAGATAGATAGATAGATAGATAGATAGATAGATAGATAGATAGATAGATAGATAGATAGATAGTTTGTAGCACCACAACATTTAATGAAAATGTGACATCGTATGTAAAGGTTTCACTGGTTCTATGTATTCTACAAGGTTCTGTGTATTAGCACAGGTTACTGCATTAACACTGGCTTTATGTATTAGTACATTGGTTCTATATGAGTAGCTACATGTTCTATGTAAATGCCTAGACAGGTGTATTAGTATGTTGGTACATCCACCGATGCAGTAATGCATTGATGATGTCATGGTAAACAGTGTATGTGTGTGCGTGAGTGTGTGCGTGAGTGTGTGCGTGTGCGTGTGCGTGTGTGTGTGTGTGTGTGTGTGTGTGTGTGTGTGTGTGTGTGTGTGTGTGTGTGTGTGTGTGTGTGTGTGTGTGTGTGTGTGTGTGTGTGTGTGTGTGTGTGTGTGTGTGCGTGGAGCGTATAGAGCCCTGATCCTGACCCCGGTCGATGAGTTTGTCGATGTCCTGGTCTAGTGTTCTCTGTGTATATGTACTGTGTGTATATGTACATGTACTGTGTGTACATGTACCTCGGTCTATGAGCTTGTCGATGTCTAGAGTTCTCTGTGTATAAGTACTGTGTGTACGTGTACATGTACATGTACTGTGTGTACATGTACCTCGGTCTATGAGCTTGTCGATGTCCTGGTCCATCCCTTTGCAGTAACACTTCCTCCAGAGCCCCGAGTGGCTGGAGAAGAGCGGGCGGCCGCAGTCCGTCTCCAGGATGCCCATTCCCAGGATGGCCCTCCAGTTCTCCAGCAGCTCCTCCTCGCGGCTGCCCACGTGCACCGCCTTCAGCCGCGCCGCGTCGCGCTGCCTCGCGCCCCCGGGGCCGCTGTCCACCAGCGGCAGGTGGTAGATGGGACTCTCCCGGTTCTTCTGGTCGTTGGACTCGGACCCGGCCCGGTCGCAGTTGTCCTTGTGCCTGCGCGTGTCCGTCTGGTACCAGTGGTCGGTGGAGATGGCGGTCACGAGCAGCAGCAGCGACAGCACGCTGAGCGCGAGGCTCACCGCAGACACCGTCACCGTGGCCGGCCGCGCGCGCTCCATGGCCGGGACATGGACCGAGCCGGATCCGGATCCAGTCCCAGACCCGGTCCCGGAGCAGGTCCCGGTTCCGGAGCAGGTTCCGTTACTTCCGTTGTTTCCGTTACTGGGCATCTTCTTCTGCTGCCATCATCCTCCTCGCGCCCGTCAGCCGTTCCCCGTTTGCCCTCGAGAGCGCGTTGTCATGCCGACTGGAGGAAGGAAGGACCACCGACCGGAGCCCGTCGTCAAGGTGACCGCAGGTAGCGCGCAGCAGCACCGGAAGTCTCTGCAGCCGCCTTCAAAATAAAAGCGACACTGAAAGCGAGTTGATGTTGACCAGGTGAGCTTCCTGCTGCCTGGCAACAGGGACGTCCCTTTGGCCAAGTGGGAGGTGTGGGTTCAAACCCCACCCGGGCCCTCTTCACCTTGCCACATAAATACACACACACAACTACACACAGATAAACAACTACACAAACACACACACAGATAAACAAGCAAATGGAAAACAAAAAAATCTATAAATTAAAAACTCTCTGGAACGATGAGGTCATGTTTTTATGTCACATGTTTAAATGACGTCATGTGATGACATCATCGTGATTCCAGACATCTCTGTTGCCGTAGTGACAACCTGCTGGTGTAATAGTTTAACACTGAGGCGTCTTATTGTGAAGGGTCAGACAGGAAGTAGTTTGTGTTGCGTTTAATTATTGATCTTTAAACTTTATTCTATCGACACATGATGGACACCGATTCCCGCCGGTGTGTGTGTGTGTGTGTGTGTGTGTGTGTGTGTGTGGGAACATCTTCATCATCATTACATTACATCATCATCATCTTCATCTTCAGTTCATCTTCTCTCTGTTCTCAGTTCATTTCGTCAGGAGAACGTTGTTGTCGTTGTTGTTGTTGTTGTTGTCGTTGTTGTTGTTGTTGTTGTTGTTGTCGAAGCTTCAAGACTCAATGAAACAAACAAACACAACTCACTGAATCAAATATAGACAAATACAATAAAACACATTTACTGTAGTAGTACTGCAGTATCTTCTGTCTCTGTCTCTATAGACAGGATGTCATTGGGTTGGTTGACCCCCCCCCCCTGTCAGTCAGGATGTGGCTCTGCGTCCATGGCGACCAGGTGAGCGAGGCCTCATGGGAAATCTCCGTCTCAGAGTCAAACTCAACGTGAGGCAGAAAAATGAAGGTTTGTCCATTAAGTCGATCAATAATTCAGACGCTGCTTCCTGCAACACGACACCACACACACACACACACACACACACACACACACACACACACACACACACACACACTCACACACACACACACTCCCACCTTGACTGTGACCTCAGCCCAGCTGTCGTTGCCGTCGTCGGGGCCA